>OW799233.1:45060340-45650340 GCA_941918925.1 Phyto melanocephala | reverse complement strand
GTGAATGTTTGTATGTTTGGATATTTGTTACTCAATCACGCAGAAACGGCTGAACGGAACTAAATGAAATTTGGCACATATATATATAACAACCTAGATTAACACATAGGCTACTTTTTATCACGGTAATAACGCGAAGTCGTTGGCAAACTCATCATCACACATCCTAAACGGTTTGTTGTGTTGTAAATATTTTTATTTTTGTTGTTAATACTAAGTGTACCTTTTATCCCGATAACTACGCAGACGAAGTCGCGGGCACAAGATAGTATTTAATAAAAAGCGATTTTATTAAAATGTAAATTTTTTAGTTTTTGATTTATTTTGTTTTTATTTAGAACAAAAGTTATTTTCAATTTAACACCCAGTTTTTTAAATATGTACATGTACCATACATGTTACAATCAGGTTTTATAATATAAATTGCTTCAAATTTAATATTTTTCTCTTTTAAGTTTTTTTTTTTTTAAATTAAATATATGTGCCGTTTATTATGAAAGTGGTCTAAGTCATATATTATTATATATGTTTTACGTTTGAATTAATTTAAAAAAATATATATATATTGTGTAACATTTCAATTTTGGATTAAATTAATCTCAATTAATAAAAATTTGTTATGGATATAAAATTTTGTGTGTAATGTCATACGGAAATGTTGTTTTCGGAGGTTGACTTATACCATTTATGAATATTTATTAACTAAAAGTGAAGAGTAATCTATTATCATTGTAAGGTCCATAAAATATCATTGTAAAACTGGAGGGATGTAGGGTAGTAAACATATGTAAATAATCTTTATATTTATCTTCCGTTAATAGTCTAGTGGTCGTATAAAGTGGAAATAATCAAATATGTAAATATATTTTTAGTCTTCCTCTTTCAGGTAAAATACCTAAAATGTGGAATCCAAATTCATCTAAAGCATATTATATTCATCTAAACATATTAGTCCAATTTACAATCTTGTGTATTTGCCATTGTAAATATGTTCTATTTGTGTACACTAGCAGAAATCACCCTTCGCTGTAAACAGATCATGCAAATGTTGCAGATCTTTCAAGTCTAGTGTATGCTCTAAAGTATGCAACACCTCAAAAACAATATACACTAAAATTACATTTTCTACACAAGCACTTATTTCCAATAATAACAGTTGGAAATTTTCAAAAGCAACGTATGCAATAGAATATATACTAGACTTGCAAGATCTGCAACATTTGCATGATCTGTTTGCAACGAAGGGTGATTCCCCTATTGTTAAGTTTTCTGAAATCTCATACACTGAATAGTATAATTATTGATACAATTAAAAATTTATTACAAGATTTTTAAATTTTAATTATACTTCTATAATATGATAATAACTAAAAAAAAACTATTTTAAAAGTTATAAAAATTTTAATTAATTTTTTTAAACTACTTGAACTGAAATGTTCGCAATATTTTTTTAATTAACATTGTTAATTTTTATTATTAACAGTACCATTTTGATAATTGTAGCAAAATTAAATAAATTTTTGATTAATAAACGATATTAATTTTTAATAAAAACTTTAATTTATTTTTTTCTTTGTAACTGTTGAAAATTTTGCAAACGTTACTTCCAAAGAACTCAAATGCATAAATGCACAATCAAAATAAAACTAACAGATTTTTATAAAATGAAAACATGTATAATTATGTCATAATATAACGGTACTATTTTTATAATTTCACAAAACCACGTTTTGCAGCCGTTTTTATTACCGTCACCAGCAAAAATTAAAATACTAATAAACCAAATTTTTGACTTAGATCATTTTCATAATTAACACTAAACAAATTCCATTTAAAGTTGAAATAACAACCATTCATAAATGGTACTTTTTTGACAACATCATGAAAATCACATTAAACTAATAAGTTTAACGTAATATGGTGTAGAGGAACTGATAAACTGATTTTGTTTTTTTTTTTTTTTTCTGACTTAGACCACTTCCATAATTAAGGGTACATTTGTTTGTATGTGTGTATGTATGTATATATGTATATCAAGAGAAATAAACTTTAGCAAATTAAATAAAAACTAACTCACCTCTCCGCTGTATTTGTATTCGTCATTGACACAAATGTCGGCGGTTGTTGATGTGAATCATGATCAGCTGGAGTACCAACTATGGTTTTGAATTCGTTTAACTGTTGAGCATGACCACCGGCATCCGACTTTAAACGTTCACGTTCCATAAACATTGTGGCAGCTATTTTAGTACTATCGACACTTCTGCGAGCCCACGAAGAGCGATTGCCTCTTTTTCGATTAGAAGAGCTTGAATGACGTTTTGATTCCCTCTCTCTATTGAGTCTCTCTATGAGTTCCATATCAATTGGTGCTAAAGAAGCCGTGTAGGGACGTTCAAATGTAGTCTCAATTAAACTAGATTCTTCATCTTCTTCTATTTCGTTGCCACTTGTTGATTTATTGATTTTATGGGTAGATAAGTAGGTAGCCGGCTGGTTTGTAAGCAAATTTTGTATTTCTTCCACATTCGTTTCACAATCAGCTGATTCATTGTTTACATTTTTTATTGTTTTCTGTTCATCATCACAAACAGCAACATCATTATTTTCATTGTAAATTTTTGCTTGTTCTTTCGTTGCATTTCCTTTTTCAACATTTCCCAGATTATTTGTAAACATATCTGGCGTTGGTAGTTCGCTTTCATCTTTGTCATTATTATCATCTTTCACATCATTTTGTGAGGTGTTATTGTAATTATTATAATTTCCTTTTTCTATAAATAGTTTATTTTGCATTTTCATAAGCAAATAAGATCTTTGCATTTAATTTATAATTTACGCACCCATTTTATTTATTTTTATTTTCTTAGAAAAAAATTATATTTTGTTGGAAAATTTATATGTATTTTTAAATAAACAATTTTTGTTAACTGAAGGCCATAAGTTGTAATTTACAATTAATAAGACAACATTTAATTGCATTACTGAAATTTTGTTATGAAATCGTTTGCAATTTTTATGTCTATCGCTATCACTTCATTTAGAATCTTTTTTTTTTCATATAAAAATAAACAAATATTATTAGTAGATAAATATATTTTACGATGTATGTATGTATATCGTAAAGGTCTTATGGTTATTTTATATTATTTTGTTAATAACTAAAGTTAGAAGATACTACTCTCCTGGCCAAGTTTTCTGCAATAACTGATTTTTGTACATTGTACATTAGTATATCAATCATTCACAGTAGAGAAAACAAAAAATAAAAACGGAAAAAATGTAAGAGAGAGCCAAGCTGCGTTATAAATCAACACATTATTGAAAAATATTTTTGAAATCAAAATAACATCAAACTATGTATGTACTTAGTTTTAACTATTTAGGAAGGAAATGTTTAATCTGTTTGTAATAATTAGTTATACTATTTTTAAAAGTTTCTTCATAACTAAAATTATATTTAATGTGGATTATTCTTTTCAATTTATTGTTTGTTTGTATTGTTTTTGTATTTTTAATATGATTGATTACCATTTTGTAAAAAATATATTTAAAGAATTCTAGCATTTGCCTTACAGTATTTTGGTATTGAAAATAAATCAAAAATTTATTAAAAAAATAAATAAATAAATTGAATTGAAAAATAGATATTAAAGTTAAACCCTTTTCCTAAAATTCGTTTTTATTTTCGTAATTTTATTGGGAACAAAAATTAATTGCAGTTTTAAGTAAGCTACGTATTGTTAATTTTAAAAGTTTTGTATATTTTATTTCAAGGCATATCCATATTTTATTTGTATAAAAAAAAATAATTTACATTTAAAAAAATATATACATATTTGAATTTCAATTTGAATAAGAAAATAACATAAAACGGGATAACTTAACTACTTTAAAGTTTCAAAATTTGTATTTTAAATAAACATTTAATAAAATTTAATTAAAAACTAATGATATATGTAAAAAATACCATCTTCAAAATAATAAAAAATAAAAGTTAAGTTAATAGAGTTCACTTTAAATACATACAAAATATACATATTAAATTTAAATAAAGAAATAACACAACATAGAACAATTTTATAATTAAAAAATAATTTTTTTTTTTTTGAATTCATATTACAGTTAAAAATTAAAAAAAAATTAGTAAATTTACTATTAATACATAAATTTGTTTTAAACGAAAATCAAACAATTCATTTAATTTATTTTAATTTAAAAGTTTTCGGAAATCTTATAAATTTAAGAAATATATATAAATTTTTTATATGTACCTAAATAATAAAAAAAATTAATTTTTAACCCAATTCTTCATATGGATATTGAACTTAATTGTTTAATTAATTTTGAAAAAATCCTCACATAGATGTTAGGATAATCAATAAATGGTTGTGTGTTACATACATACATATGTGTGAAAAGTTAACTTAAACTTAGTTAGGAATGTTGTTTAAAAACTTGTTGTATTTTTTAATATGTAATAAGGTAAAGGAACGAAGACACCCGTCATAGGGCTAAAAATTTAATTTAACGTATTTTAAATCAAAGT
Organism: Phyto melanocephala; assembly: GCA_941918925.1. Lineage (NCBI taxonomy): Eukaryota > Metazoa > Arthropoda > Insecta > Diptera > Rhinophoridae > Phyto > Phyto melanocephala. The sequence continues at coordinate 45,645,791 of OW799233.1, read as the reverse complement.
CTTTAATAAACAGTTCAAAAACATAACAAAGGAATAATTTTAAAACATAAACATTAATACATTGTGAACTCATTTTGCTCGATGGGTTTCTTAATCCAATTTCCCAAATCAGAACGATGAAATGCTGCAAATAATTCTCTTTTTGCCACTTGGAAATCTCTAGCATTTTCCTTTGCTTCGGCATAATTATTGCTCGTGTATGCACCGCCTACGTTTGGTAAGTTTTCCATTAAATAATTAAACTTAGAGAAAAAAACTTGTTTTGATAGAAATGAAGTTTCATTGTAAATTCTCCGTCCTGTAGGCAACGAAATTATTTCAATATTATTATCGCCCAAAGTCCAATTAATACCTAAACTAGGAACTCTATAAGTATTACGAGGTGAAGGTGTACTAGTCTGTCCTAAGATAGGACGGTTTAGTCGGTAAGGTTTTGGTAAATAACCCAAAGAACACTGAATGCGATCACAAATGGCACGATACATATGATTGGCATTGAACATGTTACCCAGAACTATAGAATGCAAGTAAATAGGTTCGATAAGCTGGGACAAAAGAGCGCCCTGTAAACCTACCACATTCCACCGAGCTATTTTATCTGAGCAGGACATGGTAAGTAAAGGTTCACCTAATAACACACCATCCCAGGTTTGAGTATAATAACTCATACCTACTGGAGTGGTTCCAATACCACCCTCAACCTTGGTGCGTAGCAGACCATGTCCATTATTAAAAGTTGTTGATGATATATCAATTAGGTTATGTTGATTGTTAACGCTAAAAATGCGTGCATCCCCACAAGGAGCGGTATTAATGTATAAATGAAAATGAACATTTGGTTTTAAAGAGTATGGTACTTGGAAACAATTGAAATTTCTTTGAAAAATTGAATTTTGCGCCATATTTGGCTGGCAATGCCATTTCAGCTGGGTGTATAGAAATTTCATTAAACCTCTTTTAGCTATAATTTCAGCATGAGAATCATTAAGAACGGAACCATTGCAACAAATATTACCACCATTAACACACTTGGTACCAGTTGCAATGGACACAACCTCGGCATTGTTAAAATCCATATTAAAAGTCATTACTATGCCAGCCACTACTTTGTACTCACGAATTTCTTGACGTCCCCTAGTTAATTGATCATATCTTTGCATTACTTTCGTTTCTATAATATCCGCTAAATTTGATGGCAATTGCCAAAATGAAGTTTCATCATTTCGATTACTGTCTTGCAAAGCCAACTGCTGAAGGTTTTGCTTATATGTTTGTGGTGTTGAAGAACAGTTAAGCGATTTTATTGGATGTTTTTCCAAATGATTTAAAATTTGTATGGCCACATCTTTTTCAGCCAATTGCTTAGTTTTTCCATGCCCAAAAAACTTACGTCCCCCAATCATGGCAGACATCATAAAGTAGGAGGCAAGTGATGAACCCATTTCAGCTTCTAAGTTGAAATCTAGGTTTGGATACATTTGTTTTAAGGACATAACAGGATTAAGATTTTGTTGCGACCAATTTTTACCAATTGATGTGGTTTTGTTTCTTTTAATTTTACATACAGTACTACATTTATATTCTTTTAATCTTTTTTTAGGTAATGGTTGTTCCAATATTTCGGAACTGTTATTACTGCGGCGTCTCTTAATTGCAAATTTTTGCTGAGATACTGAAAAAATATTGAAAAAAAGTAAAAAATAATAAATTTACATATGATCATGCCTTGGGTACCATAGGTATTTTACAGACAAATTATTTAAGTTTATAGTAATATTAAAAACCATATTAAAACTAATATCATAATTTGTAAAGCGGTCTTCAGTTTTTTTCATTCTCATTTAAGTATTTAAAAAAAAGTTCTAAAATATTTTATTACTATTCTAATTTTTTGTTTACGTAAATACATTTAAATTTGTATACTATTATACCCTTCACCGTTGTTGCCAAGGGTATGTAGTGTTGGTCATCTAATTAGCGCACTATTTGCACAGTATTCTTTATTTAAGTTTACTTAAAAGTTATTAATTATTTTCGATATATTAACATTGACATACTTAACACAAAATATGTTACAAAAGAAAAAATATTATTGGTCTTTAAAATACAATTTAAAAGTAAAAAATTCATGATGCCTTATATGACTAATATACATATGTATTTCGATTTTTAACTATTCCTAGTATGTAGCCTATAAAAAAAAATAAATCAAAAATATATCGTAAAAAAATTTATTAACTACCTTGTTTCGTAAAAAAAATATTAAAAATGGGTAAAAATTATTCTTGTACATTCAAACATATATTATATATTTATATGTTGTTATACATATGATAACAATGGTCAAAATGTTTTCGAAATTGCTAAAAACATTAGTAAATCCCGGAAGATTGTTTAAAATGCTATAAAATATCAAAGGAATAAAATTGTGAAGTCCAAAAAATTCCGCCCTAAAAAGACATGTGCAGAAGCCAGATTGATTAGTGCATTGGAAAATTCTTTTATATCGACGAAAAGAATAAAAAAAAAAAAAAAACATTGAGAAACGTAACATTTTTTTGAGTATCAAAACAATTCGTCATAGGCTCAACGAAGGGTACACCTATACAGGTGGCGGTGTTAGCCCAGCTGATTATTTTTTTGTGTGCCAATCTTTGTCAAACTCTAAATATATATATAAAAATCAATGTGTGTTTGTATGTTTGTTTGTGCTTTATAGACGGTTAAACAGCTGGACCGATTTCCTTGAATTTTTAACAGAATCTTTCTGTATGTCTGGAAGGAACTATAGGCTATACTTTGGTTTGAAATTGTAAGTGGGCGGGGTGCCACGCCCTATTAAAGAATAAGTATTAAATATTATATATCACGAAAATTAATGCAGCTAGAGTCTTCAAATTAAGTACGATAAACTTTGACATCCACATGAACATTTGGGTAAAAAATGGGTGGACTTTCAACAGTAGGCGTGGCCACATGAATTAAATTAAGTAAATTAGAGTACTAAAATTTTGCAAAAGCAACTTTGACATCCACATAAGCATTTCTGGAAAAAATGGGTACATTAGAAATAGTGGGCGTGGCAGCTCTCATAGCAATTGAATACTAAAATTCGTATATTCTGGAAGCAACAACAGTTAGAGTACCCAAATTTTGCAAGAGACACTTTGACGTCTATATGATTATTTGAATAAGAAATGGTTGATTTAGTAATAGTAGGCGTGACACTTGCAAAATAAATATATTTTTAAACTATCAAATTTTTATTTCATTACGATGTATATAAAAAAAAATTATTTCAGTGCCAAGAATTGACAAACGCCATATAAAAAAAAGAGAGACAAAAGTGGCTCTCCTTTACGCTATCACCTTATGTAGTTACACCATTGCTCAACGAATATTTACTTATTGTGTAGCTCAAATAAGACTCTTCTATTAAAAGGAATCGTAACTGATTGCTTCAAATTCACTAAATTGTACGGAAACAAGCCGATTTCATATTGTAAACATGTAAATTTAATATTACTTTATACCTATATGTACTTTATATTGAACTTCATATTACCACCAAGATACGTGTCTTTTATACGAAGATTATAACAGGTTATAATGCACAATTGATACCTATCCAAATATCAAATAAAAGTAAAAAACAGTTGAAATTTTCATTCTTTTGAGTGGGTGTTCTAATTTAAAATTACACAAATTTATTTTTCTTTTCACTTTAATTATAGAATTATTTAAAAGTGGTTGTTTTTATATATTTTTTTCACTATAATTTACTCTTTTATATGACTTGCCTGTGCTACGCGTCGTCTGCGTAGTTATCGGAACGAAAGGTGGACTATGTAATAAATATTTCAAATGACAAATCGGTCACTAATCTGCAAGATTTTAGGCACAACAAATTTTTAAAAAATATACCTACCTATTTGATTTAAGCGTATATCAAGTTACTAAAGCTTCTAATTACTTAATGACAAGAAATACAAGTCTTGGTGTCAAAAACTATTGTTGAGAAAAACAAATCAGTTATAAACAATCTGAGATACGAACACAAAACTATAAATACAAAGGTGATCGATCAATGTGTAGGCTTATGTTACAGTGATAAATATGTATATGTATTTTCTTTTTTGATTTACTAAAAAATATATTTGATTAAAACATGATGTTACAAAATGTGTAAAGGGTATATAAAATTCGGCAGTCGAATATAGCGTACTTACTTATTTTTTCTTTAAAAGATTAATTTTACTTATAAAAAATGATTTCTTATTACACTATAAAGCTATATAGGTATTATGTATATTTTCTGTACATTAAATTTTGCTTACCTTGCGATTTTTTTATACTTTCGTAGTTTAGTAATGAACTTAAATCTTCAGTTTGAATTGGATTTCTAGCAAAATTTTTTATGCACAATTCCATTTCTACTGTTTGCAGTTTAACCAAATCCATACTTGAAATTAATTTATTTTTGGGCACTTTCCTTATTATGGACGAGGAAAACTGATTTTCAGATTTACCTTTTACAACGGAATTTTCATGGTTAGATTTGTTTAAAGCAATTTCAAGGTTAAGAATATTGGAATCTTCCAAGTTAGAATTTTTATTTAATGGCAAATTTGATAAATTTTGTAATCTTTTAGAAACATTATTCTCTTTAATGTACTCTTCTTTATCATCTTTAATTTCTACTATAGTCAAAGGTAACACATCTGTTTGCTTAGGATGTGAAAACCTTATTTTTTCCTTTATATATTCCTCGTTTTTCTTCTCATGGTCATGTTTGTCACTATTGCTATTTAAAGATTCTCCGTGGACGAGTTTATCTCCCAACAAATTAACTTTATCACCAAATTTCATACTAAACATATCAGCCAAAACTTTTATTGCGCATGATTTCTTTGCTACCACTAAAGAAGTGCCAGTATCACTATAGTAGTTTCCATTGAATAACAATTTAACTTTGAAGCAGCATTTGTTGTGTACTCCAGTCGTCACTGTAACGTTCCACGATAATTTGCCAAAATGCTCTTTAAGCATGCCGACAGGATCTTTGATTTTTGTTAGATTAGAAATCTTGTACAATTCTAATCCTGTGTTTTGCATTGTTCTTACAAAAACTTTGCAATCTGTTTTCTAGCAATCAAATATTGAACTACAACACAAATATAGATTTTGGAAAATTAACCATTTAATTATTTACCTGCAGGTTAGGACAACTGACACTTAAACCACAAACTAATACTTTTGTGGTATTCTGTGGCTTAAACAGTTTAAATTACAAATTGCGATTTAATTCATTCACAATAAAATATAGGAAAAACCAAGGCGAATTCACATCAAGTCATATTACGAAGTAGCCAGCTGTTAATGTTTTGTTCGTGTTATTTTGAATGTTATAAAAGTTCATTAACATTAAATTTTAATGTCCGTTGCTTGTAAAATTTTGAAAATCTTATAAAAGTTGTGAAAAAATTTGCAAAAATACTAGCCTTTGTACAAAACATTATAGGTAAATAAATAAAATACAGTTTCTAATTAAAATTAACAATACTTCCGTATTCATAAAAGTATGTTGTACAAAGATTTATCAAAAAAACTTTCTATAAACATTAAATATTTTTTTATACATATAAAGTGTTTACTACCAAAAATGCAAAATTTCTGATTTGATTTTCTTAATTGTATTATTTAAATAAAAAAATTTGGAAATTATTTAATAATATCTGTAATAAACTGCAAAACTTTTGTCAACTAAAGTAAAAGTACTAATTTTTGTGGTAAAGTTTTTGGTAAATTTATAATAATAAAATTTTAATAACCATCAACAAATTGGTTTTTATTTTTTGAAGTATTCTACAATTTTTTTAATGATCAACCAAAAATAAATTTTCAAATTTCGGGGTACGTAGGGGATTGTCATGTGAAGTTTGCACGAAATCGCGTTTGGATTTTCCTATATATTCCCATACAAATTTCAACAAAATACCCTCCATTTACTTTTCAAACTTTTATGTACTTTTATGTCATTATTTAATTTTTTATTTAATAATGAGATTCGGCTTCTCTCTCATTATAGCAAAAATTTTTTATTATATGTGACAACAGAAAAAAGTTAAAGGCAAAACAACCTTTGCCAGGCACAACAACTTAAACATATGTGTGAACAATTTTCTTATGTTTATAACTCTACGTCTTGACGAGCCATCGATTTGTTTAGACTAGAACAAAACGTCGGCAGAGCAACTGTCAAAAAATTGTTCATGTTCTTTGATATGGAGAAAACGTATAAAGAGTATTTTGTTGGTATTTTTATGTGTCGTCTCTTTCTTTCATATTCAAAATGCCTTTTAATGTCAGACATCGTTGTTCGAACAAATGTTCTGACAACGCTGTTTGAACAAGAACAAAACATTGACAACAGCGGTCCACACCAGGCAAATTCATGTGCGCACAAAAAATTGTTCGTTGTTCAAACAAATCGATGGCTGGTGTAGACCGTAGGTAAATAATATTGGGAATAGCACAAGGTATATTAACTTCAGGTAGACGGGTAGACGCACCGTTTATTTTGTTGCTACAAAAAACTTCCTAAATCTCACAACAAACACATAAACAGCTGATAAAAAAAGTAGCAAAATGTAAGTAAATACAAAATATTTATGATAAAAACACTTTTAGTATAAAACAATGTATGTAAACCAACAAAAAAATTAAAACAAATTTTGACATTTGGGAAGAGAAATGTGTAAACAAAACAATGATCAGCTGTGGACTTAAGTCTACCTGGAGTAAATAAACCTTGGAAATTGCATTGAAAATATCGTCTTAAGAACTTCTCAATCTGGCCACAATAGAAAAAACATGACAGCTGTCCGATTAAAGCAGTGCTACCAACAAATGCTGTGCATAAAAAACGGACCACAAGAGAACATAAATTTTTGCAAAAATATAAACTTCGTGAAATTCAAAAAATAAGGCGGAAAATAATTATTAAATATGGCTGTACGTTTAACTCAAAAATTGCTCAAGGCCCAAACACCTTTCCTATGCAGGGTAAGTGAATATTTGAGAATAACTGTTCCAATAACGGAAACAAGTATATATAAAGAAAAAATTACATAATTTAGTTGATAATATACAAAAAATCCTGTTTACATTAAGAAAAATAAATATATATTGTGAAATTTTATAGAGCTATCCCATGTTGGTGACAAAGGAAAAAACTGAAGATGTTGCACATACCAAATCTGCTTTGCAGAAAAAATTAACCGTAAGTTGTTCGTGCTATATTTTTATTTTGTAAAAATAGTGAGGTTAAAGAATATAAAATTTTGTTTTTAATTGTCCTCTAAACAGAAAACAGATATCCCTTCAGCCCAATATGGTGGTCGTCATGCTGTCACCATGTTACCTGGTGGAGGTATTGGGCCTGAACTTATGAAATATGTTCGCGATATTTTTGCTTATTGTGGTGCACCGATAGATTTTGAAGTTATTAACATTGATCCTTCCACCGAAGGCAATGAGGATTTGGAGTATGCCATTACTTCGATTAAACGTAATGGTGTCGCCATCAAAGGTAACATTGAGACAAAATCCCATAGTTTAAGCGAAGTTTCCCGTAACGTTGCCATTCGTAACGAATTGGACTTGTATGTCAACGTTGTGCATTGTAAATCGTTACCCGGAATTCCTGCTCGCCACAGCAATGTTGATATAATTTTAATTCGCCAGAATACCGATGGTGAGTATGCTATGTTGGAACACGAATCGGTGCCTGGTATTGTCGAGAGCATGAAGGTTGTCACTACCGATAATGCCGAACGAGTAGCTCGCTATGCTTTTGAATATGCCCGTCAAAATGGTCGCAAAAAAGTTACTACTATTCACAAAGCCAATATTATGAAGTTATCCGATGGATTATTTTTGGATGTTGCCAAACGTGTGCACAAAGATTACCCCGAATTGGAACACAACAATATGATTATTGATAACACCTGCATGCAGTTGGTTTCAAATCCTCATCAGGTGAGTGGAAATACGTTCTAATGACATTAAAAATTACATTTTTTATTCACAGTTCGATGTAATGAATATGACCAATTTGTATGGTACTATTGTTTCAAATGTCATTTGCGGTTTAATAGGCGGTGCTGGTCTTTTATCTGGCCGTAACTACGGCGATCATGTTTGTATTTGCAATATAAATTATCAATTCGAAATTGACAAATCTTTTTTATTTGCTATTTTTTAATTTAAAGTATGCCATTTTTGAACCTGGTACACGAAATACTGGTACTGCTATTGCCGGTAAAAATATTGCGAACCCCGTTGCCATGATCAATGCCAGTATTGATATGCTGAATCATTTGGGTCATAAGGAACATGCCCGTGTTATTAGAGAGGCAACATACGAGACCGTTGTAGATAGAGGCATAAGGACTCCAGGTAATAAAATTACAAACAATTTTTTCATAAAAATGTGCGTGCATTGAGTTTTTTATGTAAAATTTGTTGTATAGAAAACCTTAATATCTTTTTATAAACAAATCTTTAAACATTATTACCTTTTTAAAATATTTGTAGACTTGGGTGGCACCAACTCGAGCACAGATGTGATTAAAAGTATTATGGATATTCTCTCTAACAAACGCGTTAACTGGTAATGTCTCATACTTTTTATTACGCACTCACTATAACTTGTTTTTATTTATAATGTTGTAAATTATACCCTATATCCCATAATCACACTTTTATTTAGTTTTATTTTGTGTTTTATTAATTTATAATTGTATAATTTTTGTCTATTTAGTTTTATATCCTTAATTACCAAACAATATTAAACTGTCTCAAGTTAATTTAAAAAAATTCTAGATTTTTAAGTTGCAATAATTACATTTATTTGTATTTCCTTTGTTTATCCAGTTGAACACCGTAATAGTTTTTAAAACATTTATGCACAATTATTCATCCCTGTTGTTGTCGTTTTATTTGTAGACTTATAATATATACCTACAGATTTAAGAAATTGCAATGCTTTTTAAAATGTTATCGTTGCTTTAATAATTTACTAACTAAAATATTAATCTACAATAGTGTCGAACTGTATCCTGGGTAATAAGGTTTTCGTGTTAAATTATTCTATTAGATGCTATTACTGTACGTTAAAAATGTAATACACATTTTTGTTCTACGAAAAAATGTTGTTTTTAAGAAAAAACCTTGTGCATTATTTTGTACAAAAAAACTAAAATTTTCCCACGAAAAATGTGTATTGCACAATATCTCGTGAAAATCAGGTATCTATGCATTATTATGTTTATTGGAAAAACATTATTATATATATATATTTTTTTTGCTTTGATGAAAAAAAAACGATTTCACTGTTTTTTTCTTTAAATTTTGCAGATTTTTTAAGAACATGAAAAAGCCTAAACGAAACCTGAAAATATAATCCAAGTTCTAAATTTAAAGAGCGTATTCAGGAAAATTCGTTTCATGTAATCTACCCCCTAATATGTTAGATTTGCCTAAGTAAAATAAAAAAAAAATCATTGTGATAATAATAATTAAAGGGATAAATGTTGCATTTTCTTGACTATTATTTCATTTACAATCAATTACATCAATTATTTTATGTTTTTTTTTTCAATTTTAAAGTATTTTATTATGTTATATCTTTTTAATTATTTTATATATATATATTTTTTTTTAATAATAAATGTTGGTCAAAGTTTGACAATCTTTTTTTATATATGTATATAAAGCATAATAAGTTAATTACGATTGGCGTAGTCGACCATGGACGATATAAATTGAATGAATTTTTCTAATCGTTTCAAACATTCGGAATACCAATTTAAAAATACAACTAGACACGACTATGATACTCGTCATAACGATAAACATATACATATATTGATGGAAATAGAAATGTTACTTAAGGGGAATAGAAGTTTAGAATGTATTTATAGAGTTTTTTCTTTATTTGTAAAACAGTAGGAAAAAATATTGCTTTTAATGATAAAAAAATAAATTTTTTGATTTTATGTAGAATAATCATTTATGAAAGATTTTCAAATTTAATTTCTTATAAAAAATTTTGTATGTTAAAATTTATTCTGCGAACTTAAGTTTTAACTCAGCATACTTAAAACTAAATGTTCAGGAAATATAAACAAATTTGTTTCTGGGTTACTGACCTGTATTTGAATTTTTTTTGTAGTAACGTTTTTGGCAAGTAAAATAAATATTCGTAGAAATATGTATGGAGTTTGACAATGTAATAATAATTCATTCCACACTGGAAATTATTTTATGTATAGATATTATGGAAGGACTGTCAAGGAAAACAGCTGTTTTTATAATAATGTGTCAGTTAATATATACATACACCTTGATGTTTCACTTTTATTAATAACTTTTTTACAGTTACACTGGGGACGTTAACATACATATGTACATGTCATGATTAACATATAACTGGAAGAAAAATTTATTTCAATGCATATTTAATTTTCATATTAACAATTATACATATTTGTGAAAAATGTTTATTTGCGTCAAGTCATTATTTTGCTTTTTATATTTTCAAAAAGTCAATATATTATATTGATATATTAGAATCTATTTATACCTACTTTTAAATACTCTATGTTTCAATTTTTCTATTACTTACGATTTTTTTTTACATTTACTGTTTTCATTTTGACCTTTGCCATTTTTTTAGACCTTTTTCAGTTAATAGATTTTTTTCTAAAAAAAGACATTTGCATATACATATGTATGTATGTATGTAAATCGAAATAAAAAATAATTGTCAAACTATAAAACGGCCAAACTACATAAGTATGTACATGCATGTATAAAAAGAGGACTAAAAATCTTCTGTGTTGTAACTTACTAAATTCTTCTTGTATTAGATAGAGCCTGCCAGCAACATTCTCAAATAATATTCAGCCTAAATTTATCTGCAAATATATTTTAAACACCTTATCGAGGTATAGAACAATATAAAAATTTTCAAGCTAAACAGATGGTGTTCATCAGGACCCTATTTATTTAATTTTTGAAAAACAATTTTTAAAAACAACTATTTTTTAGTTAAGATTTACGGTATAAATATGTATATGGATCTTCTATAGGATGTGGGCAGTGTTGCGGTGTAGTTATTGACTTTAATGTCATTATTTAATAATTTTATTAATCATTAATTTTAATAATTTTCGTTTAAAACTAACACCTTAAAATATATACTAACACTTATAATCAAATAGCAGATTGTTGGCTAAAATTTGGCTCTAAATCTGAGTTAAATTTATATGTTATTAGATTTGTAAAAAAATTCATGCACCTTCAGCAAAAACCTACAAGCACCTTGGCTCACACACACATACTTTATTTTACATGTGATTTTGGTATCCAACTATGTAATAAATAGTACATTTTGAATTATCTATATCACGTATGTATTATGTAATTATGGTTTAATTAATATAATTTTTACACTTTTTGTATTTTTTCCTTTCTTAAATGGGATTGATTTTTTTATCCTTTAAAATCATTTTTTTTACATACGTATTTTAAAATAATTTTTAACAAAATTTATATCAAAAATAATGAAAACCAAATGTTTATGTGTTTAATTTCTCTTCTCTCTTCCCCAATTGCCTCATTAAACCCTCTCAAAACAAAAACAACGGCTTAATGTGTTTCCCTATTACCATCCCCACTGACATTTAAATAAAAAAAAAAACAAATTCATATTGTGGTGTTTTTGTGATAAAAACAAAATTAAAAAAATATATGGATAATATTTAACATTTTTTGTGTGTAATTGGTAAACACTATGATTAATAATAATGGGGAAAAACACAGGCCTCATGGAAACTATTACAGCCAAATTTAAACGGGATTTATTTATAAATAATTTATGTATGTTTTTCATTTCCTAATTTATTCAACCACCAAATAATCAAATATTTAAAATATGATAACAAATTAAAACAAATTGTAACCATTAGTGTTTAAGAACCAAAAATATCAAATACTACTAACCTTTGTTAGCTGCAAAAAAAAAAATGCCCTAGAATCTCATTTACAACCAGCCCGTAAAAGCTTAAATGTGAAGTGGCACGTTTTAAAATAATCCTGAATTTCCTGTTTTGAAAACATTATGATTGGAAATTTGTTGAAAAAAAACTAATGAATCCCAACCCTACTCATGTTGCTGTCTGTTTGTTACTTTCCTATTAAGAAAACGGAATTTTCAGTTTTAAACTAATTCACAGGTAATTTTAATAAAAAAAATATATGTATATTATATGTATTTTTCCTTTTTTACTTTTATTATACTTTATTAATTTATGTAAAATATAATATTTCATATAATATTTTCTTTACCCAGAAAAAATTTTATAGCCATATACCCATAAAACACAAAAAAGGCTTCTTAATACCAACGGTTAACATTTAATTATAAATTATTATTGGAGAACGCGATCTTGTAAATTTAGGCTTCGATGGCGGCCTTGTCATTAAATCAGCTAACATCTCGTTTGATGAACAATAAACGCAACAAACATGCACTTTATAAATATGATCTGTTACAAAATGAATCTCGATATTCAGTTCTGGCACTTCTGTACCTTTATCATATGTAAGCTTTTATTATTTTTTTTTGTATATGACGATTGACAAGTTTTGTGGTATTTGCATGTCATTAAAAAGTTCTTTTATCCATATAGCCTCTTTGCACGCTTCAGATAGTGAAATAAACTCAGCTTCTGATGTAGATAGGGCTACAAGTGTTTGTTTTCTACATTACCAGATTATTGTACCACCACTTATCTGAAAAATATAACCAGAGTTAGATTTTCTATATATCCTATCTTCTGCCCAATTTGAATCTGCATAACAAACTAAAAGCTTAACATTTGTACAACTCAGCCATAGAAAATACTTTTCAGTACCCTTAAGATACCTAAGTACCCTCTTTACTTCTGTCCAGTCTTCTTGATTAGGACAACTTTCTTTTTACTCAAGTATTGAAATGCTTGCAGCAATAACAAGTCTTAAAGAGTCACTAAGATATAACAACGGTCCAATCAATGTTTGAAATAAAATAATCAGATTCAGTTTTACCGTATCCTGAGTTTAGTGGGTAATAAAAAAATTTCAAATCGAAATCATTCACAAGATTTTTTATGTATGTAGATTGTCGAATGCAAAAATTAAGATTGTTATCTTGAAATATTTCAATTCCCAAGTAATGGCTGGCTTTTCTAAGACTACTTATTTAAGATTTCTGTGATAATAATTTTTTCACAATAAAAATACATGTCTTTTTTTAACTAGCTACCAAGATATCATCAACGTTAATCATAAAATAAGGTTGTGGTTGTACCAACGAAGAAATTTTTATTTTTTTCTTACTAGATATTTTTGTTGTTTGAGTACTACGTATGGGATACTTGATCCTGGTTTTTTTTTCTTTAGTTGGAGGAGCCAATGGTTTAAATTTATATTTTATATGCATTTGTATTTATTTTTAAGTGTAGCATATTCAAGAATATTTTATTGGCCTTTGGGACTTGTTATATACATTTTGTTTTAAAAAAATTAAACAATTTGGAACATACACACAAATAATGGCTCTAACAAAAATTGGTTTCTTAAAAATAGTAATAATATTTTAAAGACATTTGACTGTGGAGATAGTAACTTCGTTTAATGAGGAGAAGTAGTTTATGTTGCCACAAATGCAGCACTTTTCTGCTTGTATTAAATTTATTTACTTGATTTCGATAACCATGCTAGTTTTACAATTTTAGCAGTGCTATGTTAGATTTACGAAATTATTTTTAAATTGAAGGCGAGTTATGGTATACATATGTCCAGTTACGAATTTTATCCACTAGATTTTTATTTACATATAATTAAAATAATATTCAGAGGGGTGTTACGCAATCCATATGTTGTCGGAATTAGATTTGAAAATAACCCCTTTGGTTACTGAATTCTCCCTAATATGGTGAGTTAATTCCAGAATAAGTATATAGAACTAATCCTGAGTGTATATTTGAAAATAAAAATCATTGTTAAGTTCCATATCTCATATCGTAATATGATATATACAGTTTGGCATGTACCTATAGATGCGCAGAGCTTGTGTTGGTCAAAGCTTATGCAAAAGTTCTTAAAATATTTCAGTTTTATAAAATTTTTTCTGGGTAGGTACCTGCATACATAGATTTGTTTTAAGTATTTTTCTCATATTCTAAATTTTATGTTTTTCTATCTTTTAAAAATATATTTTTCCAATTTTATTTACAGAGTTGTCTTTACTTCTTGGTCCACTCTATCAAAATGCCTGAATACTACATTGTATTCACTTCTTTTTTAACTTAATTTGTTTTTTTTTTCTATTTCATTATCATAAATACATTTTATCAATGAGTTTCCAGTCATTACTTTATTCTATTTAAACTTTAATTTCTTAAATGTTAAGTTTATTTTATAAACTTGCTCCACATACAACAAACAAAGAAACATTTAATTATATTTTACAGTCAAGTAAATTCAAAAATGGATAGTAAATTGTATTATTTCTGGTTATTAACTATGTATGTTATTATTTTGATGAATTATTTTTTGTTTGTTTCAATTATGCCATTGAATCTAATGAATCCTTTATTTAAAATTTGTTAAATTAATATTAATTTGATTTATTTTATTATTTTTCTCATTTTAAAATTTAAACTAAAGCCCTTAATTACATTACTTGATAAAAAAAAATTATATTTGTTTTTTTTAGATAGCTGCTAAGTAGGCAAATAAATATTAAAAATTATTTGAAACCAACAAAAAACGAATGTAAATGTGTTTTTTATTGCAAATGAGAAATTTAAGTTTATATACATTAGGACGGGTAGATTTAAAAATCGCACAAATTACAAGGAAAATCGTATTCTAGGGATCAAAATAAGAAACTTTGCCGAAGGAAGCATACCTCTAAAATGTATTTTGATGTTCCGACTTTTGAAAGAGAAAAATAAACTCCAAAATAAAAAAACAGCCATTTCGCTGATTTTTTCTTGTAAAGTGCCAAAAATGGTGATTTTATGAAATGTTTGTATGGGGAACCCCACAGGGGTGGTTCCAGGGGTGTGCCACTGGCATAGGTGTGTCGGCCATCCAAAATTAGTGGGGGTCGGTCATACATTTTGACTCGATTGAGGAACTGGAAATGGGTCAAAGTGAGATTTTTAAAGTTTTTTAAATTACATTATAATTATCTATACACGCTTTGAAACTTTTTTTTTAATGTTACGAGTTAAAAGTATAGAGATCCCAGCAAAAAAACATGAAGATTTGATTTTGCTGGGGTTCAACTAATGATGAAGTAATTCAATTTAGGTAAAACCCGTCATGATTTCAACATTAGTGTATCACTGGAGATGTGATTATATGAATAGCACTCCATTCTTATAAGTGCAAATAACTCTGGCATATTATGTAAAAAGCTGATGTTTCATTAGTAAATAATGTTTGCTTACATTTAGTATTAAATTTAAAGCACAAATTTATAATATATTTTTTAATTTTAGAGTAATTTTTTTGCACTGTTGCTTTGGAAGTTGCATAAATTTAATTCAAGTTGCACCACGCACTTCAAATTATTTTGCTGGGAATCCTAACTTTGCATGTTAGTGTGCGAGTTCGTTGTCAACTTAGTCTTTTTTTCTATGAGTTAATCAAGTTGTGAACAGCAATTGGTGCATAAGTTTGTAACACACATGTAAAGAATAATCACTCACGTCTTTTACACAAGTACATTCACCCCTATCGTTAGTATTTCCGTAAAATACCGATCGTAAACAAATTCTCCAAAAATATTTTGGCTTAAATCTAGTTTTTAAAATTATATTTACAACGGGTGATAAAAAATTGAAAAATAAAAATGCAAGTTTTGAATAGGATAAGTTTTCGATCTCTGTAGTATTCATATATTTATATACCTATGCGATTTCTACCAAGATTTCTACTACATTCCCGAAAGTATTTAGACAATAGTATTGTTTAAAATGTAAGTAAGGCAGATATTTCATGATATACAAAATTTGCTTAACCCATTAATAAGCGGGGGGCTGTTTGTTATAGGTATCATAAAGGATAGACTTGAGGCCGGTCGAAGGGCGCCTATTTAATGAATACTTGTTAGGCGAAGCTACTGTTTGCTACTTGATATTTTTACTATTTTTATTTTAATAAACTACAAATTTATGTAGTGCACGCAATATTCATAGCTCGAATATGTTTAGAAATGTATTAAAAAAATCGTTTATACCTAAAATGTATGAAAACCTTTGGTCTACAGCTCGAAAATTTTATGAATTTTTTTTTAATTTGGTGGTGCGCTGATAAACTAGATTTGTACTGTTTTCACTTTTTTTTTTTGTTATTTACATTGATAATTTACTTTTATTGTTATTAGCCGTTTAACAAAAAGAAAAATTACACGGTAGAATCAATATTTTCACTTTGAGATAAATGAAAATTTAATTTAAACAAAAATTCCACTTCTTACCCGTAATTGTATTTAATACCTACATGCAACTTTTTCAAATCCCTTTTCATATTATATATAACAAAACTTTTTAACGTATTTTTCAACATTTTTATTGTATCTTTTTTTTTATATTTTATAAAATCTCCACACAGCAGAAAGGTTAAAAAATATTTTCATAATCCTTTGAATACACATGTTGTTATTTGATTGATAATAAAATAACTAAAGATACACGCAATAGAACTAGTCCGTCTTGCCTTCGGAAACACTTAAAAAAAATATTGTTTAGAAACGCAACTTTTGGAAGAACCATTTGTTCTTGCCCTCTTTGTATGATGACTCAAATTTTTCACGAGTTTGGAAACGGTGTGTTTTTCTCTTAATGGGATCCTTAAGATCTTTGGCCGACAACTTATCAAAAGAAATTTCGCTGGCGGTGTAACGAGTTGGCATTAAGTGATTGTAGTTCAGGACTTTTAAAAAAGGCTTGATCTTAGACTTCTTCTTCAACTTGGTCTTGCTCATCGACTTAGTAACCTTGCGGGGGTATCTGTCGATACCAGCAACAAGAGCATGACCGAATGGCTTGTCGGGAGTGCCATCGTCGACAGTCTTGACAACGATAGCCTTACGGCCGGCGTAACGTCCACTTAGGACAATTACGATTTTATTTTGTTTCATAATCTTCCTCATCTTTCTGGCTGTTGTCGCAATCACAAAAGAAAACCATTGTTGTTGACATTCCGCATAACATAAACAAAGTTAATAAGAGTCATCGATTGGAACATAAAATTAAACAGATAAAACATATTAAATTTTATTTCAACTACAAAAAATAAAATCAAGTGAATTGACACAAATTTCCACTGAAGCAAAACTATTTTTTATTAATAGTTGGTTATATTTTCTGCCGGGTTATGACGCAGTAGCTTATATTTTTTTTTAAATTTCAATGATTTTCCACAAAATATACATGCGCATTCATAGTTTCAAAAGCGCAGATTAAAATTTTGTTTTATTTTTCAATGGATTTTTTAACATTTCACTTGATTTTTTCACTAAAAATTTTAAAAAATTACGAACAGCACTTACAAGTTTAATTGTTAACCGGATATAGAGGTAGAGAGAAGGGTTGACATTTGGCACATTAGTTTGACATTTCTTTTTACATCTGTGTTTAATAAGTATATGCTTGATATATACAAAAGCTTCGTGTGATAAGAATCTTCGTAGCATTACCAACCATCGATTTGTTTAAGCATTGAACTCATTTTTGTGTGCGCAACAATTTGTCACTTTATCAAGGGTTTTACACGTACAAATTTTGCCTTTAAATATTTCATACACTCTCACTTTTAAAAATCAATGAAAAGTTTCTTTGCGTTCTCCTTCCAGATGTATTCTTTCATTTACAGTTAACAAAATTGCTGATCATGTTTATGAACAATTGTTGATTTTTTGTTAAACGAAGACATATTAAAGGGATCAATACATTGTTACAGATTTAATTTTAAATAGCTTAATTTACATTTTAATTTATTTTAGTTGTAGCAGTTAAAGTTACTGTAGTTGTATTTGTATTAGTTTATTTTGCTAGTTTTTCGAACATGATGTTTGTCGTTATGTGTAGCATACTTTTAGGCACTTCTATTATTCGTACCTATTACTTAACGTCTTAATTTAAACTTAACGGTTTTCGAATGGACTAGAATGTACATACGAGAACTTTGTCGAATGTTACCGAAAACCACTATGTTACTATAAATAGCCGAACAACACAGCTAACGTGATCAGTATTACAGTAGAGCTTGTAAGGTGCGTATCAAAGTGTGTTTGATAATAAAAGTGTATAACCATAAGTGTAATAAGTAAAGTGATATAAAAGCAATCTTTGAGTGTGTTTAAGTAAATAAAGTGCTCTTAATTTTATAAAGAATTTCAACTGTTTTTAATTGCAATAAAAGAACTCAAAGGGTTTATTTAAAGGAAATAATCCAACGTTTATAAAAGGTATAAACGTAACAATATTTTTTTTGTATCATATCACTGTACAAAAACTTTTTATATCACATAATCAGAATTGTTACCCAGAATTTTCTTTTAGCTTTGGTTAACATGGTAGTTCGGTGCACGCAAACAGTCAAGTGGAGTCTGTATGACTCCATTTTGACTTTACCTTGTTAATTGTAACAGGAGAAACATTGCAAACGTTAATCGGAAATATTGGGCATGAGAGTTCCAGATTATCACATTTTAACAAACAAAAAGTCTCATATATGTTGCATAAAAGATGTACGTGGAACCCAACTAATATTGAAAAAAAAAAAAAATAATAATAATAAAATAAGTAAGAGCTGTGCCGAATTTTTTATACCCACCACAAATTTTGTGTATTATTACGTATCACTTTCTTTGTATATAAATATTATTTCGATATGCTAGTAAAATATTTTCGTAAATTTAGTCTTTCAATGAAAGTGGGCGTTAAAGTAGGCGTGTCAATATAGTTTATGCTAATAAATACAACTTAGATATTTCAATATAGTCCTTTATTCCTCTAAAAAACTTTGTCCATAGAGAAATTATATAAATTTGAGATAAATCGTTACATGGGAGGTAGGCGTCAAAGTGGGCGTGTCACCTTATTTGGCATAACAATGACATTGACTAGAAAGCTATATTTACGAAATGTCATTGTCATCGTCGTCGGTTTTGTGAGCTTTTAAATTTCATTAACAGTAGATTACGTGAAAAGTGGGCGTTATAGTAGGCATGTCAAAGTAGTTTCTGCTATTAAATTCAGCTCAGGTATTTTAGAATTATTTTTCTTTCAGTTTTGCATGAATTAGGTTTTTGGCTATTTGACACTTTAAAAATTTAAGTTGTATCTAAAAGTATTACTGTGGGTTAAATACGTGATGCACATTTAATTATTATCATAAAAATATTATATATAGTACAACACGCGTTGTTTTTTACTTTTTTTCGAAATGTGTTTTAGTCTTTATCAAATACATATGTATATGTAGAAGAAATAACTGCTTTAGTCGACTTAAGTTAAAGTTGAGGTAATAAACCAAAATAATGGTATTCATTTTGTAATTCTGTTTGTAACATTGAAATATTCATTTTAAGTCCCATAATATAGAGTATATGTTTTTTGAGTTCTGGCTTGATTTTAGGACGATCTAGCTTTGAAATGATGAAAAATCTGTTGAAGGCACGGTAGAGCTCGAACAGAAAAGAGTAGGGAAATTAAATTTTGCTAGAATATTTCCAGTACATAAGTATTGGTGTTGAAAATGAGCTATATTGCTTAAGGCCATGACTGACTATCAGATTTAGTCGTTCGATATGTCAAAAATGGTATGTGTGTTCAGAAAGTGTGATAGTGTGGACACAAAGTGCACATGTGTGACAGATTTTTTGACATGTGTGTCCGATTTGATAATCTTTTGAAAATTTTCATAAAATAATAGAGTCTGTGCGATCAGAGTTGCTTTTTCTAACCTACCGTTGCCACATGCAAGTGCAAGTGAAAAAAAACCAATACACTAACACTTTTTTACTAACACAACTACACTTTGACAACCTGCGACTCAGCTTGCGAAGAAATTTTTAACCTACCGTTGCCACATGCAAGTGCAAGTGAAAAAAAACCAATACACTAACACTTTTTTACTAACACAACTACACTTTGGCAACCTGCGACTCAGCTTGCGAAGAAATTTTTAACCTACCGTTGCCACATGCAAGTGCAAGTGAAAAAAAACCAATACACTAACACTTTTTTACTAACACAACTACACTTTGGCAACCTAGGTATGTATACATACGAACTGATCAGAAACAGTTGTGAATCCACTATTGTCATAATATTATTCACAAGTGGTATTGCAGTTTTATTTCTATTTGGTATGTTGGGCTGCGACTCAGCTTGCGAAGAAATTTTTAAGCAAGTAAAATTTTTACAGTTACGGCAAGTAAAGTGACAAGCCGAAAAACAGTGTTGTCTAATACTGAGTTTTTTTTTAACTCAACAATATATCATACAATTGTGGTAAATAATTCAGCTAATTTTTTTAATAAATATGTATATATGTATATGAAGAATATTAAGAAAAATTATAAATATTCATTTAAAATGTAAGTTTTAATATAAATATCGATTTTTAATAAAAAAAATTATTTAAAAAGTTATATGTCTAAAGGTAACGTTCAATAGTGGCTATTGACAACACTTAATTACCAATTGAAGCAGCGCCATTTGTTTTAAATTTGTTTGAAGTTTATTTGTTGACGACATTTTAAAAATGAACTTGCACTGTGCTGTGTAGCCACTCAAAATTTTTTTGTGTTTTTTTTTGGCATTTCTCCTGATTTTCGTTAGTAACCTACCGTTGCCACATGCAAGTGCAAGTGAAAAAAAACCAATACACTAACACTTTTTTACTAACACAACTACACTTTGGCAACCTGCGACTCAGCTTGCGAAGAAATTTTTAAGCAAGTAAAATTTTTACAGTTACGGCAAGTAAAGTGACAAGCCGAAAAACAGTGTTGTCTAATACTGAGTTTTTTGTTAACTCAATAATATATCATACAATTGTGGTAAATAATTCAGCTAATTTTTTTAATAAATATGTATATATGTATATGAAGAATATTAAGAAAAAATATAAATATTCATTTAAAATGTAAGTTTTAATATAAATATCAAAATATAATAAAAAAAAAATTATATTAAAAAGTTACATGTCTAAAGGTAACGTTCAATAGTGGCTATTGACAACACTTAATTACCAATTGAAGCAGCGCCATTTGTTTAAAATTTGTTTGAAGTTTATTTGTTGACGACATTTTAAAAATGAACTTGCACTGTGCTGTGTAGCCACTCAAAAAATTTTTGTGTTTTTTTTGGCATTTCTCCTGATTTTCGTTAGTAATACGTATACACTACTTGCAAGTAAATACTTGCTTGTGGCAACGTAGGGTTATACGTATACACTACTTGCAAGTAAATACTTGCTTGTGGCAACGTAGGGTAAGCAAGTGACAGTGTGGCATCCAATAACACATTTTGTTGCGATTTTTTCATGTAGGACAGAAAACTATCAGATTTTTATTCGACATAATCGCACGACTTTGTAGGCCATGGCCTTTAATAAGGAACAGAGTTATAGCTTGTAGTGCATGAGTAGGTCATAAAAATGTCAGAATTAAATGACAAAATTAAATTTACGATTATGAAATTTTAAAAATATTGGTAATTGAATAAATTATTGTTATAAAAGAAAATTTAGGTGATACACTCACCTTACCTTCCACTTCGCATATAATGCCTTATTTTTAATTCATATAATTTTTATACGGACTTTGGAAGAACAAAAAACTATATATTGCAATAACTAAGTTGAATACATTAGCCGAAAGTACTATCTTAAAGAAATGCCTATCTTAACGCCTACCTCTAGCATATGGTATAATCTAATGTTAATAAAATATAAAAGCTCTAAAAACTGCTAAAAATAGATAATATATTTTCTATGTGAATAATGATTTTTTATAAAACTGGAACTCTATGTTTCAATATCTAAGTTGAATTTAAAGAGATTTATATATAAAGAGGTGACTCAGTCGTGATTCAGCTCTGGTCGGGTCAAGAGCTCGCGCGTTTTTGTCATTATCATTTAATGGCAATCAGGTTGTCCCTTTTTATCTGACTTCGAGAGTTTTGCGTCTCACTTTCGCAAGGTTAACTGTGTGGCGTCGCGTAACTGTGCTTTGGATACAGTTTCCAGACTATTCTACAGTTAACCGCGTGGTTTCGTTTTGATTGGAGTAGTACCAAATAAACTCATTTTACTTATGACTGAAGGAGTACCATATAAACTCAACATGAGACTAGAGGAGTTCATAAAACTCAGCAAAAATTATTGTTCAGACGTCTCCGACTTCCTATACAATTGTATAGGTCGACCTGCGGTACCTGAAAGTTTTATAACTGGAGGAGAACCATTAAACTCAATTTGTACTTATTGTTCAAGTGTCTCCAACTTCCTATACAAAGGGGCGGAGCCTGAATCAACATATGACTTACTAAATCACAAGTAATAAATCTTGTGAACAGTAAGTCGCACTACAAACACTTTTGGAGGGATAACCTGGCAATATGCTTATGCAGCCAACCAATTTTAATAATTAAAAAAAAAAAAAATATATATAAAGAGGTGAATAAAAATTTAACAAGAAAAAAAACAAATAACTTAATAGTAAAATTTGACCCGAAAAATAAAAAAGTGTAAACAATTACAAAAACATATTTAAAGTATTAAAAAATTTCCTAAATGTAAAATATGAAAGAAAATCATTGATTAAAATTCGAGCTATACCACCATTACCATCATGTACACATTGCACTTTAGCTTAGATTTCATGTTATTTGATACTTTCTTTGGTATTTCGGAGGCCATATTTGATTTTGAATTTATACATAGTTAACTTTATTCTACTAGTCAGAATTTGACCCATATCCAAATTAATTGTACGCAATTTTATAGTGACGTCCATCTTGGATTTTAATTTTTTATAGTGTCCTATAGCTAGTCAAAACTTTCTTTTGATACCCATATACTTTATCTCTATTATCCCAAAGTAAAAAAAATCGATTTTCGTTTGTAAATTTTAGGAAAAACACGGAAGGATTTGTATTTTTGTGCTTATATCTCAGTTAGTTTCAAAACGATTTGCCATTTTTTCTCGGCGATAATTTTCGAGGCTGTCGTTTGTATTATGGTGTCTTTAGCATGGAACTTTTAATTTTATATATTTAAAAAATATCAATAGTTATTTTTATTGAGTTTGAGATTACTTTTTTTATAAAAAATAGTTTTTATTTTATTTTCCAATATTTCGCTACCACATTGGGTAGCTTCTTCAGGGAAAGTAGAAATTGAGAACAATTAACATAATGATTATTATTTAAATTATTTATTATTTATTTAAAAAATATATTTTTCAAAATTATTTCTGCCTTTTACTTTGCCGATTAGTAACCGATTTATCCAAAAAAGAATATCCCTATATTCATATCAAATTTATAAATAGCAACAAAAGTAACAAATGGAAAAAAAGGAGGCAGTCGTGTTTGTTTACTCATGTCTCAGAAAGTTATGGGGCGATCGAACTATATTTCAATATCGATTCATTCACGAATATTTGCAAGAGATTGACACCACATACAGATCTGATTAACATGTGCGTGCTTTCAAAAGTTGATTTAAACCGATACACGGACAGACGGATAGACGGACATGGATAAATCGCCACCTCTAGTCATAAGCTTTTAGAAATATGGTCGGATATCAATATTGCAGAAATTACTTACGGAATGACAAAGCTATCTATATCTTTGGCGCCACAGGTGTTGGGTATAATAAGGTCTTACAAAAACTATATATAAAAAATTATAAACTAAATATAAGAAAAATTAAGCAACGCCTTTACTATAATGTCAAAATAAAAATCTGACATAAGCAGTTTTTTCTTATTGCCACATAAAACAATACAATGCAATGCACATGCTAAAACTTGTTAACGTAAATCAATTTTATTTTATAAGGACTAACATCTTGTTAATTTTACTCTTTCTTGCCTTAGTAACAAATTTTATGATTTTTTGATTGCAGGTGGAAAGTAAAAAAAAACTAAAATTGGCAAACATATGTATATAGTTGTACAGCTATATACATATGTGTATATACGGAAAGAAATAACTTCTTACGTCGAGTTGCTTTAAAATCGTAATAATAACGTTATTATGATATTTAAATTTGTAAGAATTTTTTGAGTGATTTTTATAATATACTAGTCGCCCGGTACGTGCTTCGCAACGTATCAAGTAAAATAATAAAAAAAACCACATGCATTAGGTCCAAAGATATAAAATTACCGATTTTACCCGTTTTTAGCCCTTTTCTTTCTAAACTTTAAAATCTTGAATAAGTACAAAAATTCATTATAGGTTGTTTTGAGGAGGGTAAAACTACGCTTTTACTTTTTTCCTATTGCTATTCCTCTCAAAGATAAATGCTGTTCAAAAAAGTACTAAAGTTCTGTTTTTACCCGTTTTATCCCCTTAAAATACAAAATTTCCAAAAAGTACCAGACACCTATCCAATTATTTTTAACAGGCTCTTTGATCCTTTCTGAATTTTTGTGATATCTTTTTTAAGCCCGGAGATACTGTGTTACCAATTTTACCCTTTTTTACCCATAAGCCGCTCGACGGATTTTGTGCAAACATTAACCATCTACACGACCAAAAAATTTTATCGAATTCGGTTAGACCGTTCGTGAGTAATAAAGTCACAACGCACTTGCAACAATTTTTTCTATATATAAAAATTATTTTGAATATATTTTAGGAAGTTATAGCGTAAAATCTTCAATGCACAATATTATTTAAAATTCATAATTTGTATACCACCACCAATACTATACATATTTATGTAAACAACATACATATAGTATTTCTAGCAGATATTTGATAGTTTATTAGTAAGAAATTTAATAAGGTCACAATAGAAAGAGGAATAAAAAATAAATTGTACAAACAACAATATTAGAATATATCGATGGCTTAATAATAACATCACCCCAAAAAAGTTTAGTGAGCTATGGTTGAAAGTAACGAATTTATAGCCACGTTAAAAAACTATAACTCATTTATGTAATTATTTTAAATTCTATTTTGGTTATTTCTTTCTCCTGTAAGTTAGAAAACACAGGTAGCTGTTGTGCAGCTGACTTATAAAGTAAAAAAAATCGAAAAGGCCCTTTTTATATAAAGCCATGTTTTTGTACATATTTTCAAAAGAATACAATTAAAAAACAAGTACCAGTGCTATATTCGGCCGAGCCGAATCTTATATACCCTTCACAACGTGTAGTCATCCAATATTAATTGTTTGTATCACCATTCATCTCATATGAAATACCTAAAAACAATAAAAAAAAATTACAAAAAAAATTTGAAAATTTTTTTTTTACAAAAATTAAAAAATTGTTTAAAATAATTTAAAAAAAAAATATAAAAAAAATAATAATAATATATAAAAAAAAATAAAAAATTTGGTACTTTTGGTACTTTTTAAAACATATTTATTTATATGAAGAAAAAGGAATAGATTTAAGCACTTTAAGTTATGTCCATTTAAATATTTTATTATTAAATAGATATTTAAACATTTTAATTTATACATTGATATGGAAAATCCAAAAAAGTACTTTTTCCCTTTCTATACCCGCCACCAAAAAAATGGTGGGTGTATATTCATTTTGTCATTCCAGTTGTAACACATCAAAATATCCATTTCAGACCCCATAAAATATATATATTTTAAATCGAGGTTTTATTGTATGACGATCTAGCTATGTCCGTCAGTCTGTTGAAAGCACGATAGAGGAAAGACCGAAAAAGCTAGGGGGCTGAAATTTTGCCAAGGTTTATTTGGTATTGAAAATGGGCTAAATCAAAATATTAGAAAGAGAGTTATAGCTCGTAATACAAGAGTAGGTAAAAAAAAAATCGTGTCCTTCCAACATCAAATAAAATGGAATTGTGTCCAAACTCATTAACGTAGAGTCATGAAACTTCGAATATATATTTCCTGAGTAAAAAAATATTTTTCCCAGAAAATTGCTTAAATCTATATATTAGGAAAGGAGTTATAGATCAAAATGTACAGAAACTTATACCGCACGTTGTATTTTTCGGTACATTCAAAATTTAAAACGTAATAAAACTGACAAAATTAGATGTACGATTCTGAAATTTTGCAAACATTACTTTTTAGTCAAAGGATTTGTTTTAAAGGAAAATAAATGTGACACGCCCACTTTTACGCCCACCTCCCATAAAGCGCTTTATCTCAAATTTATATAATTTCTCTATGAATAAAGATTTTGAAATAATAAAGGACTAAGTATATTGAAATATCTAAGTTAATTTTATTAGTAAAAACTACATTGACACGCCTACTTTAACGCCTACTTTAGCGCCTACTTTAACGCCCACTTTTTACGTAATCTACTTTCAATGAAATTTAAAAGCTCATAAAACCGACAGAATTAGAGGTATAATGATAAATTTTCGCACATATAATTTTCTACTCAATATCATTGTTATGCCAGAACATTAAGGTGACACGCCCACTTTTATGCCCACCTCCCATATAACGGTTTATCTTAAATTCATAAAATTTTTCTATGGACAAAGCTTTTGTAGGAATAAAGGACTATATTGAAATATCTCAGTTTTATCTATTAGCAGAAACTATATTGACACGCCTACTTTACCGCCCACTTTCATCGAAAGACTCAATTTACGAAAACATTTTACTAGCATATCGAAGTTGTACAAGAAAGTGATACGTATTTTAGTATAAAGAGATTATTCCATAGCGATTTCTATTAATAACAAAATAATAAATTTTGTGCTATAAAAGTACATCAAATTGGTGGTGGGTATAAAAGATTTGGCACAACCGAATATAGTGCTCCTACTTGTTTATAGTACTTTTTGCACTTTCTAAGTTAAGATCGAAAAAAGTAGCCAACCAAAAAGGTCCTTCTTTAGATATTTATAGTACGTTTATGAAGCTTGAATTTTGAAATTAGTGATATTGATTCGAGGTGAGACTAAAAATATTATAGGCGACCAAAAAGATACTTTTTCTTATTGTTAAGGTACTTTTTGTTTTTTTTAGGTTTGTGGAGATGGAATTTTGATATTAGAACATTTAATTCAAAATTTGACAGAGAATATTTACTATAGTACCTTTCGTATTTTCTACGCTTTCGAAACAAGAATTTTGAAATTAGTGACAATTGATTCCTGGTAAGACTAAAAATGTTATGGGTGACCGAAAAGAAACTATTTTGCATTGTTATGATACTTCTTAACTTTCTACGTTTATAAAGTTAGAATATTTATATTAGGAACTATTAAATAATTCAAGTTAAGAATAAAAATGGTATCAGCGATACAAAAGATATTTTTCGCATTTTTATGACACTTTTTTGTATTTTGATCCAAGTTGACTTTGAAAATTATAGAGAAGGACAAAATGTTACTTTTGTAATTTCTATATTAATTTTTGCATTTTCTAAATTTATGAATCTAAAACTTTAAAGACTCAGAACCATTGATTTTGGTTGACATAGACGATATGTCTCCGATATATCCTTAGAGTATTTATTTTTCTTAATAAGACTTATCAGAGAAACAAGTTTTTAAAATTATTTAGTAATTAGGAAAAAGGACTTGAAGAAGCAGTGGATATGTCGCTAGTGTTTAATATTTGTTTACATTGTTTTTGGCATGCCATTTTAAAATGCATAACAAGAGGTCTGTAGGAGTATATTTCAAAAGAAAGAATTTATTTGTACAGTCAAGAAAAATTAAGTTTGAGGAATTTATCAAAGCACACATACATATATATTTATGATTTTTTAACAATTTGAATAAAAGGATTAAAAAAACTCAACACCTTATATACATTTTCCTGATTTAAATTTGTCGTTTTACCATAAGAGAACATCCCCCTTTAACGAACAAATTTTAGTGGTTAAGAGAAATTCCACTGTACGCATATATGTATGTTAGAAAGTTTAAATAAAAACAATATCGTTGTTGTAGTATATTTGAATTATTATTATTTTTTTGTAGCTAAGCCTAAATTTTTATATTACCACAATTTCAATGTTACATACCTACCCAATTAAGCAATTTTTTTCTTATCTATAACATTGAGAGATAAAAAAGAAACATTTTAGGTATGAAATATCACAGGTACATACATATTTGTATACAAAACAAAATGAATTTTTAATTTTTTCCAAAGAGTGTGTATTTATGCTGGCGAGGGCTATCTGTAAAAAGTTGATAGACAGCTAAAAAAATAATGAATCTATCTATCTATCTTCTTCTATATATATAAAAGTGAAACTCTGTGTGTGTGTGTGTGTGTGTGTGTGTGTGTGTGTGTGTGTGTGTGTTAGCTATAGACTCTGAAACTGTAAAACCGATCGGGCTCAAACTTTGGTAAGTTGTTGTACACATACAGGGGAGTGTTTATGGATGAAAAAAAGTGGGCGGGGCCACGCCCATAAAAAATTACTTATCAGTTTTAGCTACTTGCACTTGACCGATTTTTCTGAAACTTTGCACACATATCGAGCTCTGATAACTAAATAACTTCGTGATAAAAAAAGTGGGCGGGGCCACGCCCATAAAAAATTTTTAATTTTGAGGTACTTGCAATGGACGGATTTTACTGAAACTTTGCACACATATTGGGCTGTCATGACTTTATAATTTCGTGATTAGAAAAGTGGGCAGGGCCACGCCCATAAAAAAAAAGTTATAAGTTTGAGGTACTTGCACTGGACCGATTTTTCTAAAACTTTGCACACACACTAAGCTGTCATGACTTTATAATTTCGTGATTAGAAAAGTGGGCAGTGCCACGCCCATAAAAAAAAGTTATCATTTTGAGGTATTTGCACTCGACCGATTTTTTTGAAACTTTGCACACATATTGAGTTGTCATGACTATACAGTTTCGTATTTAGAAAAGTGGGCAGTGCCACGCCCATTAAAAAAAGGTATCATTTTGAGGTACTTACACTGGACCGATTTTTCTGAAACTGTGCACACTTATTGAGCTGTCATGACTATACAGTTTCTTAATTAGAAAAGTGGGCAGTGCCACCCTCATAAAGAAAAAGTTATAGTTTTTAGCATTGCACTTGATATTCGATTAAAATTTAGAATGCGATTAAAATTCATGAAGGGGCGTAGCAACGCGCGCCGGGATTGGCTAGTATATATATAAGAGTGAAACTCTGTGTGTGTGTGTGTGTTAGCTATAGACTCCGAAACTGTAAAACCGATCGGACTCAAACTTTGGCAAGTTGTTGTACACATACCAGGAAGTGTTTATGGGTAGAAAAAAGTGGGCGGGGCCACGCCCATAAAAATAAGTTATCAGTTTTAGCTACTTGCACTTGACCAATTTTTCTGAAACTTTGCACACTTATCGAGCTGTCATGACTAAATAATTTCGTGATAAGAAAAGTGGGCGGGGCCACGCCACTAAAAAAGTTTTAATTTTGAGGTACTTGCACTGGACCGATTTTTATGAAACTTTGCACACATACTAAGCTGTCGTATCCGTATAATTTCGTGTTTAGAAAAGTGGCAGTGCCACGCCCATAAAAAAAAGGTATCATTTTGAGATACTTGCACTGGACCGATTATTCTGAAACTTTGCACACATATTGAGCTGTTATGACTTTACAATTTCGTGATTAGAAAAGTGGGTAGGGCCACGCCCATAAGAACAATTATAATTTTGAGGTACTTGCACTGGTCCGATTCTTCTGAAACTTTGCACACATGTTGAGCTGTTATAACTTTACAATTTCGTGTTTAGAAAAGTGGGCAGGGCCACGCCCATAAAAAAATTATAATTTTTAGGTTTTTGCACTTGATATTCAATTAAATTCAGAATGCATTTCGATTCATTAAGGGGCGTAGCAACGCGCGCCGGGTTTGGCTAGTTCTAAATAGAAAAGAAGATTTTTAAAAAATTCGTGTATTTTTTTGTTTATATTTTGATTGTAGCATAGTGTTAAAACAAGACACGTGTGTTTCGATTTTTCAATTATTTATCAAAGGGGTCATATACCAATAAATAATTTTTTGAATTTATCACATGTTTTTATAGGCACCAAAATAGGCAAAAAAAATGGTGTGGGTGCATTTTTATTTTGTTATTCCGTTTGTAACATATCGAAATATTCATTCATTAGACCCCATAAAGTATATATCTTCTAAGTTCTGGTTTCATTTTAGAACGATCTAGCTGTGTCCTTCTACAGGGTGTTTCGTTCGGTCTATATAAAATATCATAAAACCATACGAATTAGATGTACGATACTAAAATTTTACAATTTTACCGTATTGGTTAGTATTATTGCCATAACCGAAAAAACATGGCACGCCTACTTTAACTCCCATTTCCCATAGAAAGCATTCTCTTACATATTTTGTATATTGTTGTTTAACAGAATGTGATTGGTAGCTAAGTGTCATTTTAGTAGATTTTTGAAATTTTTACCGCATGTGATTGCAGCTTTAACACAATTGGTAAATTCACCAGCTATCGTAGGTGTTCTATGTTGTAGTAGTTGTACACATTTTGCTGATAATTTCTACATTAATTTTTTATATAAAAATTACAACAGTTTTACCTATGTTTATAGAATCCCAACAAAAAAATTGTGCACTAGTTAAATGTGAATAACATTTTTCATGACTTCTAATTCATAAGTGCAAGAGGAGGCATGAAAAATGTCTTCTCCAAATCCAAAATAGTTAGCCTTTAATGATGTTCAACAAAATACAAGCAAATGCATGCGACAAATCTTACGCAATTAATGTAAGCATGCGTTCTACACGCAAAGAAAAAATATGGTTGTGGTAACCATATACGAAGAGCAACATACTATGATTGAATTGTATGATTATGGTAAAAACTTATAATGGTTACCAGTTATCAATTTTATGTTTAATTAAAGTATCATTCAATAATCATATATACATATATACTACAATTGAAATCGGCAATCTTTGTTTTTTACTGCAAATTACTGTCTTTTGCTGTAACATACACATATTGATTGTACTTACCAATTTAATTGCAATTTTTATACCAAAATTTTCTTTAATTTTTCAAAATTTTTGTTAATGTTTTTGACATCTCAAACTTTTAAAATAATAAAAATTTATTCAGCAAGAACAAGAACAGTTGAAATCAAATTACACTGTGCTAGTTGAAAAAACAGACAAGGCGGGCACCTAGCGTTTTAACATAACTCGGGTACGCTGAATCCAGTGGTGCCCACGGTTTTTTAAGATTGGCTCTGGTTTTCGAGATATACCGTTATTTCGAAAATGGAGGAGGTTGCACAACATATGTTCGCGTAACTCAAAAACGCTTTAGCTTATTGAAAAAACTTAAAAAACCGAAATTCCGCAATAAAATTTCCTTTAAGAAAAGTAAAACCTCTTTCTAACATTCGCAGTCGTTTTAGAAACATAATTTTTTTTTTGAAAAAAAAATTAATTTTTTTATAAAAATTTCGAAATTTTTATTTTTTTAAAATTCATAAAAAATTGAAAAATTCAGCTAGGCTTCTAATTTTTTGCAGACATATAAAAAACAAAGCTGCAAACAAAACAAGTTATAAACAATTAAAATATGTTTGCAACTTTTGATTTTATTCACAAAAGTCGACAAATTTTAATTAATCTAAGAATTTCATAAAACGCAACATTTGTATTGGGGCCCCCCTAAGGGATGGTGATAAAGGGGAAGTATAATTTAAGAAAATGTTAAGAACAAAAAACATTGGAGGTCGGTCATACATTTTATCCCTCTAGGAGTGAATCCTAGGCCTTAGAAACAAATGATGGGAATGAAAAATAAAGTTGCGCAGGTGCAAAATAATCTATTTGTGATTAAAGTCTGTCTACAACTTTTGATTTTTTCAGAAAAGATGAAATTTTTGAATTTTTTATATAACCAAACTAAAAATTTTTTGTTGTTAAGTAGTTTTTATTTAGAAATTTATTCTTCTTCCTCCTGCAGATTCCAACAAATATCCCCTAATAGCGAATCAAGTTGTTTGCCGCTATACCAGTGTTCGAGCCTGGCTGTTACTTGGTGAAATCTCTCGCCATGTTCATCAGACTCGGCTGGTGATTGTTCATTAAATTTTTCGGCATGGCAATGCAAAAAATGTATTTTCAATGACATTCTAACGTTTAAGTTTTTAAATGCGGTTAGCATATTTTTGATTAAAATTCGCCAGTTTTCAGACCGATGATTTCCTAATACATTTTCTATTACTGATTTCACACAATTCCAGGCCAATAGCTCGATATCATTCAATGCAACCTCAAATTGATGGTCCTTCATAAGACGGCGAATGTCCGGTCCATTAAGAATTCCTGTAAAATAGAAACATTATGAAATGAAATATAAATCTAATTTAATAAAGTAGTTAGAGTTCATACCTTATTTTACTTTCATGCCGCTTAATCGTGGAAAAATTCGGTGCAATTCGGTAAAAGCAACACCATCTGGGCTCAATGCTTTTATAAAATTTTTTACAATACCCAGTTTGATGTGGAGTGGAGGAAGCAAAATCTTTTCCATCGACACAAGTGGTAATTCAATAACATTGTTTCTATGCAATCTGCTTTCCACACGTAAAGCCCAATCCCGTGTATTGTACTGGTCGCCATCGAAACGCGTATTCCATAAGCACATGAAGCACATATTTTTAGTATAGCCCAATTGCATGCCTCTTAAAAGAGCTACCACTTTTAAATCTGCGCATATTTTCCACTTGTGGTCTTCATATTTAATTAACTGTATTATTTTTTTCATTGATGCGTATGTCTCTTTAGTATTTGTGCTAAGTGCTATCGGAATAGGACTTTTTAAATTAGTGACATGTAGCAAAACTGCTTTTAAGCTACTTTTGGAAGAATCAATGAATAAGCGCCAATCTCCAGGATTATATTCATTTTGCATTGTTAAAACCAATCCGCGGATGTCAGTACAATACGCAATAGAATTATTCTCAATAGATTTAAAAAAAGTCGTAAATCGTCTATGGCGATTGATAGCCCCGTATGTTTGTATACCTGGTGCTAAAATATTAGCTCGTTTTAACTCTTTGAAATTTGAGGGAATATGTTCTGTTGGTATATGGCTACCCGGAACAGTAATTTCATCAGAATGTGGCAGCGGAAATCGAGCATATGCTGTTTCAGTATAAGACATATAAGTCATTTTTCTTCTGTTTATACCCGCTGTATAATTTATGCACGCATAACACTCATCTTCAACATGAACTATGGGATCTCTCCAAATCATTGGAACACCAAATGGCATGGCGTCTCCATTTTTTTCCCACTTATTTAAATGGTAAATGCAGTATGTACACACTATTGATGGTGTCCAACTCTTACCATATATAACCCTTAAAGAAAAATATGATTCATACAAGGTACTTGTTTCAGTAGTGATTTTACGGCGACTTTGCATATTTTTATATTTCCCACACACATAACAAAAGTAATTAAACTTTTTACACGCCTCCATCTTAGATATTTCAATATAACTGTTTAGATACAAGACTGCCAGAGGCTTTAAAATTCACTAATCACTTTCTCAAGCACTTTCCATATGACAGTGAAGGGGTTGAGGAACTCTTATTTATACTGTAATTGTTTTAATCAAAGTACCAGTCGAGACCTTCATGACCATGTTTTGTAAAAAAAAACCCAGAACGAATAATATTTCTAACTTTTCCAGGTGTAGATTTTATTGTCAATTTACCGCAGGTATCCAATAATTTGAAATCACAGGTAATTGAAAAATACTATGTTATAATTTTCAATTCTAAGAACCATACAAAATACCGTTGTACTTCAGTTCCATTACCTGCTCACCTAACGAAATGCTGTATCATATGTGAGGCTGGTTGCATTACAATATTGGGTACCTGCGGTAAATTGACAATAAAATCTACATTTTTTAACCGATTTTTATGGCTTGCGGCTTTTTTATTTTTAAGATAAGTAGTTCTCAGAAAAAAGTGCAAAATGTTGAATATTTGCTTTATATTTTTTTTAATTATATTTTTAAATTGAAATATATTACGAATTTGGCACGAAAAAATTTTTTTATCTCCATTAATTTTTAAATAATTCCAAAACGATAAGAGATAGAGAAAACATATCTTCTGGTGTTTTACTTTTGAAAACCGAAACCTAATTTAGGGGAAAAAATTTGGCACGCCCATAAAAAAAATACCGATCTGATGGAAAAAAACCGATTACGGATTTGAGTTCAGCGCATCAAAATCCACATAGACCACATAGTTTTAATTAACGGGAAGAAAAAAAATTATTTTTTGTCGAGCAGTGTTATTTATGGCTTGTTTTGTTTGCAGCTTTGTTTTTTATATGTCTGCAAAAAATTAGAAGCCTAGCTGAATTTTTCAATTTTTTATGAATTTTAAAAAAATAAAAATTTTGAAATTTTTATAAAAAAATTAATTTTTTTTTCAAAAAAAAAAATTATGTTTCTAAAACGACTGCGAATGTTAGAAAGAGGTTTTACTTTTCTTAAAGGAAATTTTATTGTGGAATTTCGGTTTTTTAAGTTTTTTCAATAAGCTAAAGCGTTTTTGAGTTACGCGAACATATGTTGTGCAACCTCCTCCATTTTCGAAATAACGGTATATCTCGAAAACCAGAGCCAATCTTAAAAAACCGTGGGCACCACTGGATTCAGCGTACCCGGATTATGTTAAAACGCTAGGTGCCCAGCTTGTCACGAAAAAAAAGTGTCAATTTCATGCACAGTGTTATTATTAAACAAGTAAGAGTGCTATATTCGGCCATGCCGAATCCTTTATACCATTCGCAACGTGTAGTCATGCAATAACAGTAGTTTGTATCACCATTCATCTCATATGAAATACGTACATACATATAAAAAACATACATATATAAAAACATCCCATTGTAAAATTATAAATTAACGTATGTATTTTAAAAAAAAATAAAAAAAAAAAATTAAAAAAAAAAATTAAAAAAAAAATATTTAAAAAAAAATTTAAAAAAAAATAATTAAAATATAAATAAAAAATAAAAAACAAAAAAAAAATTAAAAAAAAAAAAATAAAAATATAAATAATATATTAAATAAAAAATAAAAAAAAAATTTGTTTATATTTTCTTCGACCTTAAAATGGTAACTAAACTACAGACACGTAATAACATTTTTGTGGAAAAATTATATAGTCTTGGTATAATAGATTTGCCTGAAAAAAAAAACAAACTAATTACTAATGTTGCGACTGCACCAAGGATCTATGGACTTCCTAAAGTTCATAAAAATGACATGCCACTAAGACCTATTTGTTCGTCCATTAACTCGCCATCATATGGACTATGTAAATATATTATTAATATTTTAAATAACATAACAAAGAGTTCTAAATACAACATAAAAGATGCAGTAGAATTTCGGGGAAAATTAACAAATACTAAACTTTCCGACGATGAAGTTTTAATATCGTTTGATGTGGTATCCTTGTTTCCCAGCATCCCAGTTAACCTAGCCGTGGATATAATAAATAAAAAGTGGGAATTAATCTCAACTTTTACTAGAATACCAAAAGGTTTATTTTTTGACATTCTAAATTTTTGCATAAAAGATAACAAATATTTTAAATATAATGAAAAAATATTTCAACAATTGAAAGGAATGCCTATGGGCTCACCAGCATCGCCAGTAATTGCCGACATAGTTATGGAGGAATTGTTAGATGTTGCTATTGACAATTTGGTTGTAAAACCGAGATTTATGAGTAAATACGTAGATGACTTATTCTGCATAATTAGAAAGGACAAAGTAGAAGAAACACTTGAAGTTCTCAACAGCTTCCACAGACGTATACAGTTTACCAAAGAGTTGGAACACGAAGGAAAACTACCATATTTGGACGCTCTTATAATAAGGAAACACAACACAATAACAATAGACTGGTATCAAAAACTAACAGCCTCAGGCCGCATCATAAATTTTTATTCAAACCATCCGAAACATGTCAAGATTAACACAGTACAGAACTTTACAACTAGAGTATTAAAAATTAGCGATAAAATATACCATAGGGCAAATATTACCAAAATCAAAGAAATATTGCAGAAAAACAGCTTTTCTTTTACTTTGGCGACAAACTTGGTTAATAAGGCTATTAAAAACCTGAAAAAAACACCTATGGAAAAACCAGAAAGAATTTTTAAGTCGATGACCCACGTCCCTGGGTTTTCTGAGCGAATAACACATTCGGATATTTTTGACAGAGACAAAGTTAATGTTGCACTTAAAACTGACAAAACGTTAAAGATGTTGTTTTCAAACACAAAGACAAAAGTTGATATATTGGACAAATCTAATGTAATATATCGAATACCGTGTAACGGAGACGGGTCCAGTGTGTGTAATAAAATATATATCGGAACGACAAAGTCAAAATTGCGGACAAGATTAGCTGCACATAAATCAGATCACAAAACTAAAAAAGGTATATCAGAGCATAAAACAGCGCTTGCAGCCCACTGTGCAATTAGTGGACATTCCCCCAATATAAAAGGTACAACAATTCTCCAGCAAGAGAACAATTACAAAAAGAGACTTACAATAGAGATGCTCAGCGTTGTCAACTCGGTGATTTTATCACCGTTTTTGGTGATTTTTAACATTTTGGAAGCGAAAAAATTGCGAGTTAGTGGTTGGTGATTTTTTTAAAAGTTTTTAGTGCTTTTATTTTTATTTCGGTGACACCAAATACTAAATTTGAAAATAATTTTTTTAATTGAAAACAATTTTTGTAAGGGTAAATATCTTTAATAACCCTTACGTATTTTGTATCTTAACAAAGCTAAAAAATATTTACTCATTGTAAAATGATATTATGTTGATAATACTTTCAGCTTATGATACTAAAACTAATAATTAAGAAGATAATAAGGATTGATAGTATACAATGTTTCTGTTATTTGAATGTTTTGCTTGTTTATTATTAATTGTAACTTATTTCCGATACTGGTTTGTTGATATCCTGTATGGTTTATGAGACATAAACCACCTACTTTTTATAAAATGAAATTGTTACGAGAATTTATTTTGTAAGTAAAGTTTCAAGTTGATCAAACCTTGGTGAAAATAAAAAAAGAGAAATTAATATGCAAATACTTTTCATTTTAAAATTTTTTAGAGCACAAATTGACACCCTGATAAGGTTAATATTTGCATTGGTAGTACATTTGGATGTTTTGGCCTAATAATATAAAGAACAGAATATCTTTAGACTTGTATTTCGATTATCGATATCAATCAAAACTCCAGTCTTATTGCCATTTGTAAAATAATTTATTTTAGGGGGCAACTGGCATCTAAAAGCTTTAATTTTTTTTAAGTAATGATTATATTAGCATATGTAAAGTTAAATTTGTACACATTTTAAACTCAGTGATTTTTTATGAAAATTACGCGCTTTTTTAGGGGTTTAGGTGCTTTTTGAAATTTTAAAGTTGACAACGCTGGAGATGCTTATCAGTAAGCAGTGAATTCTCTTTGTGAAAAGACGACGGCTTTACTCAAATATGTAAGCTAGTATTATTGTTTATTTGTATATTTTATTTTTTTAAAGAAAGTTTTTACGTTGTAAATGTGTATTAATGTATTTTTAAAAAAAAAATTTTTCATTGTGTATTTCAGTTTTATATCCTGAAGAAGTGCACCGAAGGTGCACTAAATATTGAAAAATAAAAATATTTAATAAAACGAAAAAAAAAATTGACCTTGAGCCTAAAGAAAAATCAAAAATCAAAAATTTTAGTAAAAAAAAAATATTAAAAAAAAATAATTAAAATATAAATAATAAAGAAAAAAAAATAAATAAAAAAGGAAAAAAATAATAAAAATATAAATAATATATTAAATAAAAAATAAAAAAAAAAAAATATAAAAAAATTGTTTGGCTCAGCTGGGATTCGATGCCACGTTTTCTCTAACCAGTATACACGTTTGTATGTATGTATGTTGTTGTTGTAATGTTGTTTTTGTGAAAAAAAAAATCGAGGTGGTCGTGGATTTTTGCTCATATCTCAGTTGTTTATGAACCGATGTTTCTGATTCTCAATACCGATCTACTCCCGAATATTTCTGATATTTTAATACCTCACCCGGGTCCAAGCGATTTCGGGGGGCTTCAAAAAGTTGATTTCGACATACACACGGACAGACGGTCTGACGGACAGACTGATAGAGCTTAATCGACTCCCCTATTCATAAACTTTCAGAAAATATATACTTTATGGGGTCGGAAATGAAAATTGTGGAAATTTCACACGGAATGACAAACCTATATATACCCTTTTTCACTGTGTGAAGGGTATAAAAAAAACATCATAGCTTGATTAATTTGTAATCATACTGTTGTTTCACCTATTATTTAATGATTACTTGTAATTATTAATGCTCTTGAATATAATGTTATTTTTGTCAGATTATTTTTTTAAATCATACTATTTTTAAATGATAACCATTTTGAAATTTTTACGAAAAATTTTTACATTAAATGATACAATTCAAACAAAAGCTTGGTTATCGTAACAAAATATATGATGAAATGAAACAAAAATAACTATTACTTGTTTTCGACAACCAAATATTGTTATAGAAACTATAATATGACGGTCGTGATCGTGTCGTAACCATGGTTTTTCTTTGCGTGAAGAGAACACTATTCATATATTCATATAAACACATGCTCTCCAATGATATGTTAATGTAAAAACTATGAATTTTTCACCTAAATAAGAACCACTTCATCATAGGTTGAACTCATGCATTCTTTTGCATGTAAATTTTTGCTGGGATGTCATTAAAAAACATTATGGCTGGAAAACTAAGTACTTTTACAGTTTTTCTTCAATATGGAGAAGTAAATTTCTTTCAGCCTACGACTTCTACATCAGGTTGTGAATTGAGCAAATTTTAAGATTGAAAAGTGGATAGGACCACTCCCATACAAAATAAATATTATTATGAAACTTTGCACAAAACTACTTTATTATTAAAATTTTTTATACAATTTATGTTTTTATTATTATAAAACGTATAAGTGCCACGCCCACACAAGTTTTATATTATTTTATAGCTACGAAGACCTAATCTTCATTTTGCCTAAAAATTTAACATTGTGGTAAAAACGTGAGTAGTACACTCCTGTTGAGGAAATACTTTAAGTATTATTTTAAGTCAAATATAATAAACTAAATTAATACCTAATCGAACCTAAACAAATAAAATAATATATATTTAAGTAGTCAGTGATTACAACTGTGGCATAGAGTACTACACAAATTTGTTGTTGGGTACTAAAAATTCGGTACAGCCGAATATGGCGCTCTTACTTGTTTACATTTATTTCAAAACTATTTTAGATTCTAGTGGAAGCTAAATATAGATAAAGTATGATTGCGTAAAGATATTGTTTTGGTAACTTATTTAAAGGTATAGACATACAGACGTGCATGTCTATCTATATTTAGAAAAGTTGGTTAATAAAGTCTATTTTTTGTGTAAATAATAAAAATAAAAATGGATGGCAAAAGAAACTTTTAACTGTCTTCGAGACAATATAAGAGGTAAACTCAAATACATATGGACATACATATATAAAAAAATATATTATAAACACAATGAAAATACATATATAAATTATAAATTTTTAACAGGTTGTGCCGATAGATAAAAGTATGTTCAAAGACTTTTTGACGACAGCTTAGAGGACGATATCATAATGTAATTATCGAAGGAGAACATGAAGAAATCTCAATCGAAGTTACAGATTCGAATATTGAACAAACAGAGGAGAATATCTGTTATGACGATAATCTTGATAATGAGAAAGATGATGACCAGAAAAGCAACACTGAGGATGGTCCTCTGCAAATATTTTTGGAGCACACAACCAATGCCAGCACGCCAGATCAGACATCGAAATACATTCAAATGTTATATGAGCGCATAAATCTTGGATATTATAATACGCCACACAAACAAAAAGCGGAGGCTACATACAGAGCATACAACGCCAATCATTCGGAGGGGCAACTAAAAATTTAGAATCCTCTGATGTTGACCGAAATGTATGCATTCATAGGGGTGCTCATTATGACTGGTACCATTCGCTTTAACGGCAAAAATATTCCGTATATGTGGTTTGTAGAAAACTGTCCGTTATTAAATTGTTGCACCCCATGGTGACTTTTGGCCAAACCTGTTTGTACAAAAGTAGAAATATTTTAGCTGTTTTGGAGTTTATTTTTATTCTATTAAGATTTTCACTTTTAACAATGCTACCATATAACGATAAAAAGTGTTGTGAACAGATCATATATTTTTTACATTGTTAAGGCAATACAAAATTAGAACCATATAAATTAAAACTTTTTAATAAAATCTCTTTGTAATAATTGAAAATTATGGACCATTTTGGTCCATACCATTTTTTTTATATAATAAATGCACAAAAACGCGCTTTTTGACTATTTATAATAATCTGCAAACAAATAGAGTTTAGTTTCATTTAAAATAGGTTTTAGTTTCAAAAATAGCTTAAATATAATAACGGTCAAACTTTCACCACTGGATGACATACTGTAATAATAGTTTTATTATTAAGCCTGTTTTAACATTCTGATATATTTTTGTGATTCCCCCAAATTCTATTGCTTTGCCATGATGACGATTTGCCGCTTCATATTGAGTTTACATTACTTCTGTGTTTTTCTAATCTATATCGCCATATAACTAGTACATATTAGTTTTATTTTAGTTTGTGTTCAGTGTTTGATGTATTTGCTTTGATAAAAAAATTAAAAATCGGCGATATTTAGGATAAAAATTTTAGATGTGAAAGCACTCTGACAAATAATTCTGAGTCAGTACCAATTGATCTAAATCGTAGGACACCAGAATTTTTACGCCAGCTGAGTTTATCCTTGGCTCAAGAACACATGATAAAACGATCCCAGTTAACTAAAAACAAATCATCCGCAGAGCTTCTGACTGAAATTAGAACATAAACTTCTAATTGTGTAGCATCTATGAGCGGTGTAACAAAAATCTCATCTACAATAAAACGTGGTATCTGCGGCTGCTGTAGATCTAAATGTGATAATAAGTGAATAATGTGCAGTAAATTTATTTGCAAACTACAACGAAAAATAATTTCCTCATAATGTACTGAGAATTTTAAACGATTTATCCACCATTTCTGTAAATTTTTTGATAAGAATAAAACAATAAATATGGGTGGACCAAAATGGTCCCAAACCTAAGATTCGTAACTTTTTATTTTTTTTCATTTTTTACTTATCATAGATAATTGAAAATTTGTTAGAAACAATATATTGAAAAAATACCATTTGAGCTAAAGTTTTATGTTGATATATTGAATGGTTGCGAAGTTAAAGCAAAAAGAAAAAAAAATTGACCAAAATGGTCCAAACCTACCAGCAGGGTTAAACAAAAATATATGTTTACTACACGCGCTAAATTCAAATACGTTTTCAGTTTTTTCTATCGGGCTTAGATTAGATTTTATTGGGGTTGCCTAATATTTTGCCCAAAATAAGGCGGTCACCTTTCTGGAGGATGATAAAAATGTAAAGTTTTATCCCTAATAATTTTTTAATGACATTTAAAAAACGAACAAAAAAAACTAATTTTTCATAAAAAACGCTTCTTATATCTGAATAACTCCTAAACGCTTACGGCATGCCCATAATAAACTCCAATAGAAAAAAACAATGAAAACGGATTTAAATGTAGCGTGTCAAAATCTATATAGTTCACATATTCTTATTCAAGAAATTAAAAAAAATTTTATTATTTTATTTATTCTATTATCACACACGCGCCTTAATTGTCAATTTATAATATTATCGCAATTAAGGCCTTTATTGAGCTCAATTTATCATACTAAAAATTATTTATAAATTGAGCAATATATACTTAATTGTTTAACTTATTGTCTAAAACTGAAAATACAACTCTTAAGAAGTATGTTCAGTGAGAACAAACTTCTATAGGTGGCATTTCTAATGCCAAACAAATACAAATACAAAAAACAAAAATTAACAAAATGGAAAATGTTTGATGAAAATTTAAAAAAAAAATGTTTAAATAAATTCAAGTACATACATATATGTATATGTATATACATACATAAATATAATTGTAAATATATTTTATAAACAGGAAAAAACTGAAGAGAAGGCATTATTTGATGTGGTATTAATACATCGTATTTTCACAGCTATCAAATGCTAATGGAGTACGATAAATTGAGTATGTGTGAACACTTATTTTTATTGCTCAATCAAC
Organism: Phyto melanocephala; assembly: GCA_941918925.1. Lineage (NCBI taxonomy): Eukaryota > Metazoa > Arthropoda > Insecta > Diptera > Rhinophoridae > Phyto > Phyto melanocephala. The sequence continues at coordinate 45,603,092 of OW799233.1, read as the reverse complement.
ACTTAATTGAAACAATTAAAAATATCTGTTTGAACAGGTTATTATATTTATACGTAAGTGTTTTATATATGTATGTGTAATTTTATTATTTAAATTTAAGTGATTTTTTAATGTATCTTATTAATTGATGATTATTGACAAAAAGTGTTTAATTCGTGGTGCGATAACATTACCTCTGATCCGATCGTAAACATTTTCAAACGTAATAATGAAATTTTCTTAAAAATTGCTCACAGGAAGTTTAAACTAAATTACGTCTATAGTTTTCTTTATATGACATCAAATGTATTTTTTTTGTATGGAGAATACCGATCCTATCCATGTTTTTTTTTTCGAATAAAAAAATTGCTATCAAATTAACTCGTACAAAGTTTGAAGGAAAAAGCTGCTATAGTTCTTAAAATATGGGAGCTACGCCCACCTTAAAATTAAACAAAAATATAGCCTATAGTCGTTTAGAGGATATACCTAGAGCATTAGTAAACATTTTTTTCGAAGAAACCTCATAACATACAAACACACATTTCCTCTTTATTATATTATTAGAAAAGCCCGGCGCGCGTTGCTACGCCCCTTAATGAATAAAAATGCATTCTGAATTTTAATTGAATATCAAGTGCAAAAAGCACTGCCAACTTTTCTAATCAGCTCAATATATGTGCAAAGTTTAAGAAAAATCGATCTAGTGCAAGTAGCTAAAAACGATAACTTATTTCTTATGGTCATGGCACTGCCCACTTTTCTAATCACGAAATTGTATAATCATGAAAGTTCAATATGTGTATGCAAAGTTTCAAAAAAAATGGTCAAGTGCTAGAAGTTAAAAATTATAACTTTTTGTTATGGGCGCGGCACTGCCCACTTTTCTAATCACTATATAGTCATGACAGCTCAATATATGTGTGCAAAGTTTTAGAAAAATCGGTCAAGTTCAAGTAGCTAAAAATGATAACTAAATTTTTATGGTCGTGGCCCGCCCACTTTTTTTCACCCATAAACACTCCCTGGTATGTGTACAACAACTTTCCAAGGTTTGACTCCGATCGGTTTTACAGTTTCGGAGTCTAAAGCTAACACACACACACAGAGGTTCACTTTTATATATATAGATTTTATATATAGAGTCTTCTGTGCCACTGCATAGTATACAGTATAGAAGTATTAATTTATAAGTTTAATTAAATTCTTATCAAAAATATAACACTTATAAGTTTTATAGAACAAAACAAAAACATTTACAGTTGTTAAATGCTAAATGAATGTGTAAAAAAGTCAATAACTCAATTTAAATCTTAAAAGAGCTTCATAGTGTTATCATTCTATTAAATAATAGCATAGGATTTCTTAGCTTGTTGCTGACTAGGAGGGCTCTAGATTTTTAAATAATTTGTTAATAAGACTAAACGCTTGAAGTTGACGTGGTAGACGAAATAGCGGCCAGATGGTTAGGATATGACTTTCGTTTTAATGTAGTAAATAATGGTCGCATGCAATTGTCGCGATCTTCATTCATTATGTAAGTATTTATAAACTAAATTTGATATTATTAGTATTCGGCTTTTTTTATTTTTTGTTAAGTTAGTTATTCTATCTTTATATGGCCATAACAATAAACCATGTTTTTCTATTACCCTCTCGAATCTCCTAATATTATCAGTTTTACTACTTATTGTTAGTGAGCGGGGCTGCTTCATTTGCTCGAATTTTTTTTTATATTTTAAGTTTCTGTTATCACAAAATAACAAAATTTGGGTTATTTAAATACAAGAACTTTGAGCGACATTAATACGCATGAAAAAACGGCTGATATTGGCAAAGTACAAAAAGAAATTGATTATGATAAAAAAATATATTTTTTCTGGAAGTAAGTAATGGTACTAATAAAACAATATGTGGTATATTCGGCAGTGCCGAATGTGATAATACCCTTCATAATGATGTTCGTAGTCATCGTACCTTCATTTAGCCACATTTGATTTAGAATTTTTGAAATAGTTAATTGTATTCTAATAGTCAAGCCCTTTTATATGATACCCCATGTGGATGGGGTGAAAAAAATTTTTACCCATTTTGTTTCGGACGCCTGAATTGAATTTTCAATTATTCATCGTTTACTGTATTCTGTTCTTTATGACATTTCATTTGAAACCAATATTGAGAGGGTAGAAGGGGGACCTGTTTAAGTACAAAGTTTGATCTATATATAAATTTATTTTACGCCATTTTGTAGTAACGGCCATCGGGAATTTTAAATTTACCGTAATGTATTATATCATGCTGGTAATGTATTTTCTTTTGATATACCATATCGATTCACTCGGTTTTATTGAAACTTAAAAAATTCCATTATCGTTTGTAAATTTTCAGAAAAACACCAACACAGTTGTAGTTTTGTGCTTATATCTCAGTCAGTTTCTAACCAATTTGTTAGTTTATCTCACTAATTATTTTCGAGACTACTTCATGTAAGTTGGTGTTTGTATCTTGTTAAAAAAAATTCAAAACATAATCTATTGATATATTAAAAACTATATAAATTTTTTCAAACTATGTATACTTAAGTATCCGTCATTTTATTTAGGACACCATCTTAAATTAAAAATTTGTTCATGATGCACGGTACAGTCAAGCGCTTCCGCTTGATACCAACAAATAATGAAGGAGTTCTATACATAAATTATTTTATATATGTATATACTTTTTGCTTATAGGCTGGCATTAGCGTAAATGAGCCTGTCATCTTTAGCCCTCCCAATAATTTATTTCTTTTATTGTAACGAATTTAATAATTTTTATTTTTTTATTTTATTTACTTTTGTACCCTTCACTGTGGTTCCAAAGGTATATATAGCTTTTTTATTTCATATGTAATTTCAAAAATTATTATCTTCCGATCCAATAAAGTATATATTTTCTGAAAGCTTATGACAACGGGAGTCGATTATGTATTTTCCGTGTGTTGGTCGACATAAAGTTTTAGAATTTTTTGGAAATAGCCTGGAATGAGTCGTTATTAAAATCCAACACAATCGCCCTGTTTTTTCCAATAAAAATCAAAATTTTTCGGTCCTAGGATAATTTATAGGGACATTGTAGATATAATATGCCTCTGGAGTTATACGTCTATTTTGGAGAAATGAGCTTCTAATCGGCGAAGGTATAGGCAAAAATAACTTGTAAAATTATATATTTTTTTTAAATATGTGAAGGTACTACAGCTCCTAAATAATTTTTCGACACGGTAAAAATACCCAAACATAAGCTGGCATCGAAAACTATCGCTGAGAAATACTGACAAGTCGATTTGAAAAATGCAAATGCTTCGATGTTTTTTCTAAAGTTTAGAAGGGAAATTGCTTTTTCAGATTCTGTAGAACAGAGAGGAGCGATATGGGTAACAGCTTGACTAGAAAAATATAATACACTACAAAAAAGTTAATCCATGCTGGCCGCTACTACAAAATGGCGTACAATAAATGTATGTGTATATCGGTCAAATTTAGTAATTAAAAATGTAAATGTACCAAGCCCTTCAATAATGGTATCAAACGAAAGAGCTCTACCAGTAGAATACAGCTAACTATGAAAAAATTCAAAATCAAAGATGTCGTCGATAATAAAAAGGCAAAATGGTGTATATCTTAAAATCAGAAATCGAGGTTAAGCTACGATGTGGTCGCTAAACCTGTGTTCATGTTGGTAATGGGTCTTACTTGTTTTTATAAAATTATAAATTTAATTTCTTCTAGCGCCGATAAAAGCATAGTAACCAAAGACAGCAGAGCGATTTAGGTTACGTAATTTGCTGTCACTTCAATTTTTTTTATATTAATGGGTTAAACGTATTTACCAAGTAATAGTCATCTCATCATCACATAGTCGAGCCATCAAAGTCGGTACTTTGCCACCCATGATAGTAGAACTATAATCAAAGGAGCTTATGTTGCAGCCACTATCTAATCAAAATTTCTACGGTTTTTTTTTATTATAGATTTAAAAGTAATCTTATCAAAATTTAACGTGCTTAGAGTTAACAAATCAACTTGAATTTAAGAACTGTTTTGAATAAAGTCAAAATTTGTTTTTGTTTTCGCATAGAAACTTTATATAATTAAAATAATGTCTCTAATCTGCTAGCGTTAATAAGACTACATACGTATATGTATGTTAGGGAAAATAATTACATTTTGAAAGTTTTCTTCTTATTATTTGTTTAGTATAATACTTGCAGAGAATTTTGAATATAATTAATGTTCAAAGAGATTTTTAATTTAAAATTGTTTTCCTTATCGATAGTAAAAATTATCAGTATTAAATTAGATTAAACATTTTATAATTATTCGCCGATATGGATATTTTTCCTACGATAAACAAATATCTTTAACTCTTTTGCTAAAACAAATGCTGCCAATTCATTGTACTTGCTATTGTTGTATAAAGAGATTATAAAAGTCTAAGAACGTAGTGAAAAAATAATAGTTGCGACAAAAGTTTGTCAGTGAGCACACATACAAAAATTTTAATAAAAAGCGGGAAAATGAAATCTTTCATGCAACAATTTGTAAGCACGTACAATGAGGAAGAGAAAATATGGCAAGGACCACGAAAGAAAATGTTCTTCAACGAGGAAATTTCGGTTGGAGAAATTGCACTATATCTTTTACGCAGAACACATCCACAAACTGTGATGGAAATTTCTGATACTGATGGCACAACTATGACGTATGGGGAAATTTTAACATCGGCTATACGCATAGCTCAGCATTTGAAAAAAATGAAACTGACTACCGAAGATGTGGTGGGTATTTTTGCACCAAATGTTTTCTACGTGACACCAGTAGCATTGGCTGCTTGGTTTAATGGTACACCATTTCATGCCACCAATTGTACATTTGAACCAAGTGGGTACTTTTTTTTTTTTGTTGGAACAACTTAAAAAATGATTTTAATTAAATTCTTTTCAATTACAGGTTTAGTGAAACATATTTATAGCATTGTGCAGCCTAAAGTTGTATTCTGTGATGGTCAGTATTATGAGAAAGTGAAAAAGGCATCGGAGCAGTATAGACCGTTGATATATACTTTATGTAATCATTTGGAAAATGTGCCGAAAGTTGAGGATCTATTAGAGCCTACCATCAGCGAACACTTTTACCAGTAGGTTTGAATTTTGAAAATCTAACGGAATCCACAAAATATTTGTTTTTACTTTTAGAGCCCAACCATTGATACATGGTCCCGATCAAACTATGGCAATTATGGTTTCCTCCGGTACTACTGGTTTACCAAAGGGAATTTGTGTTTCTAACAGAGCCTGTGTAGCTGATTTCGCGTAAGACTTCTGTTATATTTATAAAGACTCTTTACAAAGCTCATACATTTTCTCAGTTTCTGCAATGGATCCTCAACTTCATTTTCAACCAGTACCTTGGATTGGTCCACCGGTTTTACGACCTTTATTGCAAATTTAATATATGGAGGCAGAAAACTTTTAACCACCAAACCTTTAACACCTGAATATTTACTTGATTTGATAGTGAAGTATAAAATCAATTTCTTATCCACAAATCCTGAAATTATGCTACAGTTAAGTCGATTGCCTAATTACAACAAAGATACCATGAAAAGTATACGCTTGATTTTTATGACTGGTGCCTTTTGCTCCGAGGCCAATCTGAAACGCATGCGCTCTGCCATAACAATGGGGGAACTAGGCTTTGTCTATGGCACCACTGAGTTTGGTGGTATTACATGCAACTCATCAGACTATAAAGGAAACTCTGCAGGTAAAATTGTATACAATATCGAGGTAAAGATTATTGATCCTGTAACCGGTGAACGTTTGGGCCCTAATCAAATTGGAGAAATATATGCTAATCATGGCCATCCTTGGTTCGGTTATTATCGAAATCCAGAGGCCTCTAAAGATATGATTGATGCAGATAATTTTATACGTACCGGGGACTTGGGTTACATTGATGAGGAACATTACTTATATTTTACCGGACGTTCTAAGGACATTATGAAATATATGGGTTTCCAATATTCACCTCAAGTAATTGAAGATTATATTGCACAAATACCAGACGTGTTAGATGTTTGCGTATTTGGAGTCTTCGATGAGTTGAAATATGATGTTCCGGCTGCCGCTATTGTCAAGCAGGAGGGTAGTTCCTTAAGTGCAAAAGACGTTATAGAATTTGTTCGAGGTAAAACGGATGTGTTTTATAAACAAATTCATTATGGTGTGTTCTTTGTGAAAGAATTACCCAGAAATCATAATGGTAAACTGATGAGGAACGAAATTAAGGAAATATGTTTAGCTTTGGAAAAACATTAGAAAAACTTTAGTAAATAAATAAAATTGTTAGATATTATTTTAAAGTAAACGAGAATTAAAGAAATTTTCTTTGCTCAAGTTTTCGTTTGAAATTCATCGCACATATTGCTTGTAAAATTCTTTCGAATTGACAATTGTGACGTAGGCTGCACGAACTTTTAAGTTAATTTTATTTCTTTAGATGCCGTCGTTAGTGAAGCAAATCAAAATGCTTGCTAAAATTTATTTATTTATCTGCGACTCAGTGTTGGTTCAACGTAATGGCAACATATTTACGTTAATTTATTTATACTTGTAAATATACGAAAAATACACGGAAATTTAGTTACATTTATTTGCGGCAGAATATCTGCACATGCAGACACGTGCAAAAACGAAAATCAAGACAGTTTCTTATTATTATATTACTTAAAATTGGAAGTTCTTGAGGAATTTCTTAAACATTGACGGGACTGTGTTCTTTACCTAGTCGATATACCCAGCAAAATCTTTACTTACCTAGTAAGTTAGCAAGTAATGTTGGAGATATAAAAAACTAGTTATTTTTCGACCAAATAACTATTTTTATACCCTTCACCTGTGGTGCACAAGGGTATATACAGCTTTGTCATTCCGTTTGTAATTTCTACAATTTTCATTTCCGACCCCACAAAGTATATATTTTCTGAAAGCTTATGAATAGAGGAGTTGATTAAGCCCTGGCCATCTGCCCGTCTGTCAGTGTGTTGGTTAAAATCAACTTTTATAAGCAACTTTATGTTCCTCAGATCTCTATATGGTATCAATTTCTTGGAAGTATCCAGGAATGAATCGCTATTGAAATTCAGCACAATCGCCCCATAACTTTCTGAGATATGATAAAAAAACCACGACCGCCTCGTTTTTTTTTTCACAATTACAACAATTTTACAATTTTACACAATTTTATTATTTTTTTTTAATTTTTTTTATTGTTTTTTTTTTTTTTATTTTTAATATAGAGATTTTTTTTTTGTAATTTTTTTTTGTATGTTTTTTACATGTATGTACGTATTTCATATGAGATGAATGGTGATACAAACAATTGTTATTGCATGACTACACGTTGTGAAGGGTCTATAAGATTCGACACGGCCGAATATAGCACTGTTACTTGTTTTTTGTTTGACTTGTCCCAAAAATCATGTCCCTCGCTTAGAAATGTACTTACAAAAAGTAATTAAATAAGCAGTTATCAGTAAAGTTGAATTATAGCTGGATATTTTTAAACTGTTGCGATACAAAAAATAGAAAAATTATAATATTGATTCTATTTTAATATTTATAAAGTTTATTTGAAGCAAAACACTAGTTTACTGTTTAAAAAAATATATAAAAAGTAGTTGCGAAGGTCACTAGCAACAGGCCATTACTCTGTGTTTTATAAAAATGAGGTTGGTAACGACCCCTTAATACTATATAATGTATGAAATAATTACAACCTTTTACACAATTTTTAAAAGATTTTGCAGGCATACGGGTATATCTGCCATGGTTTTGGTTTTTAGTGTCCTTCTTTTTCAACCTAACTTATCTGAATTGCGTTTAACAAAATTAATAATTAGAAAATATATTGTGTTTGTATCTAAGCAAATATATGAAAAATAAAAACTTATGAAACACTACAGCAAAAACAAGTAAGAGTGCTATATTGGGTCGTGCCGAATCTTATATACCCTTCACAACGTGTAGTCATGAAATAACAATTGTTTGTATCACCATTCATCTCATATGAAATACGTATGTACATACATATAAAAAACATACATACATATATAAAAGCATCCCATTGTAAAAATATAAATTGAGTTTATGTATGTATGTATGTATGTTAAAAAAAAAGTAAAAAAAATATAAAAAAAATTAAAAAATTAAAAAAAAAAATAAAAGATAAAAAAATAAATATATATAAAAAAAAAAATAAATTTTGGCTCAGCTTGGATTTGATGGCACGTTCACTCTGACCACTTTTGTATGTGTTGTGCTTGCGAAAAGAAAGAGGTGTTCCTGGTTTTTTTATAACTGCCTAAATGCGAAATTGATTGTTATAAGTGATGTGCTTAAAAATTAATGCAACATCATGCAAAAATCAATTATTGTAAACAAATAAAATTAACTCATGAAACATCGATAGCTTATCACCAAAATATGTATGAGTTGTATGCACCTTTTATAAGAGAGTGGAGATTATAAATATATTCATTAGGGTGGTCGATTATTCGACATTTTTAATAAACCGGTTTTTAAATAGTTTGAAATTTAGAATTAAAAGAAAACCGGTTGCTATTTTGAAAATTGAGAAAAAATCGGTTAACCGGTTCAAATATGTAAAATATAATATTTAAAGAAAAAATTAAAAAAAATTATAATAAAAATTATATCTAAATATGAAATTTTTACAGTTTATGTACGTTTGGCTGCTCAATAACGCAATAACGCAATAACTGACATGAATGCAGTTGACTAATTTGGTTTTAATTAGTTGAATTTAAGGACAAAAGGTACTCTTTACAAGTAAAATAAATACAATAAACTAATACATACATTAAATTGTAAATTTTTTAAATGTTAAATAGATCTTTTGAGCTAATATGCACTAACGTATCTTGTTTGAAATGATTTCTGTAATTTGAAATACATTTTAAAGACTAGGGAGAAAATCTTTAAAATTTCATTTTGAAAAATTCTTTCTTATACCATACAAATATAGGCATAAACTATTTTGTTCAATGGTTTAATTGAAGTTTAAGTTGACAGATACTTAATGCCAATTATTTAAATTAGGATATGGAAGGAGAGATTATTGGTTTTTCTTTATTGTAACTACGCTTTTTACCTAAAAGTGATTGATCAGCTAAGTTTATGCTTCAATTACCTTTAACTTTTAACATTTATATCCCATAAAAAAATAATATTTAAGCTCAATCATTTTTCTTATTTTACATTTGTTTTTTAAACAACAAATAAATTTCTTACAATATTATGGAAGAATATTTAATAGTTTTTATTATCTGATTTTTGGAAACTTTTCGCGTACTAAATATACTATGGTACGATTGGTTACAAAGATATATCAAAATAAACTTAAAAAATAAAAAACCGGCTTTTTCGGTGTATTCGATATTCGAAAAATCAACATTTAGAAAAAACCGCCAGCTGAAAGATTAAAGCCCCGGGTTTTCCACCGCTTGTAAAACCGAGTCGATCACCCTAATATCCATATAAACAAATGATCTCCAATGCCACGCTAATGTTATAGTGTTTTCACACTTAAAGTTAAAACCTGGTTTTAACATTAAAACTACTAATCAGGTTTAATCAGGTTTTAACTCACAGTATGTCTAATAAATTTTTTGAAAATAAATTTAGTTTCTCGTAGAAATAAGGGTACGTGCAGTAAACAACAACAATAACAATTTGGTTTTTGTATAATAGCTAATAATGTGACCATATGAAAAAAAGATCACTTAAAAAACTTAAACATTTGCCAAAACACAAATAAAAACAAGTGTTTTTAATTTGATTTTAATCTTGAAGTGTTGTTTGAAAGTGTTTGTTTAAGACAATATAAGACCTTTAGAAATTCCAAATAAAAGATGGAGCCTTTCAAATAAAAGGGTCTGGATTACTACAATATAGAGAACCGTAAAAAGGGCTCCAAGTCGAAGTTGGCGTATGAAAATATATTACTTATCAATATGTTGGTGAAGAGTATATAAGATCTGTCACTGGCGAATATAGCACTCATATTTGTTCTGTTTGATACAAAAAATTTAATAACTTTTACCTGTTTTATAATTTTTTTCAATCAATAACGTTTTTGTTTTGGCATACATACAAAAATTGACGCCTGCTTTAAAGCAGGCATAGAGATAAACACTGGTAGAAAAATAAAAGTTCATACATATTTCCTTAACTCTGCAATGGTAAGTACGTAACTACAATTACACTTGCATTTAAATACTATATGTAGAGAACTACACAAAAGGCATATCTAAGAAATGCAATAAAGCAGAAGAAAATGAAAATTAATTCTAATTTACGATAACTATTAAAAGAGTTTAACGTAACAATAGACACTTGGTGAATAAAAGTGCTGAGCAAAAAAAAAAAGTTGCTGTAGAGTTGATAAGCAAATGAAAAAAATAATCTTTCTAAGCACCTATAGTTCTATTTTTTATTTTTTTTTTTGAATCGCCTATAATTGTGCGTTCCAAGCAAGCTAATATTTTACTTGAAAAATTTTAACAATTTTCTGCTTGGTAAAAGAGAAAACAACTGAAATGTGGTGGGTGGATGGCAAGAGAATGAAGGATGGAAAATTGCCTTGAGATTAAATACTTTTGCTATTGTATTGCTGTCAAGCGGAAAATTATATTCTCAACTTGCATTTAATTGCTTGGAATTCAAATTTCTTTTATTTGCTGCAAGAAAATTCCTTTAGGTGGTAATAAAATAGGAAACAAGAATAAAGTTAAGTTTCTATAATTTAAAGAGAATTTCAGAAATTTAGCTGGTTCTTTTTAGACAATATTTGGCAAATGCTAAAATTAATATTTTGTGATTGTTTAAAACTTAACCATTTAGATATTCAAGACACACTCACTTAAATGTTTCTTCTTCCTGTTAAGGTTTCCTGTTTAAGAAATTCATAGACGATTTAGAGCATAAAAAAACATTTCCAGGAATTACAAATTAGATTTCTTCGCAATTTTTTATTTGGCAAATAAAGCTGTGAATTTGTTTTACATCAAATATATACCAAATATAGTTTAAAGTTATTTTATCTAGCTTCTTATCTTTTGGAACAAATTTTGTACAAATTCTACGGATTTAACACTAACTAAACTAATGCGAGAAAAATGCAAATTTTGTGCGAAATTGGCGGAATGAAAATGGGTAAATTAAATGTAAATGAGTATTTATGGTAAATGACACTTGTATTTTGTGTGTATTTAGACAACTAAGCAAATAAAACTGTTGCCAAAAAATGTAAAACTATTTTTATACCCTTCACCTGTGGTGCACAAGGGTATATATAGCTTTGTCATTCCGTTTGTAATTTCTACAATTTTAATTTCCGACCCCATAAAGTATATATTTTCTGAAAGCTAATGAATAAGGGAGTCGATTAAGCTTTGTCCATCTGTCCGTTCCTCAGATCAGTGTATGATAACAATCTTTTTAAAATGTATCCCTATTGAAATTTAGCACAATCGCCCCATAACTTTTTGAGATATGAGCAAATAAACACGACTGCCTTTCCCATATTTTTACTACCAAAATTAAAGTTTTTCGGCCATAGAACAATTTAAAGGTACCTTTGGTACTATTTGTAGGTATAATATGCCTCTAGATATATTTGTGAAAAATTTTGGATAAAGCGTGCTCTAATCGATAAAGTTATAGACAAAATATTTTTTTTAAAAAATATATATTCCGAAAATGTACAAACGAAAATCGAGTTTTTCAGCTTCTAGACAACCGAGAGAGTCAATATTGGTATCATCCGAAAGGACTTGATTAGCGCGATATAAGCACTGTTAAAAAAGTTGGCCGCCACTACAAAATGGCGGATAATAAATTTATATATGAGCTGAATCTGGTATTTTAAAATGTAACTCCTTCAACCCCCACAATATTGGTATCAAATGAAAGGACTTGGCCAGTAGAATTATTAAAAAATTTAAAATCCAAGATGGCGTCTATAACAAAGTGGCGGAACAATTTTTTTTAACCCCCTCAATATGGGTATCAAATGAAAGGGCTTGACTAGTAGAGTACAGTTAACTGCGTAAAAATTCAAAGTCGATAATGGCTTCGGAAATACATAATATAGAAAAATGGCGTATAACATGAAATATAGGTTAAGCTACGATGTGGGATTATACCTATGTACATGATGTTGAAGGGTATTATCAGATTCGGCACGGCCGAATATAGCACTCTTATTTGTTTAGCTTTTGACTGTTTCTCACTGTCTTCGCTTTAAGAGGAGATAACATTGTTACATTTTCTAAAAAGTACTCATAAAAGTGGCAATTGGCCAATAAAATGTGTTGAACATAAAACAATGTCTGTTATATGTATATTCAGGGTTCACATTAGGGCAGTGTACACTTTTGCATATGCTGAGAAAATCTGGAACTGTGTAACTTGACGTTGTCGAAATTTGGCAATGCATATTTAAAATTATTTTCTAATATTTTTTTGTTGTTAAAATTTATTGCATTTTTTTACATTAATTTTTGTTCACTTTCGGATAAATTTTAATTATTTTACATAAAGACAATTTAGCGTGAATCTTTTTTATAAAATAAACTCTAGTTTTTAACTGTGAACTTGTTTAGTCTGCATTTACATTGAACAAGTTTTTTTGCAGAAAGTTTTCATTTGAAATAAAAATCGGTTCGTATTTGCATGTACCTATTAGAAATTCGTTATGTTTTGTCTTTCGTAATATAAAATCTGGCGTTAGGTGCGTATATGAGAAATAAAATTGGAGGCAATAAACATTTTCCTGTGTAAACGTAAAAGCAAGTTTAAAGAAGAAATATAATAATTTTTGAAAAAAAACTCTTACAATGTAAACACAGACTTAGAAAACAATACTTACGTACCTATGCATTGTAGTTAATATCAAAAATTATGCAATGGCAATTATAAACAATTAAAACACACATTTAGAAAACAGAACAGGCAAAACATGGGGTGATTACACTGTGCAAGAAATTGACACTTTTTTTTCGTGACAAGCCGGGTGGATATTAGAAAGAAGGAAATTTTATTGCGGAATTTCGGTTTTTAAGTTTTTTCAATAAACTAAAGCGTTTTTGAATTACGCGAACATATGTTGTGCAACCTCCTCAATTTTCAAAATAACGGTATATCTCAAAAACCAGAGCCAATCTTAAAAAACCCCGGGCACCACTGGATTCGGCGTACCCGAATTATGTTAAAAAGCCAGATGCCCGGCTTGTCTGTTCTTTCAACTAGCATAGTGTTATTAATACCAGGGCGTAGATTCGGTGAATTTTCCCAAAAAACGATTGTCGTTGATCCCGATTTTTATAAGCAAATTTTGTTTAGCGATGAAGCTCACTTTTGTTCACTTTTGGTTACGTCAATAAACAAAACTGCCGTATTTGGAGCGATGGTAAATCTCAAATGCATGTTGAGAGACCGTTAATCTAAAAAAACGGACTTTGATGTGTTTCATGGTCTAGTAGAATTATTGGTACGTACTTCTTTAAAAACGTTGCTGGCCATAACGTTATAGTCAATCGTAAATCCTATAGATCTTTGATTACTGACTTTTTCCTTTATCAATTAAACAAGCATGATGTGCAGAGGCCGTGGTTCTAACAAGACGGCGCAACATGTCACACAGGACAATTGATTTATTGAAGAAAACGTTTGTCAGCGGTGGCAGTTATATTTAAATTATAATGCCAGAAAATGATCTTTCAAATAAAGTAAGTTTCATGTCAATTAAAAAACTCATTTTTGTTAATTCCTGCCTATGTTTTCAAGCATTTCGGCCTACATATATCTTACCAATAAATAAATGGGACAAAAAAAAGATCTTTGGATAAATTTAGCTTTGGCAACACCCTAACATATGCAAAATTTTTTTTTTTTTGCAAAGGAAAGTTAGCAGCTCATTTCATTTAAAAGGCAAATTTTGGTCTACTTTATTGCCATTTTAAACTTTAATTTTTAATATCACTTTCCCTCCTCCTTACTTGTCATTTCTATTTGACTACAGTATTCATTCAACCGCCTTAAAATTTTACCATTCATAGTCCTGTTTATTTCTTTAAGCCAAGCAAAAACCATTTTTTGCAATAGTATTTGAGTTTGTAAGTGTTGCAGCAATAATTTTTTTTCTTCTTACCAGAAGGATACCTAAAAATATTTCCGTTCGTTCTATACCCCCAACAACAGTGATTTTTAGCTAAAATTATTCATAGCGTTAAAATAAAATGGAAGTACATATGTATACATATATTTCTTTGTAAATTGTGTACAACAAGAGTTCAATTTCAAGTATGTATTGCAATGGCTTGATATAAAAAAGGTGTATCTCGATTTTTAATGAAATCGCGATTTTAACGTTTTCTGGTAGTTCTAACACAAACTCATGACTCCTAAAAAATTTAGTGAGCTATAGTCAAAAATGAAAAATGAAAAAGACATGAAAAATCTCTGTGTCGTTTCATTATTTTCAATATCATTCAGTTTTTTTTTTCTACCCACCATTAAATATATTTTCTGAATCCTGGTTTTATTTTAGGGCAATTTAGCTATGTTCGTTCATCTGACCGTCTGTTGAAAGCACGATAGAGCTCAAATCGAGAAAATTACAGGGATCGCCAGAATATTTCTTATAAATCGGCATGTAAGGAAGAGAGTTATAGTTCGTAATGCAATAGTAGGTCAAAAACACAATGTGCTTCCTACGTAGCATAAAATTAAAGGCATTGACGTAGAGCGATAAAATTTCATAAGTGTATTTCCTGAGTAAAAAAAGATTTTTCCCTGAAAATTGCTAAAAATCTATAAATTTTTTACGGAGTTATAGATCAACATGTATGAAAATTTATATCGCACAGTGTCTTTTTCGGTATATTTAATATTTAAGACGTAATAAAACTGACAAATTAGATGTATGATTCTGAAATTTTGCAAGCATTTCTTTATGATAAAAGGACTTGTTACCCACCACCAATTTTCCGTTCTTTTATAGCTAGGGTTTTTTTCCCTAAAATTTTTGTTTTCCGTGAGTACGAGATTTATTTTTTAATTTCCCAGGATCCCGCAGCAAAACAAATAAAAAGTAAATTTGTTTTTAATTAATAAAAAAACTTTTTATAAAATCATAAAATTGTTTATGCGTTAAAGCTATTCAGGCTTATTATAAAACGAGCGTTTAAATCAAAATGCATTTCGTGCAGCTTGTGCACTTCGTGACTCTTTTGGTCATCATAATCGTTCAAATTCGTCCACAATCGGGAGAATCGTATTAATTAATAATTAATAAAAACTTTTTATTAAAAAGCATAAAATAGTTTATAATGTAGAAGAAACACTTCAAAACTATAAAAATTAAAAAAAAAAAAACTTGAATTTTAAATATAAATTAAGAAAAAATATTTTTTATTGAAAAAAATATTATTCTCTAGATACGAGATCAAATATGAGCACAAAAAGAAAAATACAGATACTTCAGCTATAAGATCAAAAATAAAATCAATAGAATTCAATTTCAATATAAACAATATAAACATCTGCTTTCGATTCGTAGCCACCTTTTTTATTTCCTGGGATCCCGAAAAATAATCCCGGGAAGTCGGGTAGATTAAATAAGTCGAATTTCCGGGAAATAACCCAATTTATAGCACAAAATGTATTTCTTTGTTATTAACAGTAATCGCTATACAATAATCTCTTTATACTAAAATATGTATCACTTTCTTTGTATAAGTTCGATATGCTAGTAAAATGTTTTCGTAAATATAGTCGCTCAATTAAAGTGGGCGTTAAAGTAGGCGTGTTGAAGTTGTTTCTACTAATGAATGCAACTTAGATGTTTCAATATAGTCCTTTATTATTCCAAAATCTGTATTCATAGAGAAATTATACGAGTTTGAGATAAAACGTTATATGGCAGGTGGGCCTGAAAGTGGGCATGTCACCTTAATTTTCCGGCATAATAATGACATTGTCTAGAAGGATATACGTAGCAAATTTTATCATCATACCTCTAATTTTGTTGGTTTTATGAGCTTTTAAATTTTATTAACGGTAGATAACGTAAAAAGTGGGCGTTATAGTAGGCGTGTCAAAGTTATTTTTGCTAATTAGTACAATTTAGATATTTCAATATAGCCCTTTATTATTCCAAAATCTTTGTTGATAGAGAAATTATATGAATTTTAGTTAAAACGTTATATGGGAGGTGGGCGTAAAAGTGGGCATGGAACCTTAATTTTTTGGCACAGTAATGACATTGCTCAGGGGAATATACGTAGCAAATTTTATCATCATACCTTTAATTTTGGCGGTTTTCTTAGGTTTAAAATTTTGAATATACTGAAAAATACACTGCGCGGTATGAATTTTCGTACATTTTGATCTACAACTCCCTTCCTAATGCATACATTTAAACAATTTTTGGGAAGAAATATCGTTTTTGCTCAGGAAGTATATATTTAAAGTTTCATGAATCTACGTTGATGCTGGTGGACACAACTCCATTTTATTCGATGTTGGAAGGACACGGTTTTTTTCGACCTAATCTTGCATTACGAGCTATAACTCTCTTCCTAATATTCCGATTTAGCCCATTTTCAATCAACCTTGTCTATAAGAAAGATTCTGGCAAAATTTGAGCCCCCTAGCTTTTTCGGTGCGACCTCTATCGTGCTTTCAACAGACGGACAGACGGACAGACGGACGGACATAGCTAGATCGTCATCAAATCAAACCCTGATTCAGAATATATATACTTTATGGGGTCTAAAATGGATATTTCGATGTGTTACAAACGGAATGACAAAATGAATGTACCCCCACCATTTTTTTGGTGGCGGGTATAAAAACTGTATATAGAGAAACTGTAAAACATATTTATGGTTTTTTTAAACATAGGAAAATTGCAAGAATTTGTTTTATATATATAAAAATTTTCAATATATTTTAAGAAGAAAATATAATTCTGTCTGTGACCACCATCTATCTCTAGATTGTCCTTTGTGCAATTTTAGTTTAAAAGTAAAAGTTTATTTAGTTTTATAAGGACTCCAACCAAGAAAAAATTTCAACTACTGACACAACTTATGAACCACTATTCATAGTTTTTGTACAATTATAGTATATATGTATGTATGTATATATGTATATAGTTTTATTTGATTTGTTACAAATAAAAGTTAAACAAAAAAATTCAATGCTTTTTTCCTTCAATATTTTTATGTTCTTGTTCTTTCGAGTATGAGACTTTGGTATGATTTTTTCTCTTTTTTTCTTGATTTGATGAGAACTTTCTCCGCTTTCTTTGTTTTTTATTTATTTATTTTTGTATTAAAATTCAAATGCATTTCATATCCTGTTTTTGCCGGCAAATACGTAGTTGTAGTTTTTATTGTCATTGTTGTTGTTACTTCCGATTATGTTACATTTTCAAAGAATTCTAATAGAACATTGTAGGAATTGAAAATAGAAAAATTGAAATATTTGTAAGCGTATGCAATACTTAAGATAGTAAACGACTATGTCAGTAGGTTTGTTTAGCTATGTAAATATATGTATGTACATATGTGTGTTTGTATAACTATTTGTAAAAGTAAATAATTTATATAAATTACATCGATGTTGAGCATTAAGTTCTACTCGTATTGAATATTTTTTACATGTTTAGCTGAAGACATGTTAAGTCAATTGTATAAATAGAAAGTTGAACTTTGATTGTATTAAGTAGTAAAATCGTTTCTCGAAAAATAAATGTACTGCAGGCAATTTGATTAAGGTAAACAATTTGAACGTTATGAAAAGTATGGAGCAAGAAGTTGCTGTAAAAATGTGTCAAAAGTTTAAACTTATTTTAAACTTTGAGCAAAAGTAACACAATTCTCTTACGACTGAGTGTTCACTTTCGTTTCGACATACAATAAAATACTCGTTAAGTGATTGTTGTGTTGAGTTGAATAAATTTGATTTATTTAGTTGCAAGCATGACTGAAAGTACAAAGCAAATGAGAAATAGAAGAAATAATCATGTTGATTATGTTATTATTTCTTGTTTTTTTTTATCAATATCTATTTGCTTTGTTTTTTTTATTTATTATATATTTGTTGTTTGAAAATTTCGAGAGATATAAAAAAAACCATAAAAAATAATTATAAAATCTACTTATTAGAAATTGATAAAGAAAAAAACTTGTGTGAATAAAGTTTTTTTTTAATATCTGTGCCATTTATTATTTACATTTTTTAGTAATTTCTTAAAGACGCTTTCAAGACGTATTCATCCATATTCATATTCGTAGATGTGTTCTATCAAGGTGAATTCGTATGCCAGGGATGGAAAAGAACTAACGATCAATTTATTTCTATACTGTTTGATTTACAAACAAAAACTTATAACTTTATTAATTTGTTCAGCAGTATTCCACAAACAGGGAAAAAAAACAAATAATTTTTTTTAATTGTTTTTATTTCTTTTTAAATTACTCTCTTACAAGTTTTTATAACAAACCCCAGGTTAGTTTAGGTTGAAAAGGAGGGGCACTAAAAGCCCAAACCCACGACAGGTATACACTTATGCCCAATTGGCATGTTGTGCGCTACATTTGAATAGAATAGTTAGAATCAATAACCCTAATTGTATTCAGCAACAGCAAAGAAACATTTTCGCAGATGTTTTCTCTCAATAATGGAAAAGTTGTTATGATCTGTTTATGTTAATACTATTTAATTAAAAAATATATATATAAAAGGTACGCAAACTTTTTTTTTTCAACTAGTGCTTATTTCGTGAATGGTAACACTTAGCTCATGTCTGAGTTGACAGATAATTGGTTTTATCCTTCCGGTGAACGAATATGGTTGTGTATACGCTTGAACAACGCTGGGAAATATTGCGACATTACTTTTTCAAAAAATTTCATTTTTACTTTTAATTTATTTTTTTCAACTGACAGAAATCTCTATGTTTTTTTTGAAAATATTTTATATCAATTAAAAAAATTAATTAAACTTATTAAAATTATAATTTGAATTTAAAAACATATCAAAAAATCAAATAATTAAAAAGTTTAATCAATATTTTTTCTGTGAATTTTAAAATACATGATGATTATATGGCGTATAAAAGTTTTATATATTGGTCAAATTTGAAAAGGCTTAACCAGTTGAAGTCTTAAATAAAATGGCAAATATATGGGTGAAATATATGTAGTAACTAGTCAAGCTTGGCGCGCATTGCTACGCCCCTGAATGAATAAAAATGCATTCTGAAGTGCAAGAAGCTAAATGTGTGCAAAGTTCCAAAAAATCAGTGAAGTTCAAGTAGCTGAAAATGATTTTTTTGGGCTTTTTTTTTGGGCGTAGCACTGCCCACTTTTCTAATCACGAAATTGTATAGTCATGACAACTCAATATGTGTGCAAAGTTTCAGAAAAATCGGTCAAGTGCAAGTACCTTATATAACTTTTTTATGGGCGTGGCACTGCCCACTTTTCTAATCACGAAACTGTATAATCATGAGATTTCAATATGTGTGCAAAGTTTCAGAAAAATCGATCAAGTGCAAGCAGCTAAAAATTATAGCTTATTTTTAATGGGCGTAACCCCGCCCACTTTTTACCACCCATAAATACTCCCTGGAATATGTACAACAACTTGCCAAAGTACGAGTTCGATCGGCTTTACGGTTTCGGAGTCTAAAGCTAACACACACACAGAGTTTCACTTTTATATATGTATATAGATTGCTGGCTTCTCCCCTTTAACATCCACAATACAAGTATCAAATAAAAGAATATGACTAGTAGAATACAGTAAACTATGAAAAAATGTAAAATCAAAGATGGCATTTGAAAAAAATTGCGGATAATTTTGTTTCTTAACCCCATCAACCGAAAGGCTTTAACTAGTAAAATACAGTTAACTATGTAAGCAATCATAATAAAAGATGATGTCGGAAATAATAAGGCAAAATGGCGTATAACATTAAATCTTAAATCTTAGTTACGCTATGATGAGTTCATTATACATATGTGCTTGATTGTGCTAGGTAATATCAGCTCCGGCATGACCGACATATGTATATGGATTCTAACTTGTTTTCATTAAACATATTAATACATGTTATATTTAGGTTTTTTTTATCAAGATTCTAAAATATTTTAACTTAAAAACTGCATAAGTTATACTCGTAAAAATATTCACGCAAACAAGCTTACTTACGAATGTTTAGTTTTATGTTTAATATTTTTTTAAATTTAAGTTATTCCAGCAGTTTATTATACCCTTCACACAGTGAAAAAGGGTATAAATATATAGGTTTGTCATTCCGTGTGAAATTTCTACAATTTTCATTTCCAACCCCATAAAGTATATATTTTCTGAAAGCTTATGAATAGGGGAGTCGATTAAGCTCTGTCAGTCTGTCCGTCTGACCGTCTGTCCGTGTGTATGTTGAAATCAACTTTTTGAAGCCCCCCGACATAGGTTGGACCCGGGTAAGGTATTAAAATATCAGAAATATTCGGGAGTAGATCGCTATTGAAAATCAGAAACATCGGTACATAAACAACTGAGATATGAGCAAAAACCCACGACCACCTCGATTTTTTTTTTTCACAAAAACAACATTACAACAACAACATACATACATACAAACGTGTATACTGGTTAGAGAAAACGTGGCATCGAATCCCAGCTGAGCCAAAAAAATTTTTTTTTTAATTTTTTTTAAAATTTTTTTTTTATTTTTTATTTAATATATTATTTATATTTTTTTTAATATTTTTTATTATTTTTTTTGTTTTATATATATTATATACATAGCAATTTTTTTTTTAAATTTTTTTTTAAATTTTTTTTTTTGTTTTTTTAACATACATACGTGAATTTTTAATTTTACAACGGGACGTTTTTATATATGTATGTTTTTATATGTATGTACGTATATCATATGGGATGAATGGTGACACAAACCACTGTTATTACATGACTACACGTTGTGAAGGGTATATAAGATTCGGCACGGCCGAATATAGCGCTCTTACTTGTTTCACTTTAAATCTTCCCTCATTGGACCTTAGAATATGTATGTATGTAAGTTGTTTATTGCAAGTGAAATTGTTTGTTTGTTTTCACTAGTGTAAGCAACACAGAAATGAAAAACCCACACAAACAAAAAATACTCAAACAAAAAACAACAAAAATATTTTAGCTGAAATACAAACTTGTAACATGACCAGTACTTAGTGTAGTTTGAAATTCCCATTCCTTTGCTTTTTAAGGGTTTTTGTGTTTTAAGGCTAAAAATGGCTGGTTTCAATATTGGTAAAACAGCATTGACCCATTGGCGCAACCGTCCTTTTAAAAGAACATCACAAATGAGAGAAAAGCACTGTCATGAACGTGCACTTCTATGCGAATATTTCAAAGTTAAGTCAAACATCAAATAAATAAAAAGCATGAATAATGCTTTATCACAGTGCAAAATGTACTGTCGTTTTAAAATGACAGTGGCAAAATATACAACATACTTTTATAATTTGTATTACATTCCAACAAAATCTTTACTTACCTAGTAAGTTAGCAAGTATTATTAAAGTTATACAAAAATTTGTTATTTTTAGACCAAATAATTACTTTTTTTTAAGTTGTTTCAGAAATCATGACCATCGCTTACAAATGTACTGACAATCAAAAAATTAGTTACAAATAAAGCTGAATTATAGCTGAATATTTTTATACTGTAGGGATACAAAAAAATATTAAAAAAATATAATGTTCATGTTATAATATTGTTAGAGATTTAATTTTAAATAGCTTTATTTACATTATAATTTATTTTAGTTGTAGTAGTTTAAGTTACTGTAGTTTTATTTGTATTAGTTTATTTCGCTGGTTGTTCGAACATGATGTTTGTTATTATGTGTAGCATACTTTTAGGCACTTCTATTATTCCTGCATATTACTTAACGTCTTAATTTAAATGTAATGGTTTTCGAATGTACTAGAATGTACATACGAGAACTTTGTCGAATGTTATCGAACAACACTATGTTACTATAAATAGCCGAACAACACAGCTAATATGATCAGTATAACAGTAGAGCTTGTAAAGCGCGTATCAAAGTGAGTTTGATAATAAAAGTGTATAACAATAAGTGAAATAAGTAAAACGACATAAAAGCAATATCTGAGTGTGTTTAAATAAATAAAGTGCTGTTAATTTTATAACTAATTTCAATTGTTTTTGATTGCAATAAAAGAACTCAACTTTTAGTTAAAGGAAATAAGCCAACGTTTATAAAAGGTATACACGTAACAGTATTTATAAGTTTAATTTCAAGCATAAAACTAGGTTACTAGTATTTACGAAGGTCATTACTAAGAGAGCATTACACTGTATTTTAAAATAATGATGTTTGTAACGATTTATTTATTTATTTATTTTTATTTCTTTTCATAACGATATACCCGACTTCGTGATGTACACGACTTCAAAGATGTACATATGTATGTTTATTACTGTGAAAATACCAAACTACAACAGCAATACAGATTAGGGAAAATTCGACCACAATTTGACGATGTTGACAAAAACTTTACACTCTATGCTACACTTCAAGAATTCCATAGCAGTGACGAATCAATCATACCATATTTTGGCAACACAGTACAAGCAGTTCATATGCAATAAGGCAATCTGTTGGGGCTATAAGTTATGGGCACGCACAAATCGTTGCAAATATTGCCACTTTTTTTTTAGCAAATGCAATGTGGCTTTACATTCAAAGGACTGTTTCTTGACGTATCATATTCCAACTTAAAACATAATCGCTTTTCCATTTACACTTAAATCTTACACTTTACAAATCCTTTTCCTTATATGTTTTATTGAGAAAAAAGAGTAATTTCGTTCCTTAAAAGTGCAAGTACAGATATAAAATAATTTAAGTTGTGCATTAAGCTACTGTCCTTTTAAAAGGATACCCTATTCCGGGAAAACTATAGGTTTTAAGAAAAAAATTATTTAATACAAAATGTTTAGAAACACATAAAGATTTAAGTTTTAAAAATAAGAATTTTAGTTTAAAAAAAAATCCGGCGCTATCTGGGTTAAATGTTAAAAAGAAAAAAAAGAAAAAAATAAAGTAATATTTGTTACCCATAAAAAACTAAAAAATAATAATAAAAAACACGATATTTTTGCAAAAATAAAATGAACGAAACAATATGGCCAGAAAAAAGAATATTATGTTTACAAAATTTTTAACATGGCCAAGAAAAAAAAAAAAACAACAGCAATAGTCAGCATCCTGTTACCAACATGCATGAATACAAATGTAGACAATTTCTTTTATTATTTTTTTTACATACCCGTACATGTACACACACATTTTAATATTAGTTTGTTTGTTAATTTTGGCCTTAGTTTTAGCAACAAATTAACAAAACTCTGTTTTATTATACCCTTCACACAGTGAAAAAGGGTATATATAGGTTTGTCATTCCGTGTGAAATTTCTACAATTTTCATTTCCGACCCCATAAAGTATATATTTTCTGAAAGCTTATGAATAGAGGAGTCGATTAAGCCCTGACCGTCTGTCCGTCTGTCCGTCTGTCCGTCTGTCCGTCTGACCGTCTGTCCGTGTGTATGTTGAAATCAACTTTTTGAAGCCCCCCGACATAGGTTGGACCCGGGTAAGGTATTAAAATATCAGAAATATTCGGGAGTAGATCGGTATTGAAAATCAGAAACATCGGTACATAAACAACTGAGATATGAGCAAAAACCCACGACCACCTCGATTTTCTTTTCATAAAAACAACATTACAACAACAACATACATACATACAAACGTGTATACTGGTTAGAGAAAACGTGGCATCGAATCCCAGCTGAGGCAAAAAAATTTTTTTTTAAATTTTTTTAAAATTTTTTTTTTTAATTTTTTTTTAATTTTTTTTTTATTTTTTATTTAATATATTATATATATTTTTATTATTATTATACCCTTCACACAGTGAAAAAGGGTATATATAGGTTTGTCATTCCGTGTGAAATTTCTACAATTTTCATTTCCGACCCCATAAAGTATATATTTTCTGAAAGCTTATGAATAGGGGAGTCGATTAAGCTCCGTGTCCGTGTGTATGTTGAAATCAATTTTTTGAAGCCCCCCGACATAGGTTGGAGCCGGGTAAGGTATTCAAATATCAGAAATATTCAAGAGTAGATCGGTTTTGAAAATCAGAAACATCGGTACATAAACAACTGAGATATGAGCAAAAACCCACGACCACCTCGATTTTTTTTTCACAAAAACAACATTACAACAACAACATACATACATACAAACGTGTATACTGGTTAGAGAAAACGTGGCATCGAATCCCAGCTGAGCAAAAAAAATTTTTTTTTTATTTTTTTTTTAAATTATTTTTAAATTTTTTTTTTTTTATTTTTTATTTAATATATTATTTAAATTATTATTATTTTTTTTTAAATTTTTTTTTTTAATTTTTTTTCATATGGGATGAATGGTGACACAAACTACTGTTATTGCATGACTACACGTTGTGAAGGGTATATAAGATTCGGCACGGCCGAATATAGCGCTCTTACTTGTTTTTTTTTATTTTTTTTTTTTAATTTTTTTTTTTTAATTTTTTTTTTATTTTTTTTTTGTTTTATATATATTATAAAGGGTGTTTTTTTAAGCCCGATAGAACTTGAAATTGTAAAAAATAACACAAAAAATTAAACTGTAATCAAAATTTTTTTTTTATTCGAAAGATCAATACGTGACATTAACATTTGAAAATGATTTCGGGCATATGGGCACCGCGGCTGTTCTTGACGAAGCGCATTCTGGACGTCCAATTTTATCGCAAAATTGTGTTCAGCGATGAGGCGCATTTTTGGCTTAACGGGTTTGTTAATAAGCAAAATTGCCTCATATGGAGCGAGACCAATCCACAAGAGACCCTACAGACTCCATTACATCCAGAAAAATGCACCGTTTGGTGCGGTTTTCACGCTGGTGGCATCATCGGACCTTATTTCTTCAAAAATGAGGCCGGAGCTCGCGTTACGGTCAATGGAGATCGTTACCGCACCATGATCAATGATTTTTTGTTTGAAAATATGGATGACATTGATCCGGAGGAGATGTGGTTTCAACAGGATGGCGCTACGTGCCATACGGCGAACGCAACCATCGACTTATTGAAATCAAAATTTGGCGATAAGTTGATTTCGAGAAATGGACCTGTCAATTGGCCTCCAAGGTCGTGCGATTTGACACCTCTCGATTATTTCCTGTGGGGCTACGTGAAGTCACTGGTTTATGCTGATAAACCAGCAACAATTGACGCCTTGGTGGCCAGCATTGTTCGTGTTATTCGTGACATACGGCCAGCAGTGCTCAAAAAAGTGGCCCAAAATTGGACGTCCAGAATGCGCTTCGTCAAGAACAGCCGCGGTGCCCATATGCCCGAAATCATTTTCAAATGTTAATGTCACGTATTGATCTTTCGAATAAAAAAAAAATTTTGATTACAATTTAATTTTTTGTGTTATTTTTTACAATTTCAAGTTCTATCGGGCTTAAAAAAACACCCTTTATATGTATATAATAAT
The DNA here is from genome assembly GCA_941918925.1 of Phyto melanocephala. Lineage (NCBI taxonomy): Eukaryota > Metazoa > Arthropoda > Insecta > Diptera > Rhinophoridae > Phyto > Phyto melanocephala. The sequence goes on along the minus strand of OW799233.1, from coordinate 45,577,342 downwards.
TTTTTTTTTTTTAATTTTTTTTTTAAATTTTTTTTTTTTAAATTTTTTTTTTATTTTTTATTTTTTTTTTGTTTTTTTTAACATACATACGTGAATTTACTGTTATTGCATGACTACACGTTGTGAAGGGTATATAAGATTCGGCACGGCCGAATATAGCGCTTTTACTTGTTTTTATTTTATTTTTCTGTGGTTTCTTTTCCGGGGCGAAAAAGGTCATAAATATGAGCAATAATTTAATGTTGCTTTTATTATTCTATTGTCTATGGAAAAAATTTAAATTGAATTATAGAGCAATTTTTAGATGGTGTGAAAGTATCGCTTAATGGAGGTTAAGTTTAATATTTTCTTAAAATTTATTGTAAAATTTATAAAGTAAAGAAAAAAAAAATACATTTAATGTTAAAAATTATACTGAGTCATATATTACAACTGTTATAAAATTATTAGGACATTACAAATAAATTTTGAGCAGCCCAAACTAAGTCTTAAACTTTTTTATATGTGCACACTTAAATAATTTTCTATAACCAAATTTTTAATAGAACATAATATTCTAATTGCAATTATATTTTCATTATAGAATTAATAGCAAGTTAGAAAATATTGTAATAAAATTACTATTTTTTATTCTAATTTATTTATTTTAAGTCATATCCATACCGATTAGTTTGTGGCCTTAACACTTGACTTGAAATAATCAGAGTTATTTTCGTAACCACACCAACATACGTATACAAGAACCCTGCAGATAAAGCAAAAAGTATGTGGCTAAAAATATACTAGTTTTTTACTAACTTTAGACTAGTTACATATCTGTCTCTCTCGATAAAACTCTAAAAAATATATTTCGATAATATATATTAGAAACATATTTTTACAGTTTTAAAGATAGAGATTTTGCTTTAGCGAGTTTAAGATTAAGGCTGCTGCTTTTGCTGGATTCATAGGAGCTCGCAACTAATTCATTTGTAAATAGTTTAATACTCGTTTAAATACCAGTTATTATTAGAAAGTGCTAAGTGAGTGTAACCACCACCTCACATATGTATACTGAAATAAATTTAATGTACATTTCACATAACCATTTTGAGCATCAAGCGCTATGAAACTTTTCTTGTCTCAACCAGGATTTGAGCCAAGGTAAGTTGGTTTCAAAGTTTTATGCTCTAACCACTGCACCAAGTCACTATTCTATAAAACTGATATTAATAAGATTTATGGTTGTAAAACAAAGTACTCTTTAATTTTGCGATGGTGTGTTTGTTTATTTTACTACTACTAGATCTGCTACTCTCTCATCACAACTAGTTTTATGACTAGTTCTAAACGTAACTAGTTAAAAATTTAGCTACAGGGAATTTCAACAAACATCCATAGAGACATAAAATTAAAATTCATTTACTCATACATAAACTATGTTATATTTACATAACATAGTTTGTGTGAATAACTGACAATTATTTGTAATTATTTGTAGAGCAAGCAACCTCGACTCATCATCGTGCCCAACAATTGAGCATCAACAGTGTCATTGAAAATTTGGACTATCGGATCGAGGATTGCCGCCTAGGTTGGGGGGGGGGGGGGGGGGGGGGTTGGTCATTTGGCCGATATTTTGTTCCATACATAATTGAAGCATACAAATATTATCATTATAAAAAGAAATGATAATAATTTCATAATAATTTTATTCAAAATCAACATAGTCCCTTAAAATTAAACCACCCATTATAACTTCGGTATGCTAGTAAAATGTTTTCGTAAATTTAGTCTTTCAATAAAAGTGGCCGTTAAAATACGCGTGTCAACAAATTTTCTGCTAATAAACATAGCTTAGATATTTCAATATAGTCCTTTAGTATTCCAAAATCTTTATTCATAGAGAATTTACATGAATTTAAGAGGAAAGTTTTATCTACGAAATAGTGCTAATTTATTTTTGTTATTTTATGTTCTCTGCTCTATTAAAAATGGGAATTTAGGAAAATTTTGACCTAAGTAAAAAAAAAATTATCTCTAAACATTATAAACAATTTATTTTCATGTACTAATGGCTAACAAATTTTAAAATTATACAAAACTTATTTCGTTTGAAAATCTTTTAAAAGCAAAATGTTATAGAAGTTTAAAAATCAAAATCTTACTAATAAATTTCCCGTTTTAGCAAAATGCTGAGAATGTATATTTTGAATCACCCTGTGGCCCTTAAAATTTAACCACCCTTTACAAAAGAATAGATAGATAAAAATATAATTTGACTCAAAAATGTATTTTAAATATTCAAATACATATTTTAAATCTACTGATGCACATTTTTATATTTTTAAATCTATAACCTAATAAAACTGTAGGAACAAATATGTATGTTTAGAGTTGGGCACAAATTGTTACTCTATCTAATTTTTTGTCAACAACCTCGGTCATTTTCGTTTTCACGAACCCTCATTTAAAATCGCTTGTGGAATGAAAAAGGTTGTTAGCATGCCATCTAGTAGTTGCTAGTAGAGTCATCATCATCAGTACAATAAATGGCGCAGTGTAAGATTAATAAATGCTAATATATATGACTAATATATTTTTATAAAAATTTAAAGAAAAAAGTGTGCGTGGCACATCTATTTTCCGTTATAACGAAGACTTTGACCAAAAAGCCATGTTTGCAAAATTTCAGAATCGTACATATAGTTTTGTCAGTTTTATTACGTTTTAAATTGGAAATATACACTGTGCGGTATAAATTTTCGTACATTTTTTTCTATAACTCTTTTCCTAATTCATAACTTTAGGCGATTTTCAGGGAAAAATATTCTTTTGACTCGATAAATATATATTCGAAGTTTCATGACTCTACGTTTATGCGTCTGGACACAATTCAATTTTATTCGATGTGCGAAGGACACGGTTTTTTCGACCTACTCTTGCTTTACGAGCTATAACTCTCTTCCTAATATTCCGATTTAGCCCATTTTCAATACCAAAAATTTGAGCCCCCTAGCTTTTTCGGTGCGACCTCTATCGTGCTTTCAACAGACGGACAGACGGATGGACATAGCTAGATCGTCATAAAATCAAACCCCGATTCAGAATATATATACTTTATGGGGTCTAAAATGGATATTTCGATGTGTTACAAACGGAATGACAAAATGAATATACCCCCAGCATTTTTTTGGTGGCGGGTATAAAAAAAATTAAAGAGAGATCCCTAATCATTAATCATAAATATTGTCGTAGTTCTTCAAAAATACAAAAACAACATGAGTTTTGTTTCATGGGCCGTAAATGTTTAATGTAGTTCTAATGCACATGATTTCGTTAGAATCAAAACAATTTTAAACCTTTTTATATCATTCAATTTGGGCTATTCGTAGAAAGTATAAGACAAATCGGTCATTAATCCGCAAAGTAATAGCAAAAAAAAATAATTTTTTTAAAATAAATTGAGTTTTTAGGGCTCATAATTTATTTTTAGACACGATATGACACCAAATTGGAAGTCGTATCTTTTAGATAAAATATAGTAAACCGGTTTGACCGAGATATAAGTACTAAAATGAACAGGCAGTTGTTTAAAAAATTTACAAACGAAAATCAATTTTTTCAGTTTCAAGACAACTGAGAGATTCAATATGATATTTAATGAAAGGACTTGGCTAGTAAGAAACTGTAAAAATCCATGATGATAACTTTTAAATTTTTATAATAAATTATCTCAACTATAACGCGTTGTTTTTTCATAAAGCGATCCATTTTCAATAATCGGAATATACATATGTGACATCTCCCAATATTTAAAAACTAATAAGAACTTGGCGGCAGCAGTTCAAAAATTTCATAGTGGAATAATGTTTTAACTTATTCAACTGTAAAGTGAGATTAATTGAAAAATTCAGGAAGACTGGTTCAGTTGAAGACGAACAAGCAAGAGTGCTATATTCGGCCATGCCGAATCTGAAAATACTCTTCACCATCATGTACATAGGTATAATCCAACATCGTAGCTTAACCTATATTTTATGTTATACGCAATTTTCTTTATTATTTCCGACGCCATCCTCGATTTTAAATTTTTAGGTGGTTAAGTGTATTCTACTAGTCAAGCACTTTCATTTGATACCCATATTGATGGTGTTAAAAACATTTGTTTCGCCATTTTGTTTTAGACGCCATCTTGGATTTTACATTTTTTAATAATTTATTGTGTTATACTGGTCAAGCCCTTTCATCTGATACCAATATTGAGGGTGTTTAAGAAGTTTTATTTTAAAATACCAGATTTGACCCATATATAAATTTATCTTCCGCCATTTCGTAGTGGCGGCCAACATGAATTTTAATTTTTTATAGTGCTTATATTGTGCTAGTTAAGTCCTTTCAGATGATACCAAAATTGACTTTCTCGGTTGTCCAGAAGCTGAAAAAAATTGATTTTCGTTTGTAAATTTTTGGAATATATTTTTAAGAAGAAATGTTTGCCAATAACTTTATCGATTAGAGCACGCTTTATCCAAACATTTTCACGAATATCTCTAGAGGCATATTATAATATAATAGCAAAGGTACCTAAAAATTATTCCTTGGTGAAAAATTTTAATTTTGATGGTAAAAATATGGGAAAAACAGAGGCAGTCGTGTTTATTTGCTCATATCTCAGAAAGTTATGGGGCGATTGTGCTGAATTTCAATAGCGATTCATTCCCGGATATTTCCAAAAGATTGATACGCGACACCGATCTGAGAAACATATGGTTTTTTATTTTCGAACACCCTTTATTTTTACATCCGAAAATTTTATATTTAGTTGACTTTTGCAATTTTTAATACGTCAGAAACTTTTTAAGATTTGGATAGTTTAAAAAATATTTCGGAAATTTAATTTAATATAAAATAATTTTTTTCAAGTTCTTACTCTTACTAAGTTTGCAAAAGTGTTTTAAAAGCTTAATATATTTAAAGAAAATTTTTATTATTTGTGCTTCGAAATAACTTTACTGAAATATTAATTGATAATTTATGACTTTTTCCAAGCTTGAGATCAACTTTTTTTTTGTTCTTTTATAAAAAATTATTTATTATTTAATTATTATTTTGTAAATTATTACTATATAATATGTGAATGAATTATTTTTGTTTGTTTGTTTGTTTTGTATATTTCAAAAATTGTTTATATAGAAAAAATATTTTCCCGCCTTTTTACAAAATAGTTTTTCAATTTGAAATTGTTTTAAATTTGTTTTTTGTTTTTATAAAATTTGTACACATATTACCCTGAAGATGCTACCCATTGTTTGGTAACGAAATATTGGTTAATAATAAATAATTTTTTATAAAAAAACAAAAAAAGTTGATCTCAAGCTTGGAAAAAATCATAAATAATCAATAAAAAGATCAAGAAATTTAGACGATATATTTGAAATATTAATTGTTTAACGTTTTTAATGAATCTATTTGAATATTTAGAGATTCATTTAAACATATATACACACAGCTTTAGACAGACAACAATACCCTGCAGATAAAGTAAACATAATAATATGTACTTTTTGCATATATCAAACTATTGATTTTAACATAAGGTTATCATTAGATCCCGACTAGGTCATTACTATATAGTTTTATACTAGTTGTTGTTAAAGATTGGTGAGTGGGTGTACTCTCTTACTTTCACAACATACTGTAGAAATCTGATATTAACTTTTCATAGCAATTCCAGCATCAAGCGCTATGAAATTTTTCTTGTCTCAGACGGGATTTGAAATAGGGTCTTTTGTTTTTGAAGTTTCAAGCTCTAACCAATATTTTTATACCCTTCACACAGTGAAAAAGGGTATATATAGGTTTGTCATTCCGTGTGAAATTTCTACAATTTTGATTTCCGACCCCATAAAGTACATATTTTCTGAAAGCTTTTGAATAGGGGAGTCGATTAAGCCCTGTCAGTCTGTCCGTCTGTCCGTGTGTATATTGAAATCAACTTTTTGAAGCCCCCCGACATTGCTTGGACTCGGGTGAGGTATTAAAATATCAGAAATATTCGGGGGTAGATCGGTATTGAAAATCAGAAACATCGGTACATAAACAACTGAGATATGAGCAAAAACCCACGACCACCTCGGTTTTTTTTCACAAAAACAACGTTACAACAACAACATACATACATACAAACGTGTATACTGGTTAGAGAAAACGTGGCATCGAATTCCAGCTGAGCCAAAAAAATTTTTTTTTTAATTTTTTTTTTATTTTTTATTTAATATATTATTTACATTTTTATTATTATTTTTTAAAATTTTTTTTTTAATTTTTTTTTTATTTTTTATTTAATATATTATTTATATTTTTATTATTTTTTTTTTAAATTTTTTTTTAAATTTTTTTTTGTTTTATATATATTATATATATAATATTTTTTTTTTTAATTTTTTTTTTAATTTTTTTTTTTTTTTTTGTTTTTTTAACATACATACGTGAATTTATAATTTTACAATGGGATGTTTTTATATATGTATGTTTTTATATGTATGTACGTATTTCATATGGTATGAATGGTGACACAAACTACTGTTATTGCATGACTACACGTTGTGAAGGGTATATAAGATTCGGCACGGCCGAATATAGCACTCTTACTTGTTTTATATTCTTTCTGTTTGAAAAACAAAATACTCTTAAATCTTGCGATAGTGAGTTTGTTTATTTTCAGTCAATGCGTGTGAGATCTATCACTTTTGCTCATCTCGTTACAACTAGTTATATGACTGGTCTAAAACGTAACTAGCTTAAAATTTAGCTACAGGGTAGTATCACAATTTAAAATATAATAACCAGTTAATAAAAAATATTTGAATTTTTTGTCAAAGTAAAAACTGGCTAAAAAACACTTTGGTTGAAAAATGTTTTCATGTTGTGAAAGAGTTGAACTAAATTGGTGACATACTGCACAATTCTGTCACGAAAACTGTAAATATTTCTATTTTTTATCAGAAATTAAAAAATTTAACTTTGTTTTTCTAGGAAATTGTTATTATTGTTGTTACGTATTACATGCATACAGACATATGTGTGAATGTATATGTTAATTTTAAGTGATTACATACATATATGGGTGTTGTATACGTCATGTGAATATGTCAATTAAAGCTTATCAAAAACTAATCGTACTAATTGACAGTTTTTGTTCCTTTAATTTAAATGTCTACCTGTCTCACTTTTTATCTTGTTCTTATTTCTATCAAACAAGTTGTGCTTGTGTACGTCTATAACATACATAAATACATCCTTTTAATGTTGTTTCTTTTTATCCAAATATCTTCCTATGTATGAAAAATTGTGTGCTAACCAAGAAAATGTTTGTTAAATTATTTAATTGAAAATTATTGTCGGTAAAAACCATAAGTATTTGTAATTAACCTCAAAACTGTGAAAGGTAAAGAAATGGAATATATACATATGTAAGTGAATAAGAAAATATTATATAAGCAAAATTATTATAAAGAGACTCAAAAAATTATTATATTCAAAAATTTTTAACAAAAGTGGAGATTGCTTTATTTCAATATATATGAGGGTTTAAAAATTTTCATGTATGAGCATGAACATTCTTGATATTTTTCATATATGAGATTTCTAAAATTTATTTATTTTCTTTAACACATGATCGACCACAACAAATTTACTGTTTAATGACACTCTTATAAATATGTGTGTATATGTTTGTTTGTTTTTTTTGCATATAATATAAACAAGGAAAACAATAAACTTAAATATTGTTTTTTATGTTTCATCATCATCTGAATTAAGTTAATTTCTTTATTAAGTATTGCTGTTGGTATATTTATAAATTTATAAGCTTAAATGCCTTGCAATATTGACAAACAACGTTCATTGGTCCAATAGCAACGATATGCAGTGTACTGTAGTCAATTTCTTTGTTAAAATTAAATGCAGCTCTATAGGGGTTAAACGCAACACTTCTATTTTGTTTGGTCCGGTTCCATCGATTCCGTTCAACTTAATTTCGCGTTTCACGTTGCTCATCAGTTTGACTTGCTCTCGTATTTCTTTGACTTGCAGCATTACGGGTTTTGCGACTTAAGTTTGTACGTCTAATTGCCGGCATTTTTAGAAACAAAAATTCAACTGAAAATAAAAAAAAAAACTATAGTACCTATTCTTTTGTAAAAGTATCAAAATGGTCTATCAAAAGTTTCCAATACTATATTAATTTGACTAAACTTGTTGAACAAACACTTCAGAAAAAAAAACACACAGTACAAATTATCCTGTAGAAACCAAAGTGAAAAGTACACTAAGAAATGGTAAATGAATTATGTAGGTATTTTGTTATTATAACTCCGACCACAGACCAACTCCGACCGATATATTTGCAAAGAGCATGTAAACTACGTTTCTTTGTTTTAATGTCAACTACGTGAATATTACTGCCAGTGACACATTATTATTATTATTATTTTCTTACATAAGAACCTTCTCCTAATAATAACAAATACAACAACAAAATAATTAGTGAAATCGGTCCAGCCATTCACGCGTGATGCCGTGACCAAGGGAAAAAGGGATTAATTTTTATATATATAGAAGATAGAAGATAACGTCAGTTATTTTTTGTTTTTGTGTTGTTTAACAGTGTCTTTTTTAAATGCGTATGTTAGTTCTCTTGTTTTCGATTGGCATTAAGTTCATGTCGCTTAGAATTTTAATTTAGGTCACTTCTCAGGAAGCCTTTTTTTATTTATAATAAATATATTTACATGTAAATAAAATTTTATCTGAATATATAATTTTAGTGATATGTGCTACTTTATATTCTTAGTTCTGTAAAGGAACTAATACACTGCATGTTTTTTACATCTGACTTGACAAATTCTCCACTGCTAATACGAACACGTCGTGTGTTATCTTTAAGCTTTTTGTAAAAACATGTGTTGAGACAACTGACAAATTTTAATTAGAGCGCGCTCTATTTTCTTCTGTCAAAATGTGTTCTGCCGTTGGCAGAAATCTCTGCTGCTGCAGTCAGCGGCGGTTGCCTGTAAAAGTACAATTTTGACAGACGTATAGATTTACATATTACTCACATATTTTAGAGTCAGATGTAAAAAACATGCAGTGTATTATAGCCTTAAGTAAGTGTAGTTATAGCATATAAATACATGTATTCTTCTTGTAAATTAAATGCATTTTCGAAAAGCAGTTACTAAAATCTTCACGAAATATGTTAATATGTATATACATATGTCACTTGTAAATGCATCGTAATTTTATTGTGAATCGATATATTTTTGTTAGTACAACAATAAAACAGGTATGATTTTCCCTAAAATATTACATATGTTATCAAAATGGCTCAAACAATCCTACTAATATAATAAATGTCAATGTTTGTATGTTTGGATATTTGTTACTCAATCACGCAAAAACGGCTGCACGGAACTAAATGAAATTCGACACATAGATAGATAACAACCTAGATTATCACGGTAACAACGCGAAGTCGTTGGCAAACTCATCATCACACATCCTAAACGGTTTGTTGTTTTGTAAATATTTTTATTTTTGTTTTTAATACTAAGTCTACCTTTTATCCCGATAACTACGCAGACGAAGTCGCGGGCACAATTGGTAAAAAAAAAATAAAAACTATAGTCTGCTGTAAAAAAAAACTAAAAGAAATTTTTTATATGTCACTTTTGAAAAGTGCTCAAAATTAAAATTCTCATACACGAAAAATAAATACATATGTAAATCTTTTTGTTTTCTAATTTGGTATTTTTTTAACAACGAAAAAAATCGAACCTTCTCATATATGAAAGAATAAAAGCAAAATTATTTATTCTTTCATACATGCATGTGTGTGGGCAGTAAAATTAAAAGACGCACAAAGGAGTATTTTGCCTGAAAAGCTGGCAAAGCAAAATTATTAAACGTGTTTTTTGAATTCAAAGTTCTAGCTTTTTGATAGTTTTAGGTGTAGTATGATATAAGAAATCTAGTGGCAGATTTTGAAAAAAATACACTGCGCAACAAAAGTACACGGCGCAAAAAAAATTTTTTTGTCTCTCATAGAAATAAAAGTATGTGGACTATATGAATTTTGATTCCCTCAATTCAAATCTGTTTTCTGTTTTTCTCTAGTACGTAAGGATTTTCTTTTAAAGGCGTGGCATATTTCACCCCCTAAATCGTTGGGTTGCCTAAAATATTTTGTCATAACTTGAAAACGGATTTTCCGATTTTAATAGCGGGAGGATCAAAAGATGTACCGAAAAATTCTGCTAAACACATTTCTTTCCTATCTATTACTATTTCGGAGTTATTAAAAATTTAATGGCAAAATAAAAGAACCAAAAAATTTAAATTTTTAAGATTTTTCCATAAGCCACATTCCTGAGATATAAAAGTCGGTATAAATAGTAAAACTCAATAAACAAATGTTGATTTTAAAGGTTTAAACTCATTCTTGGCAGACTGTATGTACATGCGTACATATGATTTACGATATAATTAAAAAAAAATTTTAAAAATTGTAAGGATCTTATAGAACAGTATTTTTTACGAAAAAATGCTTTATTATACATATATATTTTATATTATATAATACTTAATATATGGACAAGTTAAACTAATAAAAATTCCTTAATAATTATTATGTCGTATGTATATTCTTTTTAGCTGCATCATCGGTATAAGGAAGAAGAAGTGTGATGGTTTCTGATGAAAACGCTTTTTTATTTATCCGTTCTCTTTGCGTACTGCAGCTTATAAAAGGGTCACTGCTCAGAAATAACCCATTCAATACATCTAGATTTGTATCGCTGCTGATTTTCCTCGAATAATTCGTACGATATAATCGTAAGGGCTTATTTCTGGCCTCGGCAGCTTCTTCTGACAATTGGATGGTAGCCTAATACCTGGGTGCCCATGTATTTTTTATGTACCTGTATTTATTTTTTGTAAACTTATTTTTGTGATTAACGCTTTTAATAATTATTCTTATTAGGTACATATATTTATTTTTTTAACATATAATGTTTTGTAGAGCAGGTACATAAAAATATCCTTTATGGGGATGCGTGGGACATTCCCTTATAACTACTATTGATAATGAAGAATTTTTCAAATTTATAATTATGGGCAGGTATTCCCATTGTGAAATGTTAAAAGTGATGTGAATAACATTTGAAATCAATAATTCAAAATAAATAAAAGTTTATGACGATATAAATGTATAATAAAAAGTGCCTGATGAGCAAAAATGGAGGAAATGTGAAGATTTAAAAAATTTGTCAAAAATAATGGCGCAAACTCGCGCAAACTTTTTTTTGTTTCTAAAATTAGAAACCTTTATTCGTTTAGCCGTAAAAAAATATCATAAAAACATCCAGAAACCGAAAAAAAACATTTAAATCTCATATAATTTTTTTCAATTTCCTGACTTTAGCAGGGTCTCAGAGTTACAAATCGCAACTAAAAGTCTTGAAAATTTACAATATAATGTAAAATATTGTTGTCTGTCGAGCTGCATACTTAGTTCTTAGGATTTCTTAAAATTCAGTTTTGCTTTTTGGCCAGCTTTTCAGGTCAAATACTCCTCTGTTGGACGTACACACCACACGCATGACTGAGTAGTGGGTGAGCATTTCAGTATTATGATATTTATCTAAATGCATACCGTCATATATGAATCTATATAAATGTAAGAGTTTATATGAAAGATAAACATTGGTGAAGAAGTTTAATCTCAAAGTTACTAATATAAGGGACATTAGAGTGGTAAGAACTGCTATCTAGTGGATAAATACTCTCTAAGTAAGCAAAAGCAAATACAGTTTTTTTTTTGAAGTTGCTTAGCAAAATTATATTATAATCGCACTTTTTAAGGCTTTAATGTGGATATAAAGTTTTTCAAAACTATTTTTAAAATAAGTCTTTATAAACGATAATTTAACTGTCCACATAATATCTTAATTTTAAAATCTTATCCTTTTGATTGCCATTTCGTTTTTAGTGAAATCTTATACATTTCATTCAATGTGTATTTTTTGAGTCTTTAAATACTTTTTACTATTCTATCAAAGTGTGTTGCAAAGTTTCGGAATTGCAATTGTTGTATGTTCTTGTGTATTCAATAATATCGTCAATATGTATTGTAGAAGTGACATGCAGTAAAAAGGGATCAACACAAAATCACAATGTCCAGCTTTGAATAGATTTTTTTCATACCAAATCAAGCAGTTATGCTAGTTGCTTACTCCCAGAGGAGGGAGAGAAAAACAGATAGAACTTTTTAGTGGCCAAAGTGTATTAAACTTACACTGGTTCCAAATTTGGAACTTATGTTTTTTTAAAAAATCAACAAATATTTTAACTTTTGTCCATCAGTTTTTCAACTTTAACTACAGGGTAATTAAAACTGGGCGAAGGGTGCACCGGTGGACTAGTCAGTAGTGTGCTGGTCTGCTAGTTTGGGGATTGTGGGCTCGATTCCCCACCAGAGACTCTGGACTAGTCTGCTTCTCTATCTCTTCTAATCTCTTTCTATTCATATGGAGCGCACAACATGCCGATTGGGCATAAGTGTATACCTGTCGTGGGCTTGGGCTTTTAGAGCCCCCCTTTTCAACCTAACTTAACCTTACGTAAAACTGTACTGACTGATTTGTAATGCTGACAATCTTAAAGCTATTTTTTAATGAAGAAATAAATTATAAAATAGCATCCTTACAAAGTCTTCCGTCTTTCTGTTAGTATTTAACTCGCTATATGAGCTGCGGCGGGTCCATCTTGCTGATTGCGTTTGTCATGCAAAAAAATTTCTAACATTGTTCAGTAAGTATATCGCACCAGAAACGATTTTTGGTTGCTTAGAGTCATATATGAAAAACCTTGGACTGATAACTCTATTTATCTGGCATGATTCCATATCAAACAGTTCCACAAAATTAAATTAAATTCTCGATGATACACTGCAATGGGTACGTCGGTATCTGAAATACTGGAGTAATATTTTTTTGTGCATCCATTTAAACGAAATGTCGCTCAAAATGACATAAATTAAAAAGTTGACATTATTTAAAGCAAGCAAATTTATATATTTACTACAGCAGCTATAAAGCATAACTAGCAAATAATTCTTGTATCATTTAAATTTAATTCGAAAACAGCACTAAATTAACTTTTAGAATCCATCGTAGCAATGTTCTGCAGATGCGCAATGTATTAGAACGTCGGTGAAAGACACAGATGTTTCCCTGTGAACACTTTCTCATATAACATCCACAGCTTGCTTAACGCGAACATGTGGAGATATATCAAAACGGCTTATTATACCCGCCACCAAAAAAATGGTGGGGGTATATTCATTTTGTCATTCCGTTTGCAACACATCGAAATATCCATTTTAGACCCCATAAAGTATATATATTCTGAATCGGGGTTTGATTTGATGACGATCTATCTATGTCCGTCCGTCTGTCCGTCTGTCCGTCAGTCCGTCTGTCCGTCTGTTGAAAGCACGATAGAGGTCGCACCGAAAAAGCTAAAGGGCTCAAATTTTGCCAGAATCTTTCTTATAGACAAGGTTTGTTTGGTATTGAAAATGGGCTATATCGGAATATTAGGAAGAGAGTTATAGCTCGTAAAGCAAGAGTAGGTCGAAAAAACCGTGTCCTTCAAACATCGAAAAAAAAGGAATTGTGTCCAAACGCATAAACGTAGAGTCATGAAACTTCGAATATATATTTCTCGAGTCAAAAGAATATTTCTCCCCAAAAATTGCTTAAATCTATGCATTAGAAAAGGAGTTATAGGTCAAAATGTACGAAAATTTATACCGCTCAGTGTATATTTGAAGTTTAAAACGTAATAAAACTGACAAAACTATATGTACGGTTCTGAAATTTTGCAGACATGGTTTTTTGGTCAAAGTCTTCGTTATAACGGAAAATAAATGTGCCACGCCCACTTTTTTTTTAAATTTTTATAAAAATATATTAGTCATATTCATTAGCATTTATTCATTGCAGATGGCGACATCTGTTGAAGGCGCCACTACATTTTGCAAACACTGAGGATGATGTCACACTAGATGACTCTAGTAACATTTTTTTGCACAAACTACAAAGGAATTTTATAGGGGTTTGTGAAAACGAAAATGACCGAAGTTTGTTGACAACAATTAACTAGAGTAATGATTTGTGCCCAACTTTACATATAGTTGTACACACAGTCTTATGAGGTTTAAGATTTAAAAATATTAAAAAAAAATGTGCATCAGTAGATTTAAAATAAGTATTTGAATATTTAAAATACATATTTTAACAAATTTTTTTTTATCTATCTATTTTTTTGTAAAGGGTGGTTAAATTTTAAGGGCCACAGGGTGACTCAAAATAGACATGCTCAGCATTTTGCTAAAACAGGAAATTTATTAGTAAGATTTTGATTTTTAAAGTTCTATAACATTTCGCTTTTAAAAGATTTTCAAACGAAATAAGTTTTGTATAATTTTAAAATTTGTTAGCCATTAGTACATGAAAATAAATTGTTTATAATGTTTAGAAATAATTTTTTTTTATCTTTAGGTCTAAATTTTCCTAAATTCCTTTTTTTAATACACCATAACTTCTAGAAAACATAAGATAACAAAAAGAAATTAGCACCATTTAGTAGATAAAACTCTCCTCTCCTCCCCATTTTATACCCGTTACGATCCGACCGTGATCAGCAGATCAATTTTTGTGACACAAGGTCAAATATTTTTTGCAAAATTTTAGTAAAAGAGCTAAACAAATGTTTTTGTAATGTGTTTTTTTGAAGTATTTGAGTTTTTATATCCGCCACCAAAAAAATGGTATGTATATTCTTAATCGGGGTTTTATTTACCGACGATCTAGCTATGTCCGTCCGTATGTCCGTCTGTTAAAAGCACGATAGAGGTCCCATCGAAAAAGCTAGTGGGCTCAAATTTTGCCAGAATATGTCTTATACACAAGGTTTGTTTGGAATAAAAAATTGGCTAAATCGGAGTATAAGGAAGAAAGAAAAATTGCCTAAATGCATGTATTAGGAACGGAGTTTGAGATCAAAATGTACGAAAATCAATACCGCGCAGTGTATTTTTCAGTATGTTCAAAATTTTAAACCTAATAAGAGTGACAAATTTGGATCTACGATTCTGAAATTTTGCAGGAATTGCTTTTTGGTCAAAGGCTTTCTTCTGACGGAAAATAAATGTGACACGCCAACCTCCCATACAACGTTTTCTCTCAAATTCTTATAATTTCTCTATAAATCGAATAATAAAGGACTTTATTGAAATATCTAAGTTGTATTTATTAGCATAAATAACTTCGACACACCTACTATAACGCTCACTTTCCACGTTATTTACTGTTAATGAAATTTAAATTTATAAAACCGACAAAATTAGAGGTATGATGATAAAATTTGCTACGCAAATCCTTCTAGTCAATGTTATTGTTATGCCAGAAAATTTAGGTGACACGCCCACTGTTACGCCCACATCCTACATAATGCTTTATTTCAAATTCATATAATATCTCAATGAATAAATATTTTGGAAGAATTACGGACTATATTGAAATATCTAAGTTGTATTTATTAGCAGAAATTTTATTGACACGCTTACTTTAACGCCCATTTTCACTGAAACACTTAATTTACGAAAACATTTTACCAGCATATCCAAGTCATAAAAGGTGGTTAAATTTTAAGGGCCGATGTTGATTTTGAATAAAACACAAATTATTTAGGAAATTATTATCATTTCTTTTTTAATGATAATATTTGTATGGTTCAATTATGTATGGAACAAAATATCGGCCAAATGGCCCCGCGACCTCAACGGCACACCTCGATCCGATAGTCCAAATTTTAAATAACATTGCTGGTGCTCAATTGTTTGGCACGATGATGAGTCGAAGTTGACTGTTTTTTTGCCACACTATCGCGATAAACAGCAATGCTTCTCATTTAACGAATTTAGAAGGCATTCATAGATGTTCTAACATTTTATACAGACCTGGGGCCGAATTACGGCATTCGATATCGATCGAAATTTTACTCGAACGATCGAGTATGCTTTAGGTATATAGATTCTAATAAGAGTTTCCAAATTTCGATCACGTTCGAGTGCCGTAATTCGGCCTCTGTTTTAAATTTAAAATTTAAACACCCTCTACAAAGAAAGCCATTAACAAAATAATAATTATTGTGCTTTAAATGTACACAAAATTGGTGGTGGGTATAAAAGATTCGGCACAGCCGAATATAGTGCTCTTACTTGTTTTGTTATAATGTCAGCATTGGAACCTGTTGCAGTATAAGAATTTTTACACATTCTTGTAAAATGTTGTCATTATAAAATTTTCTAATTTTTTTTATTATCCTCATCAGGACCGCTCTGTAGTCACATGTCCTGGAGCATAGGGCCTTAACAAAACTTTGCTATCTATTCCAATGCTTTGCAATATTGTTCACTTCCTTAAAGAACTATTCTAGCTGTTGTAAATCGTTTTTTATCGTGCGCTTTCACTTCTTTGCGTTCGGGTGCTTTGCGTGTTCCACAGCAAAGCTAGTTTACAGATTTCAGTTCATTGTTTCCATAAATTATGCCCTATCCACCTCCTCCGTTTGATCTCTAGGTATATCAGGATTTGTTTATATTTATTCCATAGTTCGTTCTTCTTCTGAAATTATGTTCGGCCACCGGACCTTTACAATGTTTTTTAGATACTAGTTGACAAACGTTTCTCTCATTCCCGTAGCCGTACAATAAAATGGTTGTTGTGTTAAGATTTAACAACCGTTTTTTTTGTTGATATATAGCAAAATCTCCAGATTTTTCAGAGCTGTAAGCTTTAGATCTCCTGCTTTTAATGTAGTTGATAACACCGCCGTCTACTGAAATTACACCAAGGTATTAAGAGTATTTGAGATTTTAATTGAAATCATCACCCACTTTAAAATTATTGCTTAAATCGTGCGAGCTTATCTTTAGTGCTTTCGTCTTCTTAGAATTGAACTTCAAACCTTCATCAGTAGTATATATTGTCAGCATATGCCTGGTCCTTAAGATGATGTTGGAGCTTCCACCGAATTCCTTGAGTTTTCCGATAATCAATTCTACGTCTGACACACGTTCCAGAATTATGAGGAATTATGAGCAGTGGAAAAAGGAGACAGTAGGACATATTTGTTTTAATTGTATTTTATTTTATATTTCTCCCTTCCTGCAGTGCGTAAAGGGTGGGCATGATTAAGGTGCTTAGCTCTTACTAATTTAAAAAAAGAGACGTGCGAAGTTGGATATCGCATTTAAAAATCATGCGTTTTAGAAGCACACTTGGAAGCAGCTAAACACTAGCTACGCGATTCAAAAAGCGATTTTTGGTAATGATTTTTTTTTTGGTGGGTTATATTACAGAATCTTACAGCGAAAGCAATCGTGCCGATGATACACTTTCTGTTTATGCCGATGAATACAATACTTTCCATTCGACTGATTGATCGATGATACCTTTATTTTTGTGATCAACACAGGAGCAGTTTAGACGACAGCCAACTGGCTGTACGGTTGTGTACAATCTTTCGTTTACGCATTTAAAAATAATCTTTTCTTATACCTTTGACGGAATCAACAGCGTCATGATAATTCTCTAATTTCTCTTATATTTTCATGAAGATTGGTTTCAATAGATTAGCGCAGTTCTGTAGCAGTCATTAACCATTTCAGCCGATATATTGGCAGCTCCAGAGGTAAATATTATTAATCTTCTAGCAATATGCTACCAATGCTATCATTGATATTCCTTATTTTTTAATATTTTATTACAATTGTGCTTAATATAAATGGTGTAAATTGAAAATATTTTTTCTTCTTTTTCTTTCTTTTTGTTCCTGTTATTGTATTGATTACAATGCAAAAAAATCTTGTCGTTGTAAATATGTGATTGGGAATTGTATTGTGCAGTAAATATAAAAATTGTATATGTAAGCAAGTCTGCTTGCAGGTCGAAGTCAATTTTAATGAAGTTCTTAACAACTTTTTTGTATCTTTGTATAGAGACTAAAGCTGTCAATGAATTCTTTCCCTTCTACATGTATTTCACTCAGAAAATCCAATTTTTGTTTATTAACTACGAGTAAGTATATATGTATGTATGTACATATGGACAGACATTCACGATTACATATGGAATATTTTCTATTTCGTAAACCTATTTTGAGATTTTGTAATTTTTATGACCCAGAGGTAAGTTTTTACATTTAAATAATAATTGTATTTGCATGTACATATTAATGTATGTGCAACTCTTTCCCTGTAGATAATACTGGACAACGTGGTGCATTAGAGCTGAAATGGAATACTTACTATATGGTCCTATGTAATGCAGTCATTTATCATATCAGTTTTCAATAAGAGTTTGTAGCTAAATGGCAAGTTTCGTGTTCAAACGATTACGAATAGTGTTGTCAAGAGATGTATAATAGTTGTGTAGGTGTTCCAATGACTAGTGACAAAGAGTATTTTTAAGACTTCTTCAGCCCTAGGACTTTTTAATGTTAACACGTTCGCTGCCGCCGTATTATAAAAAAAAATTACCAGTGTGTTAAAAGTGTTTTTTTGTTTAAAAGTGTATTTTAAGTATTACTTAACGGTTCTGTGCCTTTAGTTTCAGGTTTGTAATATTTTTTTTGTGTTTTTAGAATGTGACCACCGGTGGGTCACACGGCACTCAAGTGTTACAGAAGAATATGTTTTGTTCGCAGGCCGTAGTAAAAACAGTCTTAGAATATTATGTAGTGTGTGACCCACCCGTGGTGCACATGGCCTCACAGAAAAAACTTGTGTGAACCACCGGTGGGTCACATGGCAGCGAACGTGTTAAATCGACCATGTTTTATCCATACATTTGTGTTACCTTTGGATTAGTCCTAGTCCATTACGAAGTATACTTTACATACGTGTATAAA
This sequence comes from Phyto melanocephala, assembly GCA_941918925.1. NCBI lineage: Eukaryota > Metazoa > Arthropoda > Insecta > Diptera > Rhinophoridae > Phyto > Phyto melanocephala. The sequence goes on along the minus strand of OW799233.1, from coordinate 45,558,322 downwards.
CTAGTCGCGTTATCTGCAGGGTTGTTGTGGTTAATATAAATGTATTTATGTGCATGTACATATGTATTTGTGGTTGTCTAAATTGAAATCCTTTATTGGAAAACCTGCCTTGATAATGTATGAAATAAATAATTTATTTATTGATATTTATCAGTTTAATAGATAATAAAGATGTTAAGAGACGTTTATTCGAAGATTGAATGAAATATAATTAATCTTGAATACCTGGAGACATGTAAAACAGGTGCATATTTTCTTAATTTATTTTTTTGCTTAACACATGTGGTTAAATTTAGTATTAGATAATTTTGTGAGTTTCATGGGCAACCGCGTATTTAAATTTAAGTCGGTTATTAGTTTGTGATGTCATATTGCCTAATTTTAAATGCTTTTTGATGGTTGCGAAAATACTGAAAATAAGGTGGTCTAATTCCGATTTTTAACGGAATAACATCGGAACTTCTATATTTTTTTCAAATATGTTCATACTCATATATGTTCATGTACATATATGAATGCAAATGTCGGTAAAGTAACGAACATACTATGGGGTTACTAAAATCTTGAGAAGTCGAAGGAAATTCTAAAACTGTGTAGGCCGAAACTTAGAAGATTAATTGGTGTGATAACGAGTCACACGGAAATGAGAACTCATCTAGCTCAACGACATGTAGGGCATGCGAGGAGAAGGAAGAGACTTTGGAACATTACCTTTGTCAATGCCCTGCGTTTAAGCGTATTAGGAGCAAACACTTTAAAGTGAATACTATGTCGAACTTGAAATGCTTGAGAGTTTCAAATTGGAGATCGTTAAGAGATTGTATTGAGGAAACTGGGTTTTTGACCTAGTCAATAATTTACGTTGTCGAAATTAGAATATGGTTTCATAAGGGAAATTTTTCGTTCATATAGAGCGCACAACATGCCAATGGGACATACGTGTATATCTGTTATTGATTTGGGCTTTTGGTGCCCCTATTTTTTAACCTTACCTTACCTAAAATGTGTTCAGCACTAATGAAATTGCGAACAAACGTTGCCGATAAAGAGTGTTGATGATGAAATCGTAGTTCGATTCGAAAATGCATTCCACTCGGTTTATATTGGAATTGTTTTTTTAATATTCTTAAATGATTACAATTAAATTTAATTAAATAAATGTTTTTAGGAAGCTTAATAAGAGAAAAATAATCTTAAGCCAGATTTATAATGATTTATAATAAATTAACCATCACTCAAAAGTTTACAGTTTTGTTAGTGAGTGTGTTTTTGAAAACAAAGTAGAATATCAAAAAATTAAATAAAGAAATCGTTTATTATAGCAAAAGCTTCACAGTAAAATAGAAAAGCGGTGTTAATGATGAATTGCATTTAGGTTAGTTTAAAGAGAACTTTTGTGCAAGATTTTCTTCGGTCTAAGTAATACTAAAGTAAGTAAGTAAGTAAGTAAGTAAGTAAGTAAGTAAGTAAGTAAGTAAGTAAGTAAGTAAGTAAGTAAGTAAGTAAGTAAGTAAGTAAGTAAGTAAGTAAGTAAGTAAGTAAGTAAGTAAGTAAGTAAGTAAGTAAGTAAGTAAGTAAGTAAGTAAGTAAGTAAGTAAGTAAGTAAGTAAGTAAGTAAGTAAGTAAGTAAGTAAGTAAGTAAGTAAGTAAGTAAGTAAGTAAGTAAGTAAGTAAGTAAGTAAGTAAGTAAGTAAGTAAGTAAGTAAGTAAGTAAGTAAGTAAGTAAGTAAGTAAGTAAGTAAGTAAGTAAGTAAGTAAGTAAGTAAGTAAGTAAGTAAGTAAGTAAGTAAGTAAGTAAGTAAGTAAGTAAGTAAGTAAGTAAGTAAGTAAGTAAGTAAGTAAGTAAGTAAGTAAGTAAGTAAGTAAGTAAGTAAGTAAGTAAGTAAGTAAGTAAGTAAGTAAGTAAGTAAGTAAGTAAGTAAGTAAGTAAGTAAGTAAGTAAGTAAGTAAGTAAGTAAGTAAGTAAGTAAGTAAGTAGGTAAGAAGTATTTTATAATTAGAAAGTAGTATGCACACACTATTTCAAATTTTATTAGATTTCTTGTAAATTTTTTACGCTTTTGCAACGCTTATATTTATATTTTAGTCTGCTGTATATAGTCTACAGTTCAGTTTACCGCATATTCGGTAAGTTTACTTTATAGTATAGTCTACTAATATATTTAAAAATGACTTGTAGTTCAGTTCTCGTATGTTTTAGTATATAGTCTAATTCGTATTCTAGTCTGCATCCTATAGTTTAATCTATCTCCAATAAGAATTTTCTTTTAAAATGTAGAATACAAGCATTTTTAAACGAAATAATCATATGTTAATTTAATTATATCGATGAGGGTATGCCGATAATAATGAAAAACAAAATCAGCCAATTGGCAGCCAGGACTAGGTTTGCAGGATCATATGTTTTTTAAGAAATTTTCCATCAGTGATTCGCTGTAGTAGTGCTGTCTTAAAAAAATTCAGAAACAAATTTTATTTAGCAATTTTAAAACTAGAAAATAAAAAAACTAGACAGAAGTTATTTTTCTGCGAAGAATTAAATTCGTGCACGTCCCTTAAGAACCTTTGAAAATATTGCTGTAGTAGCCTATAGTGTTGAGAAAACCTTGGGCTTGTATATTTCTCGTCGATATTTTCTATACACTCTCCTTTGCATGAAAAGTGCCCTGACCTTGTCATTTGTCGAAGAGGCGATAACCACTCATTTAACACCTTTAGAATTTTTTCTTTCGAAAGGTAAGGTCTATATCAATGGCACACAATTGATTCAAGACCTCCAAGATTGAGTTCGCAAAGTTATCACATAGTTTATGGAAAATTTCATCAAAAGTATAATATCCTGCATGCGTAGTATTGATGGCCATTTTGCTGATAATTGTTTTGAATTACTAATGAGCATGCATACTACTTAAACAAAAATCTGTGTCAAGTTAATGTTTACTCTAGTTAATTTGTAACATTATTTTAACGGAATAAGAACTGCAGCCTAGTCATTCTTATTATATATTCTTAAAAATTAAATATTTTCTATCTATATCATCTTCAAAAAATTTCCTAATTATACCCTTCATATAGTGAAAAAGGGTATAAAAAAAGCTTATGAAAAGGGAAGTCGATTAAGCTCTGTCAGTCTGTCCGTGTGTATGTTGAAATCAACTTTTTAAAGCTCACCGACATCGCCTGGACTCTGGTAAGGCATTAAGATCAGAAATATTCTGGAGTAGATCGGTATTGAAAATCAGAAACATCGGTACATAAACAACTGAAATATAAGCAGAAAACCATGACCACCTCGTTTTTTCTTTTTAACACAAAAACAACATTACAACAACAACAGACATGCATACAAACGTGGTTTACTAGTTAGAGAAAACGTAGCATCGAATCCCAGCTGGGCCAAAAAATTTTTTTTATTTATTTTTACATTTTTGTTTAGTATTTTTTTTATTTCAATTTATTTTTTTATATTTTTTTTAATATTTATTTTTAACATACATACGTTATCACAATTTATAATTTTATAATGGAATGTTTTCATATATGTATGTACGTATTTCATTTGAGATGAATGCATGACTACACGTTGTGAGGGGTATGTAGGATTCGACACGGCCGAATATAGCACTACTAATAGTTTTTTTTGGTTTAATAGCAAATAATAAATTACAGTTATAACTTCAACTATTCTCGAAGCTGTTAGTGAAACCAATTAGGTGCTTATCAGATGTGCCACATTAAACTATTGAAAGATGTTAACAAACTGCCAATACAGCAAATTCTTCCCCCAAGTTGTTTCATTATTGTCATAATTGTTAAATACTATACAAAGGTGTCTATGTCAGTTTCACTTTTAAATGGTGTCTATTTTATTTATGTTTGTCACAAAATAATCATTTATTTATTGAAATTTTGATTGAGATGGAAATTCACATTTTTTTATCAGCAACAAAATCATAATCATCAACAATGTCACTTTTATCGTTATATTCACGTTCTCTTCACATCTATTTATTATTCTAGTTAAAAGGTATTCAACATTGTCACTTTCATCGTTATATTTCCGTTCTCTTCTCATTTATTTATTATTTTAGTTAATAGGTATTACATTTTATTTTATTTTTTTTTTGTTTGTTTCTATTCAACTTTATTAGATTTCTACTTCAGTTTGCCTTTATGTTCTGTTTTGTTCTGTTGTGTTCTTTTATTATAAGTACATACATAAGTATACTTAAGGAGAAATGATAAGGATTTAGATGAGTTTGTCATAATGTTTCTAACAGGAATAAGTGCTGTAAAGTATAAAACAGTCACATAACTATTAATTATTGATTCAACTAGTAATTTTTATTAAAGAACAAATTTATTAAAATTGTTCTTAAATACACACTTTGTTAAAAAAGGTTTTGATAAATTGAACTATAATTTTCTATTAATTTAAACGTCTATAAATAAATTGGTAAAGACAAAACAGTTCAGTACGTTTTTCTTCTCTGTTTGCTAACTGATTTACCTACGGATATCCACAATATATACATACTTATATAGTTAAAAAAATCTGTTTAATATTCTTATACCTAGTTCAAAGGGAAATACAATGTTTCAAAATTTGTATTGCAGTGTTAAGGCAGTATTAGTTTGTACGTTCTGTGCTGTTATGAATCAGCTGTTTGGTTTCTGTTTAATTTTAAATCTGTATGTGTGGTTTGTTGTTCCTTTATCGTTCTGTTCTTTTGCAGACAAATTTGTAGAAAATAGAATTTAACGTTAAGTGACATTTATTTTTTTAATCTTTTTTGGATTCTAAAATTGTTTGACAGAGGTACATAACCAAAAAGCCACGGCATCTCTAGTTGGTTCCGGCTGCGTAAATCGACCTATACCTCTGTATAAGAAGTCGGATACCCTTGACAAAACTTAGTTTTATGATTATCCTTCATTTACAAAATGTGGGTTTAGGCACCGCAAGTCGATCTATGCCATTGTATATGAATTCGGAGACATCTGAACAATAATTACAATGAATTTTATGGAACTCCTCCTGTTGTAAATATTTTCGTTTAGTTGATACTCCTCCAGTTAAGCCAAATAAAATATATGCATACGGTTAATCGTAGAAAAGCCTGGAAACTGTATCCACGCGAGGGTGAGACGTTAAAACAAGTAAAGTTAGATAAAAAGGGATTGCCTGATTGCCTTTTATCGATAATGGCAATGAAGAGCGAGCTCTTGACCCGATCAGAGCTGAATTACGACTGAGTGACGACGATTGATAGAGAAATAGCTGATATTAAAGTGTCTTTATTTTAAAGGTGGTTGCAACAGAGAGACTCTTTTTGCTTATAGATGAAGTCGGACTCTGCAAATAAATTTTTTTATGTATGGACTTTAATGAGAAAAATAAACAAAAAATATAAAAAGCTGTTTCTGTAAGATTTCCTTGTAAAGTAAGTCAGATAAGCTTTTTACAGTAAAAGTAACCACAAAAATTAAACAACCGAATGGCACGTTACAGAACGACGACAGAAAGGAAATACTACTAAAGGCTTTAGACTTATTATACCAATCATCTGTGCCATCCATTTGCTTTGTCATTCTGTTTGTAATTTCTACAATCTTCATTTCCAACCCCATAACGTATACGCAAGCTTATTACTGGGAAGACGATCAATCTGTCCGGGTGTTGGTTGAAATTAACTTCTGGTAGCCCAAAATGGCGTCCTAAGTAAAATGACAGATATATAAGTCAAATATAGTAATTACGGCTTTTTAGCCTTTAACCCCCACAATATTATTGTCAAATAATAGAGTTCGGCAGTATAAAGCAGTGAACTATGAAAAAAGTTAAAAATCCAAGGTGGCGTCAGAAAAAAACAAAATGGCGTACAACGTTAAACCTAAAATCTATACTATAGCTATACCTATGTTTAAAATTGTGAAAGGAGTTATCACCCTTAAATGTTGTGTTTTTTCAATCCTTGTTTACAAAAGCGTTTTGTAAAACTTCCCTAAAACATTTCTGTAAAAATATCTCTATGAAATTTTGATAAATTGGCGAAGAACGCTAACCAAACTTAATTTAAGAATTCTTTCCGGCATGTATACACATATTTCCATTTAAATATCACTTGTGTGTTTAAAACAGTATCGTTATCTGTTACCTATCATATTTAAATATTTTGTGTATATTGTCCTTTAAAGTAATTTTTGTTTTTGTTTCTATTGTTATTGCTGTCGCTGAGGATGGTGATGTTATTCATTGTCATTCCATCTACTCTCCTTGTATACCGCCTAGTGTTGAGTTCACTTCTTTTCGTGAGTAGTGTCAAAATCAAAATTTATTGTTTATTTTATTTGGCGAGTCATGGAAGAAAAATTTTTTTTATTCTGTACAAGTAACAAACTCTCAGTCGGTGTGGAAGGTATTCAGGTCAGGTCCTTAGGGAATGAAATCATTGAAAATAATGAGCTTATAATGAATATTAAATTTCAAAATAAAAAAAAAAGTGGAATATGGAATCAGTTAAATTGGATAATTTTCAGTGGATTTTAAATAAGGCAGGTAATGAATGGTTGAAGCTTATAATGAAATATATGTTAAATTTTCCTTAGATAGGTAAGGAAGTTATAAGCATGTTGTTAAAAAGGAGTTCATTTATTTGTTTCGAAAAAGTTGTCTTTTGCATGAGAATTTTCTGCAGTAGGATTTAAACGTTTTGAAAATTGTGTTAAAAAAATGCAAAGCTTGTTATTTTTATAAATTTATGATTCTGACAATTTCACTATGTACATTATATGATGTGATAACTCAATTAAATAAGAGTCTACAGAACAAAATAACTTCTCTGTCTCTCAAAAAGAGAGACGAAAAACTAAACTCATATGAAAAATTTTGTCCGGACAAAAAGTTCTGCGAAATACATGGTTGAATCCATCTTACAACCATTTCCGGATTAACAAAAAAAAAATATTTTTAATTGACTTTGCTAGGACATGTCATTATTTTAAAGCTCTTCCAAAGTCAAACACATAATTCAAATATCTTGGCTGTGTCTCTAACATTGAATACCTTTGGATATTGTTTGCAACTATAGTGTCTTAGCTTTTTTCAATTTCTCTTTTTCTTCTCTGTCAAATGAAGTGCTATGAATACAACAATAAATTATTTGAAATAAGTACAATAGCAATATTAACCCTTAAATAAGCCACAGGTATTATTTTAAGCATTATAATCAATAAAATTTAAAATAATTGACGATATAACATATTCAGTACAGGTATTCAAGGCATTAGTTTAATGCTGCGAAGTGTTTTTTAGTGTCTTAATTTTGTTTAAATATTATTATAATACATGAATGAACATGAACATAAACATGAACATTATTGAACTTTTTATTTTGTCATTTTAAATCTATACTTTTCTTCGAAAATAAATTTTTCAAAAACTGACTTCTTTTCTTTACATGTTTTCTGTTTCATAAATCGTAGGTACTCATAGCAACAGAAGAAAATTTACACATTTTCTAAAGACTCAAATTAGTGACGGTAATACCCATAATAATTTTGTTAATGGCTGCTTTTGAAAGCATGAAAGAAAATTTACACATTTTCCAAAGACTTATGTATATGAGTAACGGTAATACCCATAACAATTTTATGCAATTTACATACAAATTACTTTTCTTTCTAGAATATCAAATAAGTCTATAATCCTCTAAGGGTTAATCTAAAATACATCACCAACTAAAATATGTCATGGTAAGTAGAACTATGAAATAAAGAAAATAGTACTCAATCTTATCAAAAACATGTAAAAAATACTTATCAAACAATAGAAATAAATCTAATAAAGAAAAAACACTTCATAAATTTCACACAACAAATATTTATCTCTATTTACTCATTTCGCTTTTGTGTTGCCTTTGTTTTTGATTGTATTTTATTATTGAAAAGCAATAAACCCAAATGTCATAAGGGAAAAATATACTTATTTGCATCTGACAGCTACTTGTTAAGCAGAAAAGCATCATCAACACCTGACAAGCAAAACAAACAATGAATACTGTTAGTATTGTTAGTATTTTATGAGTTTATTGAGATATAAAATTTTACTTTTATATTATCACTAGCCAAACCCGGCGCGCGTTGCTACGCCCCTTAATGAATCGAAATGCATTCTGAATTTTAATTGAATATCAAGTGCAAAAACCTAAAAATTATAATTTTTTTATGGGCGTGGCATTGCCCACTTTTCTAATCACGAAATTGTAAAGTCATAACAGCTTAATAAGTGTGCAAAGTTTCAGAAGAATCGGACCAGTGCAAGTACCTTAAAATTATATTTGTTTTAATGGGCGTGGCCCTGCCCACTTTTCTAATCACGAAATTGTAAAGTCATAACAGCTTAATAAGTGTGCAAAGTTTCAGAATAATCGGTCCAGTGCAAGAACCTCAAAATGATACCTTTTTTTTATGGGCGTGGCACTGCCCACTTTTCTAATCACGAAATTATTTAGTCATAACAGCTCGACATGTATGCAAAGTTTCAGAAAAATCGGTCTGGTGGAAGTACCTCAAAATTATAACCTTTTTTTATGGGCGTGGCCCCGCCCACTTTTTCAATCACGGAATTATTTAGTCATGATAGCTCGATATGTGTGCAAAGTTTCAGAAAAATCGGTCAAGTGCAAGTAGCTAAAACTGATAACTAATTTTTTAAGGGCGTGGCTCCGCCCACTTTTTTTCACCCATAAACACTCCCTGGTATGTGTACAACAACTTACCAAAGTTTGAGCCCGATCGGTTTTACAGTTTCAGAGTCTATAGCTAACACACACACACACACACACACACACACACACACACAGAGTTTCACTTTTATATATATAGATTTTATTAATATTCATATTGAAAAAACAAAATAATAAAAAAACAGTAGGACTGCTATACTAGGCAGTGTCAAATCTGATAATACCCTTTATGAACATAGATATAGTGATCACAGCGTAGCTTAAACCAGATTTCAGATTTAATGTTGTATTTAATTATATCCGATGTCATTATATTCCGGACGTCCTTCTGGATTTTATGTTATTCAGAGTTTACTGTATTCAAGCGCCAAGCCATTTCATTAATCACCAATTTTTATTACTATATTTGACACATATAAACATTTATTTTACGCCATTTTGTAGTGGCTGTCATCATGGATTTTATTTTTGTTTATGCTGTATTATATTTTGCTACGCAAGTCTCGGGCAGACAGAGATAACGTCGTTACTCCATTTACTCCCCTAGTCATAAATTTTCAGAAAATATTTAGGGTCGAAAATTAATATTGTAGAATTTACAAATGAAAAGACAAAGCTTAACATATCCTTGACAATTTGAAGGAAATTTTATTGCAGATCTTAGATCCTATTACAATTTGGTTAGTATTTAAGGAGTTATAAGCATTTAAAGATGCTACTAACACATAAGAAAACCACATGCGTGTAACAAAATAAAAAATAGACAAAATAATGCGTGTTAACACAAATTGTTTATGCAAAAAATAAAATGTTTTATTTGTATGCAGGGATGCCATAATGAAGATTTTACCTTAATTTTAAAGATGTTTGAAAATAAATTTGAAGGTCTTTTTCCTAAAATAAAGATTTTAAAGATTTAGTTGCTTAACACCTACCACACACACACACAGGTAAATATGTTTTCCTATATGTCAACTTGGCGTTATCTCATTAAAAGAACAACGTTTTGTAGAGAAATACAATTTGCTTAAGATGAATTCACCCAATATGCCGAAAAAATTTTGTACAGAGAAACTTTTTTATTAAGATTTTTCTGTATCACGATTCAATCATTTTAGAAAATTTATGCGGTAAATTAAAGCTACCATATGAAATACATATGGAAATATAGCTACCTTCAGATTTGGTAAATATTGACTTAAACCAGTGTGAACACAATTTTTGTTAATTGAATGTTATGTGATTTTGCTTACACAAAATTACGTGAAAACATATAATAAAAGATTATACTGCTATTGGTTTAAATTAAATAAACCCTAATTAAATATACATTTATGCAAGATAACAGTTTTTTTACAGAAACTTTTTCTCTCGACAAACAATTTTTTCGAAACACATGGGTGAGACCGGCGTTTTTTGATGTAACATAAAAACTTTGTGGGGTGCAGTCAAACGGTCTGGATCCAACAAGTAATTTAAAATACATAAAGAAAATAACTAACATTAAAAAAAATTACATTTAATTATACCCTTCACCTGTGGTGCACAAGGGTATATATAGCTTTGTCATTCCGTTTGTAATTTCTACAATTTTCATTTCCGACCCCATAAAGTATATATTTTCTGAAAGCTTATGAATAGAGGAGTCGATTAAGCCCTGACCGTCTGTCCGTCTGTCCGTCTGCCCGTCTGTCCGTGTGTTGGTTGAAATCAACTTTTAGAAGCAACTATATGTTCCTCAGATCTGTATATGGTATCAATCTCTTGGAAATATCCAGGAATGAATCGCTATTGAAATTCAGCACAATCGCCCCATAACTTTCTGAGATATGAGCAAAAAACCACGACCACCTCGTTTTTTTTCACAATTACAACAACAACATACATACATAGATACATGTAAAAAACATACCAAACAAAAAAAATTACAAAAAAAAAAAATATTAAAAATAAGAAAAAAATAATAAAAAAAACTACAAAAAAAAAATTTTAAAAAAATTTAAAAAAAAAATTTAAAAAAATTTTTTAAAAATTTTTCTAAAAAAATTTTTTAAAAAAATTTAAAAAAAATATAAAAAAAAATAATAAAATATAAATAATATATTAAATAAAATAAAATAAAATTTTTTTGGCTCAGCTGGGATTCGATGCCTAATTTATTCCAACGTGTACGTATGCACGTATTTTATATGGTATGAATGGTGATACAAACAATTGTTATTGCATGACTACACGTTGTGAAGGGTATATAAGATTCGGCACGGCTGAATATAGCACTGTTACTTGTTTTTATTATACTCTTTTATATTAACGCACTAAGCAAGCCCGGCGTGCGTTGCTACGCCCATTAATGAATAAAAATGCATTCTGAATTTTAATTGAATATCAAGTGCAAGAAGCTTAAAATTATAACTTTTTTTATGGGCGTGACACTGCCCACTATTCTAATCACAAAATTGTATAGTCATGACAGCTCAATATGTATGCAAAGTTTCGAAAAAGTCGGTCTAGTGCAAGTACCTCAAAATTATAAAGTTTTTATGGGCGTAGCACTGCCCGCTTTTATAATCACGAAACTGTACAGTCATGACAGCTCAATGTGTGTGCAAAGTCTCAGAAAAATCGCTCAAGTGCAAGTAGCTAAAAATGATAACATATTTTTTATGGGCGTAGCCCCGCTCACTTTTTACCACCCATAAACACTTCCTGGAATGTGTGCTACAACTTGCCAAAGTATGAGTCCGATCGGCTTTACGGTTTCGGAGTCTATAGCTAACACACACAGACAGACAGAGTTTAACTTTTATATATATGTGACAGCGCATAGAGAAAGGGACCTAAAAGTAAAAACAGGTTTTGTTCAGGAGAGTCATTTTAAAGATTAAATGATTTTTCTATTATTTTAAATTATTTATAAGGAAAAATATAAATTTTTTATAGTTTAGTAAAATTAAATTATTTTGTTAATTTAGTAGGGGAAAAAATGAAAGTAAATAAAGTTTACCGTTAGGTCCCTTTCTATTTGCGCTTAGAATCGTCGACTTCACTTCTATAAAACGCTCATATCTCTGGAAGGGAACACTTTTGGGGCATGGGATCGGTCTCATTCGATGCTCAGATGTTGTCCACATAAAAAAAAAGTGAAAATTGTTTTTTTTTTACCCTTAGGTCCCTTTCTCTATGCGCTGTCACATATGGATATATATATACCTACAATCGTATTAATACTTTAATTAAATGGCATTAAACGATATTTTTCTTCAGCATTCAGCGTTAAAAACGAAGAAAAGAAAAAGTTAAGAATAAGAAGTAAAAAATCCATTCAACATATTGGATTTAATGCAAAGATGATGATAAGCTTTTGACAGTTATGGCTCATTTGAGTTATATTACTCGTATAAGCACACACGTACAGTATAAGAAACTTAACAAGTTAAATATAGTAAAAGCTTGCATAACGAATAGCATATTTAACATAAATTGCATAAATCTTGTTATTTTTAACAATTATCCTCTGAATTTTTTCTCTTTCTCTTCTTAATATTCAACAGTGTTAATACGTATGGGCAGCTTATGTGTACTTATGCTGACTGAGGATGGAAAGAAAATACGTTTCCGGTTTTCTTGTTCTTGTTTAATTATGTAAATTAATATCAATTCGTGCATTTATACAACTGTATAATAAGGAAAAAGAAACAGTTTTTCATTTTCTTTATTGTACAATATTGACCAAAAGAAATTGTTGTTATTTTTAATGAGTGGATTTCTTTTGTTTTTGGAGTTATCTATTATGGCTGCTTTTCAAAGCATTAACATAAATATGTTCAAATGTAAGTATATGGTAATACATGCAGATAAACTTAACAATAAATAAGACAAATGATATTAATAAAAAATTATTCGCAAATGTATTCAGACTCCGAATTTCTTGAGAATTTTTGAAATAATGAATTTGGGATTTCAGTTGAGTCCAAAACTCGAATAATTTTTTAAGATTCAGTAAATCCTTCACCTGCAATGTCAAGTGTGAATATATTTGTGTAGCTTTGTTATTCTGTTAAAATCAACTTTTAGAAGTCCATACATGTTGCATTGGCCTGTGTGTGGTATTAATATTAGGGAAAGCATCACCTTTAAAATCTAGCACAATTGGCTTATTACTTTTTGAGACATTAGCAAATAAACACGACTGCCCCTGTTTTTCCCACATTTTTAACACAAATGTTAACAGTTTTTAGGTTTTGGATAGTTGGTACACGCGTTTGTTATTATTTATTGTATCTATGTCTCTAAAGCTGTTCGTAAGAAATTTCGAACAAATCGGTCTCTAATCGGCAAAGTTATTGGCAAAATTTATTTAAAAAATTTTATATATTTTTTCAAATTCTCAATATTCTGAAGAATCTTAAGCTCCTAAATTTTTTTGAAAATGTAAGTGACATCACATTCCAAGCTGAAATTTCGGAAATTATTCTGATGAAAACCTAGCATGTTCGGTAGAAATCAACTGAGATATAAGCATTAAAAAACAACTTTATAGGTGTTTTTCCTAAAACGTACAAATAAAAATCAATGGTTTTCAGGGTCTGTATGAATATTAAAGGGATTAATCAGTCAAATACAGCAAACTATGGAAAAGTTCAAGGCTAAGATGGCGGATATATGAATCTAAGATAGCAATTACGGCTTGATCCCCTTAAATCCCCACAATATTGGTATCAAATAATAGAACAGTAAACTATGACAAAGTGTAAAACTTGAGATGGTGTCCAAAACAAAATGGCGGATAATAATGGTATCAAAAGAAGGCTTGTCTATTAGGATGCAGTTAACTATGTAAAAACTTAAAATCAATTTGATCATGGAAATTTACACGATTAACAACATACATGAATGGTAAATTCTTTTTATCAAAAACTTTGTTGGTTAACGCAAAAATTGTACGGGTTGTTCGAATTTTTAACTATGTTTAAAGTAACCACCTCTCATCTAGCTCGCATGAGATTATCTGAGGAGACAACATGTAGAGCATGCGAGGAAGAGGATGAGACTTTGGTACACTACCTCTGTCATTGTCCTGCGTTTGGGCATATAAGGCGCGAAAATTTTACAGTGGATTCTATGCCGAATTTGGAATACCTGGGGAACTCGAACTGGAGATCCATAAGGCGTTACATTGAGGGGACTGGGTTCTTGGACTAGTCCGTTATTTATGGGAAATTATGTTTATGGTTTTTGTTTGGGAATTCCGTTTTCCATATGGAGCGCACAACATGCCAACTGGGCATAAGTGCAAACCTGTCATGGGTTTGGGCTTTTATACCCCTCCTTTTCAACCTAACCTAACCACCCCTTTAAGGTTGATGTAAATGTTTGGTAAACATATCGTAAACTGTTAGCCAGTGTTATGCGTCGAAAAAGTGTAATACGAAGAACACCGACTTTGTAAGCGAAGAAATGCACATCATGGGTAAGAAGGTGGCCACGTGGCCCTTGCCAGATCATCTCTAGCATGACCCCAGAATTTTTTTCTTCTAACTGATATAGAAGCTCAGAGAAGATGATAATAAACTAAAATTTTTTTTCAGAGAGATAAGGAGAGGGACTCGATTTCGTACATAAAATAATTACATCCATCAGCCCAAATTTCAACAGAAAATCAAGCGATACCGAAACTATCTGGCTTCATAAGCATAGAATATATAAAGAGTATCATAAAAATATAAAAAAGTACCTTTTTGGTAGACATTAACATTTTAAGACTCACCTTAGATCAATAGTCACTAGTTTAAAAGTTCTAGCTTTACAACCGTAGAAAATACAAATTAAAAATGGGAAAAATTACCTTTTAAGGTTCCCATATTAAATAAAAGTACCATATCTTCTTAATCTCAAATTATATGTTTAGTCCGTAGTCACAGAAATCTAGTTCTGTAAATGTAGAAAATACAAAAAGTATCAAACAATACAAAAAGTTTAAGAGTTCAGTTTAGTCTGTTGAAATTACTATTTAAGAATAAAATATTTTTATATACATGATTAAAAGTGAATAAAAAAAAAAAAAAAAAGATACTTTGAAAAGTTCCAGACTGTCCAAATTTTCCCCTTTCTACCCCGTTCAGAAATGTGTTTTAAGTTTTACCAAATCACATAAGTTTGGCCTAGTAATAATGATTTGCACCATTTTTGGGTACTTTTTTGTCACCCTAGATGTTTTCAAAACTATCACTTAAATAATTTACTATTTCTATAACCGATAATAATCAGTTCATGACCTATTGCATAATATATGAAAATGTTATTTTTAAGAAGCACCAAAAACAGGTATAATTTTTGTACCTTATACAAGAAAATTTTAAAAAAGTGGCGTAATCTTGTTAGTATCTTTTTGTGGAGTAACTAATTCTATTTAAAAAATTTTTTTTTGTGTTTGGAAGTTACAGGGTACCAAGAAAATACAAAAATATAGTTTTTACCCGTTTTCGTCCCTTAGCGATTGAAAGTTCAAAAAAGAGCCAGATACCTGCCACCTCATTTTTTTAAAAAAGATTACAATTACTATTCAAGTTAACCTGTTTAATTTTAAGTTTAGTATATGTGACCTTCTCCGAGAAAAGGGATCTAGTGTGTGAAAGTAAAGTTTTTTACCCCTTAAAGCTTAAATTTTAAAAATGACGATAAATCAGTCCGTCACATTACTCTTTTATATAAATATATATGTACATATAGATAGATAGATAGATAGATAGATAGATTAAGAACATAAAACAATGTTCTGCTAACAACTTTTTAAACAATTTTTTTTTATTTTCAATCAAATTTATATTGCAAGCAAGTAATATAATATTATATATTATTTTAATATTTTAAGTTTACTATTAAATGAAAAGTTTCTACTACGTTAAAAAGGATTTTTTTTTCAACTCTAGTTTCTTGTATGTTATTTATTATCTGTTTCAATTATTTACACTCATTTTTTCTTTTTCAAAATATTTCTTGGCAAATTATTTAGTTTGTATGTGTTTTTTGGGTCATTGTTTAACTTTTTATATTTTTGCTCTATTTGGACTTTTCTAGACACTTGAAATCATAATTAGGATAAAAGGAAATTAAGCAAAAACTAAGGAAAATGGAGAGAACTCTAAAACGTGTTCAACTTTGTCGAAATGATGTAATGAAAACCTGACCGAAATATTTATTTAAATTCAAAGAAATTTTGTAAACATAATGACAAGAAAATGTGTTCTTAATGTTCTTGATAAGCAAAAAAAGTAAATAACTGTTAAGTAAAACAGTTTAAGGTAAATTACTACCAAATGTTGACCAAACATTTAACTAAAGAAATGTTCTTTAAAGGATTTAGAATTAAGGTTAATCTTTAAAAGTTAAATCACATAGTGAGAATATATTTTGTTATAAATAATGAAAGTTTATCTTGCATCATACTAAAGGTTATTTATAATTACTGTATTCACAAGGTGTCGTGAATTCAAATATTCTAAGATAATAATATACAAAAATATGACTGTTGTAAACGACCCTGTATAAAGTTATATATAAAGGGTCCGCTATCTAACGTTTTTTTTTCTTTCAACTAGTGCTTATTTCGTGAATGGTAACACTGAGCTAATGTCTGATTTGACAGATAATTAGTTTTATCCTTCCGCTGAGCGAATATGGTTGTGTATACGTTTGAACAACGCTGGGAAATTTTGCGACATTACTTTTACCGATTTTGGCAAAAAAAAATCATCTTTTCAGACGAAGCTCATTTTAATCTTGGCGGGTATGTAAACAAGCAAAATTGTCGCATTTGGGGCACAGAAAACCCGCACGCATACATTGAAAAGTCGATACACCCAAAACGAGTCACTGTTTGGCGGGGATTTCGGTCCAGAGGCATTATTGGGCCATTTTTCTTCGAAAATGAGCAAGGAGTGGACGTAGTCAATGCCGATCGTTATTGGGCCATTTTGGACGAATTTTTATTCACAAATATTGAAGAGGAGGATATAGGCAACATTTGGTTTCAACAGGACGGCGCTACGTGCCACACAGCCGAAGCTACACTATTTTTTTATAGCATTTTCAAAAAAAAAAAAAGAAGTTATTTGGCGGACCCGATATATTAAATTTAAATAATTTATTTTTTTTAATTCAGCCTACGCAAATATTAAACATCTTTAACACATTACACTTGACTGTTCTGTAGTTTTAATATTTTGACTCTGACTTTATTGAAGATTTTAGCAAGTTCTTGTTAAACTCCAGTTAAAGTCTTACTAGAAGTCTAAGAGGAAATGGCTAAAAAAAATTTAACGACTCTGAACGTTTGTGTGTTTTATCTATAAATATTAGAAACTTACGGCCATGTGTATAAAAACGTATAACAGGCTTATAAGTCGTTTTTAAGCAAAATTCACTATTGTTGCAATCATAAACGATTAATAGACTTATAAACCTTTTATAAGCCATTTATAAAATCAAAAATTTTATTGTTTGATTTACCCTTCTTTAAACCAAAAATAAGGCGACATTTTATGCATAATTTGCGTTAAAAAAGTTTTTTAAAGAAATTTTGTAAAAAAATTTAAGAAAAAGTAATTGAAATATTAAAATTGATTCGATTAACACATTTCGACATATAGATAAGTGCAATTTATACAAAAGAAAATAATAAATTTAACATATTTTAAATTAATTAAAATTAAAAAATATAATAGTGATGTAAGAAAAACGTTATCTACAAAATAGGTAAATAATTAATGTTTGTATTATAATTTTTGCTCAAACTTTTTCATATACCAAAGTTATATACTTTTTATTTTTTCGATGTTCTTTTTGTGCTTTAATTTTATAAAAAATGTTACCTTTACTTGATACCCGGGTAAATCTTATAGTAGTTATGAGCACCACTAACAATAAAATGACAACTAAATATAAAAAGCGTTGCCATATATTTATACTATAAAATCACTACGAACATTTAATAACTATAAAAGTGTTATTGTACGTTTATAAATACAAATTCTTATTAGTGGTTTTTAATACAAAAAGCGTTTAATAACTATTGTACACTATAACCATAAAATAACAATTTTTTATGCATATAGCCGTTAATGTATTTATATCGAAATAGGATATACAAAGTTTGGGAAAATGTAAAATTTTGACATTATTACTTGGTTTTTGAAAATCGGTGAAGATTTGGTGTTTTCGATAATTGCTTTAGGTAGTTTGTAAAAAGATTTGTGCTAAATCTAATACACTTACGATACTTATTGAAATAAAAAACTCAGCTAGATATTGTTACGTTTTTACCTTTAAAAAATTTTTGTTTTTTTTCTTTAATAAACTGTGATTCTTTTATTGCAATCAATAATTGACACTCTTCAAATATTTGCATTAAAAGTTTATTTGTTTAAACACACTTAAATACTACAATAGTTTATTTAATATTTTAGTATTATTTAATTTATATATATTACATTTAAACCTGAAATTGATTTCATGTATAATGAGTTAGAACAAAATTTACTTACATCTGGGGGCAAATTACTTAATTCGAACGTGATCGAAATTTGAAAATTCTAATTAGAATCTCTTTACCTTAAGTACAGAGAACTCAATCGTTCGAGTAAAATTTCGATCGATACCGAATGCCGTGATTCGGCCCCTGTTTTTGTTCCTGTACTCTTTTTGGCACATCATTAGTACAAGTTTAATGTTTGCCTTTAGCTTAATATGGCGCTAAAGCAATTTTGCAAATATATATTAATTTTTATAACATGGCGATAACAAGTTGGTAATTGTTGAACAATGTTTTTTATATTTACACTAAGCCCTGTGTTGTACTTTTTTAACTGGATTCAAACCTTTCTATTATTATTATTATTTTATTTTTTAATTTTTGATTAAATCTATATTAAGTTATAAGTTCAATAGTAAACCAATTCTAGCAAAGTGAAATGAATTTTCGAAGCGAAACTGTTATCTTCAGGACTCTTTGACCAAAACTGCAAATGTTGTATGTACATATCAACTTTTTAACTCTATATTTGAATGAAATTTGAAACATACAATTATTTGTTCTAAATGACACAGTGATACCGGATCAAGAATTTTCCAAACAACGATTTTCATCAAGATATTGCAGCCTCAAGTACAACCGCTATCAGCTTAAGGGTGCATGGTATATTTTTGGGTTTTAAAAAATTGCGGGTACCTTCCCGTTTTCTAGTATGCGACTCAAAAAAGATAAGAACTAAATCTTTTGATATTTATTGCCTTATACAGGGATGCTTATATACACTTAGCGGAGACTTGTTCCACCAACTAAAAAAAATATTGTATGATTATGTTTAAAACATATAATGGTTACAAGTTATCATTATTATGTTTAAGTAAAAAATCCTTCAATAGTAAGAATGTGTTTTTTTTCTGCTATTAATTACATATATTTATTATCATTTGTTTGAATAAAAACCCAAATTTTTTATAGTTTTTCGTGTATCTAAAATTGGGGCGGAACTGCATACCGGCTTTTTATGTAAAAATCTTTTTCAACGCCATAGAAACTTTCCATACATCTATATATATAAAAGTAAAACACTGTCTGTCTGTCTGTGTGTTAGCTATAGACTCCGAACCTGTAAAACCGATCGAACTCAAACTTTGGCAAGTTGTTGTACACATTCCATTTTCGTGATTAGAAAACTGGGCGGGGACACGCCCATAAAATAGTTATAATTTTGAGGTACTTGCACTGCACCGATTTTCCTGAAACTTTGCACACATATTGAACTATTATGACTTTATAATTTCGTGATTAGAAAATTGGGCAGGGCAACGCCCATAAAAAAAAGTTATAATTTTGAGGTACTGGCACTTCGCAGATTTTTCTAAAACTTTGCACAGATATTGAGGTGTAATGACTATACAGTTTCGTGATTAGAAAAGTGGGTAGTGCCACGCCCATAACAAAAAGTTATAATTTTTAACTTCTTGCACTTCATGATATTCAATTAAAATTCAGAATGCATTTTTATTCATTAAGGGGCGTAGCAACGTGCGCCGGGCTTTTCTAGTATTAAATAAACATGTAAACAGATTTTCTCATCTTATATGTGTACAACAGTATGATACAAATCTAAAACAGTATCATAAGTTGATTCATTCAGCCAAGCAGTTAACTCATACTATTTTTATTTTAAGTAGACTAATATTAGACCCTCCTCCTTTGCAGATAATTACTACATAGATAAATCAAAAATACGCTACAAGGTTTAAATTTCTTTATTAATATTTTTTAATTATTATTATGCCTTTCATTCTTAACATTAAAGAAAAAACCTAAGAAGAAAATATATTTTAACACGTAAAACTTTTTAACACTCAAAACCTTTTTAAATTTAAACCAGTATATACCTTAACCATAACCATTTTGATAGAAACTTTTTGTACAGAAGAAAAAACAAACGGCGACAGGTTTAATTTATTACAAACTACACACCATCACCAACACCACTTCAGGCCAATAACACTAATTTAAAATGTGTTTTGTTGAAATTAAAATAAAGAGGCATATTTCTAGGCACCACATAGCCAGCCATTCATGTGTTTCTCCATATTGTTCATGGCTTTTTAGCCATTTTAACTAATGATAATACAACGATAATTAAGAAAAAAAAAACAACAAAAATTAACCGAAAACAAAATATGTATGTACATTAGGTTTAAACATTGAAGTACTTTTCCTTGTTAGTAATGTTGTCATTATTTTAAATTAAAACTTTAAGAGTAATTTGTTTTAAACAACAACAACAACAGCCATGATAATAACAATTTGTTTCTTTTTTAGTCTAGGTCAGCGAATTTATTTTAAGACATCTTTTGGCGAGAATCTCATTAGTTTAGGCATCACAGAGGCAAATTGGTGACTAATGAATAACGACAATTTTATGATAATATGATTAGAAACTTACCAGGATCAAATATAAAAAACTTATTTTTAAGGCTTTTAGGAAATAGTTGTAAAATTTTAAATGCTCTTTAAAAAAGGTAGATTTTCTTAAACAAAACTTTAGATATCAATTATTTAACGTTGTTTGCGAGTTAAAGTGCTTACACTTCTTAATACAAGTTTAAGATACACGATAATTTATGTAACAAAAATGTTCGGATAAATACAAATTAAAAAAAAAATATATAAAAAATATTTGTGTTTAAAATATGAGTTATTCTGATTCTGGTTTATTTGCCTAATTTGCTTATATTTAACCTCACTCTAGCCTAAAGTATAGTAGCAGAGTGCTTACAATCTCCAGGTCCAATTTACTTGAATTACGGCGGCAACACTATTCTGACATGTGGCCCAACCCTCCATTAGAAAGACTTCTACTCCCGAACTCAATATAATATTAAACTTTCTTTCTTTGAAGAGATTTTTTGGAGCACAACATATCGATTCGGAAATAAATGTTGAAATCCATTTCATACAAAATTGATTTTAATGGGCTATGTTATGGATTGAACAATATATCAAAATTTTTGTTATTTAAAATTCTGTTGCCTTCTTTCCCTTTTTATACTTTCTTTTGTAAATATGTTCTTTGTTGAAAAAAAACTCGTTTTCGAATTTCTCACTCTCATTAACCGCTTTTAATAATTTCATAGCGTTTGTTGAATTTTTTTTTCTTCATTTTTCTGTAATTTTTGGTTTCAACATTGATTGCAACTTACCGAACAACAGTTGTTTTTTAATTGTTTGCAAATAACTTACTTGTTTTAATTGATTTAGCATTCGAATTTGCCACTACTGAAGTTGCAACACAATTCGATATTCAAATACTTTGAATATGTCTACAATTTCTTTACAGTTTTGTACAATACAATACCGATAATGCAGTTAAATGGAAAACAGAAACTAAAGTGTGTAAGAGCGAAGAAGAGAGAAGTATTTATCTAGGAGTGAAGAATGGAATGATGTATTGTTTTATGATGTTTATTGGAGTTGTTGTTTTTTACATGCTTATACATGGATGTGTAAGTTATAATGTATAAATGTATTGCATTAACGTTATTTTATTTACATCCCAGTTGGCTCAATCTTAAAGATGTCTCTAAAGAATGATCGGAACAAGACCATACAAAACCGGTAAAGACTAGTATAGGGCATCTATAGTAAATCAAACAAATGTGGCCAAAATCACGCAAGACTACAAAACATATATTTAAAAACAATATAAACGGCAAATACTGACGTCATCAAAATTTAAAATATCTTAGAAGGCAACACTAAAGACATCATCCTGTACTTGGCCAACTGGGTTGCAAATAATACAGTTAAGGTATAAGTAAAACATTATGCTCTTATTAAACAGTACCATGAAGGTAAAATTCATGTAACCGAATTTAAATTTCTCCTGCTTTTGTTTATTTTATAAATGTGCATATTTGAGTTTGCAAGAAATTACCCGGATAAACATAAAACATAAATGAGCCACTAGGAATATATTTCGTACTTAAGGATAAACCAGAAAAAATTAAAAATTACAATTATAATAAAATTTTATACTTTAGCGTCGGCAATATAATATTTTATTTTATGCAAGGAAGTAAAATTAGGCAACAAAAGCTTTTAGGATGAAGAATTTAGGAATGCAAAATAATTGAAAAATAAAATATTTTTTTAGAGTAAAAATATAATTAAAACTTTGTTTAAAGTATAAATTATTTTTACTAGACTAGATATAAGAGTAGGGACTTTACAATATACTTGTGCTCGTAAAATTCTTTAGACTATAGAATAGACTTTAAAGTGGCAAATCGTAAAGCATTCTGGTTTGAATCCTAAAAATTTTTCCTTGCGGGCTTCAAGTTTTTTCTAAAGAGCCTTCAATATTTCTCCAGAAAAACTCGTTCGAGAAGAAAAAAAGAAAAAGAAAAGAAGACTGCTGCCAGCAGTAAGCTAATACGAGCTTTAGTAAGCTCGACATACAAAAAGATATTAAAGTACTCAGCAAGACCTTGAATTACAGAGTAAAAGCCTTACACCACTACAAATCTTATGGAGACCTTGTGACTAAGAAATCACAGATGACACCTCCATCATCATGTGACAGACTAAACATTGCAAGGCAACAAAGCAGGATACTTAGTAGAAGAATCTCCCAAAAGGAGTAAACGTAGAGACTTAGACTATAATTTAGATACAATTAAAGAAAAAAAATAGGGGAAATGGTACTCTTAAAATTTTGAAGAATTATTATAGGAATAATGATCCAAGCAAAGGAGAAACGTAGACTTTCCTACAAGTACGACCCACTCGTTTTGAAACAAGGATACAAAGGATTAAAAGGATTTTACATCAGCAAAAACTGGTAAGTGGTCAAAGTTGGGAATTTCACCTGAGGTTAAAAATTGGACTTCAACGGTGAAGGTGAGAGCAATAATCACTTAAGCATCTGTACTCAAATGGCCGAATACCTCTCTGGGGATTATTAAGCGGAATTTTAATGGGTTTCAGAGAATTGCTTGTTTGCTTATATATTATGTGTTGCATGCAACATCAACGTCAGTAATGGAGGCAAATAAAGTAAAATGGCACTACTTATATTAGAAACTTTAATGTAAAGCGACTGTACAAGGTATTACTTTCGATCGAAATTGGGGAATAAGTAGGAGAATCCTGAATCTCATACATAAAGAAGATATAGAGACTTATATGCCAAGTAAAAATAATCGAAAGGCTACATCGTACGCATGTCGCAATTCAATTCATTCACAATAAATGCATGAGTAATCAGTATCTTTAGTGGTAGGCACTATGCGGATAGGAGGGCAGATGCTGGTTTATGCTGTTTGATGAAATGGGCACCTATCATTTAGACTCTTAAATTAATTTACACTTACAAATTAAATAAATTTTAGTGAAGCTTTTAATAAGTGTTAGCGTTAATACTTGACATATTTATTACATCGTTATTTAAATTTGCACTTCCTTCCTTGATTTTTAATTAGTAATACTTAGAAAAAAAAAACTTCAACGCGTTAACTTTTTGCCCAAAACATCAAGATATGTGAACATAATTTTAGTAGCGGTAGCGGTTGTATTTTTATTAGTATGATTTTTTCGCCTTTTTATTTATTTAAAACATTATTTATTCGGCTTAGTTTTTTGTTAGGGGCTGCATGTATTATGATTTATAAGAATTATTTTTTGTATGAGAATATTAAATGTATTTGTGTATGTTTACTTTTATATAAATTTCTTAAAGTCAACAATATCGCTGTTACATATCCATACGCAAATATGTATGTATGTATGTATGTACGTACAATGTTGGAATTGTACAAGTTGTAATACTACTACAACGACAGCAGAAAAACAGTAATAAGAACGATATTGTGACATATTTATTTGCGCGTATGTAAATTGTTTAAATTAACATATAAATTAATTGTAATCAGTATAAAAACATATGTAGATTGGGATTTATATGTATGCATGTGTGTGTGTGTTTGTTTGTTTGTTTGTGTAAAATTAGGTGTGCATGTGTGTTTACATAGTTAACAGTGCTTACACAAATACAATGGAAAAAGGTAAGGTTAGCAAGATATGATTTATTTAATAAAACTGTTTTAAATTTAAGTTAATTATTTTGAAAGCTGATATAGTTTCTTTTTTATACCCTTCACACAGTGAATAAGGGTATATATAGGTTTGTCATTCCATGTGAAATTTCTACAATTTTCATTTCCGACCCCATAAAGTACATATTTTCTGAAAGCGTATGAATAGGGAAGTCGATTAAGCTCTGTCAGTCTGTCCGTCTGTCCGTGTGTATGTTGAAATCAACTTTTTGAAGCCCCCCGACATCGCCTGGACCCGGGTGAGGAACTAAAATATCAGAAATATTCGGGAGTAGATCGGTATTGATCGGTATTTTCACAAAACCTGCATTACAACAACATACATACATACAAACGTGTATACTGGTTAGAGTAAACGTGGCGTCGAATCCCAGCTGAGCCAAAAAAAATTTTTTTTATTTGTTTAAAAATTTTTTTTTATTTTTTTTTTTTAATTATTATTTATTATTATTATTATTTTTTTTTTTGTTTTATATTTATTATATATATTTTAATTATTTTTTTAAAAATTTTGTTTAAAATTTTTTTTTTAATTTTTTTTTTAACATACATACGTAAATTTATAATTTTACAATGGGATGTTTTTATATATGTATGTTTTTTATATGTTTGTACGTATTTCGAATGGGATGAATTGTGATACAAGCTACTGTTATTGCATGACTACACGTTGTGAAGGGTATATAAGATTCGGCATGGCCGAATATAGCACTCTTACTTGTTTTTTATCAAATATACATTATCTGCATTTTGATTTTACTTTGTAATTAAAGTATAAAATTTTTATGGTTGCAATTAAAACAAATATATTATTACACATGAAGGTATTTATTTATGTGGCGCTAATTACAATTCATAACAATTTGATACAGAAAAGTGACAATAAATATATCTGTGTCCTTTTGACATAAAAGCTTATATTATTTTTTTGCAATCTTTTTCTTACACACGGAGCGAATTTCAGAATATTTAGCTTCTAAAAAATCTATTGACTTGAACTAAAGACTGCACATGCCTAACTTGACTATACCGTAAGTCGTTAAGTGACTTTTTAATATTTTCCAGTATAATAACCTTCTTGTTATATAAACTTTACTCAAAAATTTTTTCAAATTATAACAGTTGTGATGGTGACACCTTACAGATGACAAATATTTTATTAATTTTTTTTTTGTGTGAGCTAAATTGTATATTTTTTTCTGGTATAAACCAAATTCAAATTTGTATTGAGCAAGCTTGCTTTTAAAATTTTCTTATTTTTGTCATATGTATGTATTTTGAAATATTTGTTTTATTTAAAGAAAGTTTTTTAACTAGAAAGTCAATTGTGAAAAGGAAAGAAAGGAAGAGGAAAATTAATGAATATTGCTAATTTGTGTGACTAATTTTGAGAGAAGGAAAATTTAATTCTATACGGGGGATTGTTTTGTTTTTATTAGAGCTGTAAGCAGATTTTATCTGGTAAGGGTGTGATTAAATTTTTAAATTTAAATTGGGTTTTCCAAAGTGTGGTCCTATTTTGTGTGTTGTAGGCAATTTTGAACGTGATTCGATTGATTTTGTTAATTAAGACATTTGGTGCAGATAATTCGTATTTGAAATTTGATTTCTTTCTAACACTAATGCACGACCAGCAGTTCTCCAGTTCCTGGTGGAGTATAGAACAATTAATTATATTAAAATTGATACCGGATTTGAAAAGTATAAAAATATATATTAACGTAACATATAGTTCTTCATCTTGGACAATCAGTTAAAGGAAAATTCTGTTATTTAGTACAGCAAAGTAATACTAAATATAACGCTGCTTATTTGTTCTTTTAAAAGTTTTGGATCTTACCCTCATACCTATTTGTTATTGTAACAAAAACAAAACACATGCAAAACTCCAACGCTTGACGCTCAACGCTCTTGTTTAGGTATGAGGGTTAAGTAACTTTTTCCCAAATTAGTTTGTGCCATACATATGTTGACAGGTTGCCATAATTATTATAATCTTATTTTTGTTTGAATTACACTAATTACTTTTGCATTCATTATCTTAATTTTTGTCTCTGTTCTAATTTCTAATTTTAAATCTAACTTAATTTGTTAATGATTTCATTATTTTTTAAATTACTCTTAACACTCAATTCTTGAGTAATAAATATAATATTAATATTATCTTCTACAATATAACAACGTATAACTTTCACTCAATTGTTTTCAAATTGTATATGATACAAAGGTAAAAAAAAAGATACATTTCATTTATACTTTATTAACTTGAGTAAATATTCATATTCTCTTAATTTGTTAGTTTATATACACTAAAACATACACATACGTATGTACAATAACTAAATACATCTATTTTCAAACTTATATTTTTTCTTTTTATACCCTTCACCTGTGGTGCACAAGGGTATATATAGCTTTGTCATTCCGTTTGTAATTTCTACAATTTTCATTTCCGACCCTATAAAGTGTATATTTTCTGAAAGCTTATGAATAGAGGAGGCGATTAAGCCCTGACCGTCTGTCCGTCTGCCCGTCTGTCCGTGTGTTGGTTGAAATCAACTTTTAGAAGCAACTATATGCTCCTCAGATCTGTATATGGTATCAATCTCTTGGAAATATCCAGGAATGAATCGCTATTGAAATTCAGCACAATCGCCTCACAACTTTCTGAGATATGAGCAAAAAAAACCACGACCACCTCGTTTTTTTTCACAATTACAACAACAACATACATACATACAAACATGTTAAAAACATACCAAACAAAAAAAATTACAAAAAAAAAAAATATTAAAAATAAGAAGAAAATAATAAAAAAAACTAAAAAAAAAAAAATTAAAAAAAAAATTAAAAAAATTTTTTTTAAATTTTTCAAAAAATAATTTTTAAAAAAATTTAAGAAAAATATAAAAAAAAAATAAGAAAATATAAATAATATATTAAAAAAAACAAGTAAGAGCATTATATTCGGCTGTGCCGAATCTTTTATACCCACCACCAATTTTCCGTTCTTTTATAGCTAGGGTTTTTTTCCCGAAAATTTTTGTTTTCCGAGAATGCGAGATTTATTTTTTAATTTCCCAGGATCCCGCAGCAAAACAAATAAAAAGTAAATTTGTTTTTAATTAATAAAAAAAACTTTTTATAAAATCATAAAATTGTTTATACGTTAAAGCTATTCAGGCTTATTATAAAACGAGCGTTTAAATTAAAATGCATTTCGTGTAGCTTGTGTACTTCGTGACTCTTTTGGTCAACATAATCGTTCAAATTCGTCCACAATCGGGAGAATTGTATTAATTAATAATTAATAAAAAACTTTTTATTAAAAAGCATAAAATAGTTTATAATGTAGAAGAAACACTTCAAAACTATAAAAATTAATAAAAAAAATTTGAATTTTAAATATAAATTAAGTAAAAATATTTTTTATTGAAAAAAATATTATTCTCTAGATACGAGATCAAATATGAGCACAAAAAGAAAAATACAGATACTTCAGCTATAAGATCAAAAATAAAATCACTAGAATTCAATTTCAATATAAACAATATAAACATCTCCTTTCGATTCGTAGCCACCTTTTTTATTTCCTGGGATCCCGAAAAATAATCCCGGGAAGTCGGGTAGATTAAATAAGTCGAATTTCCGGGAAATAATCCAATTTATAGCACAAAATGTATTTCTTTGTTATTAACAGTAATCGCTATGCAATAATCTCTTTATACTAAAATATGTATCACTTTCTTTGTATAAGTTCGAAATGCTAGTAAAATGTTTTCGTAAATATAGCCGCTCAATTAAAATGGGCGTTAAAGTAGGCGTGTTGAAGTTGTTTCTACTAATGAATGCAACTTAGATGTTTCAATATAGTCCTTTATTATTCCAAAATCTGTATTCATAGGGAAGTTATATGAGTTTGAGATAAAACGTTATATGACAGGTGGGCCTTAGAGTGGGCATGTCACCTTAATTTTCCGGCATAATAATGACATTGTCTAGAAGGATATACGTAGCAAATTTTATCATCATACCTCTAATTTTGTTGGTTTTATGAGCTTTTAAATTTCATTAACGGTAGATAACGTGAAAAGTGGGCGTTATAGTAGGCGTGTCAAAGTTATTTTTTCTAATTAGTACAACTTAGATGTTTCAATATAGTCCTTTATTATTCCAAAATCTTTATTAATAGAGAAATTATATGAATTTTAGGTTAAACGTTATATGGGAGGTGGGCGTAAAAGTGGGCGTGTCATCTTAATTTTCTGGCACAGTAATGAAATTGCGTAGCGGGATATACGTAGCAAATTTGATCATCATACCTCTAATATTGCCGGTTTTATTAGGTTTAAAATTTTGAAAATACTGAAAAATACACTGAGCGGTATGAATTTTCGTACATTTTGATCTACAACTCCCTTCCTAATGCATACATTTAAACAATTTTTGGGAAGAAATATTGTTTTTGCTCAGGAAGTATATATTTAAAGTTTCATGACTCTACGTTGATGCTGGTGGACACAACTCCATTTTATTCGATGTTGGAAGGACACGGTTTTCTTCGACCTAAACTTGCATTACGAGCTATAACTTTCTTTTTAATATTCCGATTTAGTCCATTTTCAATTCCAAACAAACCTTATATATAAGACATATTTTGGCAAAATTTGAGCCCTCTAGCTTTTTCGGTGGGACCTCTATCCTGCTTTCAACAGACGGACAGACGGACGGACATAGCTAGATTGTCATCAAATAAAACCCTGATTCAGAAATATATAAATACCATTTTTTTGGTGGGGGGTATAAAAACTAAAACACTTAAAAAAAACACATTACAAAAAATTTTTTGTTTAGCTCTTTTACTAATATTTTGCAAAAAATTTTTGACCTTGTGTCACAAAAATTGGTCTGGTGCTCACGGTCGGATCGTTTCGGGTATACAATGAGGTAAAGGGGTATAGAAAAGAGTTTTATCTACTAAATGATGCTAATTTTTTTTTTTGTTGTCTTGTGTTCTCTAGAAGTTATGCTCTATTAAAAATGGGAATTTAGGAAAATTTTGACTTTGAAAATTATTTCTAAACATTATAAACAATTTATTTTCATGTACTAATGGCTAACAAGTTTTAAAATTATACAAAACCTATTTCGTTTGAAAATCTTTTAAAAGCAAAATGTTATAGAAGTTTAAAAATCAAAATCTTACTAATAAATTTCCCATTTTAGCAAAATGCTGAGAATGTCTATTTTGAATCACCCTGTGGCACATTTATTTTTAAATATTTTTAAATCATAAACCCCTTAAGACTGTGGGTACACCTATATGTAAAGTTGGGCACAAATCATTAGTCTAGTTAATTTTTGGAAACAACCTCGGTCATTTTCGTTTTCACAAACCCCTTTAAAATTTCTTTGTAGTTTGTCCAAAATATTTGTTAGCAAAAACGTTATTAGAGTCATCTAGTGTTCTACGTGGTATTTAGCAAAGACATCAATCATCCTCATTGTTTGCAAAATGTAGTGGCGCCTTCAACAGATGATGCCGTCTGCAATGAATAAATGCTAATATATATGACTAATATATTTTTATAAAAATTTAAAGAAAAAAGTGGGCGTGGCACATTTATTTTCCGTTATAACGAAGACTTTGACCAAAAAGCCATGTTTGCAAAATTTCAGAATCGTACATATAGTTTTGTCAGTTTTATTACGTTTTAAATTTCAAATATACACTGAGCGGTATAAATTTTCGTAAATTTTGATCTATAACTCCTTTTCTAATGCATAGATTAAAGAAATTTTTGGGATGAAATATTCCTTTGACTCGAGAAATATATATTCGAAGTTTCATGACGATACATTAATGCGTTTGGACACAATTCCATTTTATTCGATGTTAGCAGGACACGGTTTTTTCGACATACTCTTGCTTTACGAGCTATTACTCTCTTCTTAATATTCCGATTTAGCATATTTTCAATACCAGACAAACCTTGTCTATAAGAAAGATTCTGGCAAAATTTGAGCCCCCTAGCTTTTTCGGTGCGACCTCTATCGTGCTTTCAGCAGACGGACAGATGGACGGACATAGCTAGATCGTCATAAAATCAAACCCCGATTCAGAATATATATACTTTATGGGGTCTAAAATGGATATTTCGATGTGTTACAAACGGAATGACAAAATGAATATACCCCCACCATTTTTTTGGTGGCGGGTATAATAAAATAAAGTTTTTTTGGCTCAGCTGGGATTCGATGCCACATTTATTCTAACGTGTACGTATGCACGTATTTTATATGAGATGAATGGTGATACAAACAATTGTTATTGCATGACTACACATTGTGAAGGGTATATAAGATTCGGCACGGCCGAATATAGCACTGTTACTTGTTCATATACGACATTATTTTAAAAATTTATATGCATTTAATATTGGTTTTTTTATTTTTCCAAATAATAATCAGGCTCGAGCTTATTTTTAACATTATTATTTTTACAAAACATTTTTAGTTGTGATAAATTAAAGAATAAGCTGAAAAAGTTTGTTTTGCCATTATTAGCTTAGTGGAATGCATTTTCGAAACCAGCTACGATTTCATTATCAGCACTTATTGATCGGTGGTTAGGTGTTGGATGTAAATACCATCTAGTTAAATATAAAGATTTTAAATTTATTAAATTCGGTAACTAATTTGTTTTCTTTTTATACCCTTCACCTGTGGTGCACAAGGGTATATATAGCTTTGTCATTACGTTTGTAATTTCTACAATTTTCATTTCCGACCCCATAAAGTATATATTTTCTGAAAGCTTATGAATAGAGGAGTCGATTCAGCCCTGACCGTCTGTCCGTGTGTTGGTTGAAATCAACTTTTAGAAGCAACTATATGTTCCTCAGATCTGATTATGGTATCAATCTTTTGGAAATATCCGGGAATGAATCGCTATTGAAATTCAGCACAATCGCCCCATAACTTTCTGAGATTTGAGCAAATAAACACGACCACCTCGTTTTTTTAACAATTACAACAACAACATACATATATGTATATTGGTTAGGGTAAACGTGGCATCGAATCCCAGCTGAGCCAAGAAAATTTTTTTTTATATTATTTTTTGAAAAATTTTTTTTTAATTTTTTAATACATTTTGTTTTTATTTTTTTTTGTAATTTTTTTTTTTGAAACATACATACATACGTAAATTCAATTTATAATGTTTTTTATATGTATGTTTGCATGTACGTATTTCAAATGAATGAGATGAATGGCGATACAAACAATTGTTATTACATGACTACACGTTGTGATGGGTATATAAGATTCGGCACGGCTGAATAAGCTCTGAATAAGCACTGTTACTTATTTTTTTTTATAAAAATTTTTTTTATAAAAATTTTTTTTTTAATTTTTTTTTTTTTAAATTTTTTATTTTAAATTTTTTATTTTAATTTTTTTATTGTTCTTATTTTTTTTTTTTTGTAATTTTTTACATACGTAAACTCAATTTATAATTTTGCAATGGGATGTTTTTATATATGAGTACGTATGTTTTTTATATATGTATATGTACGTATTTTATATGAGATGAATGGTGACACAAACAATTGTTATTGCATGACTACCGTTGTGAAGGGTATATAAGATTCGGCACGGCCAAATGTAGCACTGTTACTTGTTTCATATTTTCTTATCACAACAAGTACGAGATGTAAAACAGACAAAAACAAACTTTTGAAGCTAAAAATCGATATATATGTTTGTATGTAGGTGTTTTTCGATGTCTAGCATCAGTATCGATGCGTTTAAATAGAAATAAATGTTTTTTTTTGTCGACCGGTTTATAAGTGATGAAGCTAATTTTAATTGAAGTGGACTGTACGCTCTGAAAATCCAAGAGCCATTTATCAACTCCAATTGCACCCCATGAGGTGTAGAGTATGGTGTGGTATTAAATCTGAAAATATCATTGGGCCTGACTTTTACGAAAATAAAGATGGAAGTGCTGTAACAGTAAATGGAGATTGTTATTGCTTTAAAATAGAAAATTTCGAAACAGACATAAAATGTGGTTTCACACGATGGAGACACTCACTGTATGAGATACAATGGCACTTTTAAGTCAAATGGCCAGCACGTTCGTCAGCCTTGTCAGCACCCGACTACTTTCTTTGGGATTTTTGGAAGGAGCGAGTATATATAAAGAAGCTTGAGACAATCCTTGAACTCAAGGTCAACATTGTTATAGCAAATGTTCTGAAATGAGCAAATCAATGCGAAGCTAAAAACCGGGTACACTATTTTTCATACTTAAAGTAAAAACATTTCCATTTTGTATATTTTATAAGCTGGAAAAAAAAATAGAAATGAAAAAGTTCTTAAATTTTTAAGCCCCATGGTAATTTTTAAACCACCCTGTTTGTAAGTATAATATTATGTGCGAGAAATTTCGATAAGGTTAGAGTTGATAAAACTTAATGTGACAAAAAATGCTTAGCATTTTATTTAAGCCATTCATTATAAACTTAATTAAATAATAAAAAATATTAATCCATTTATTTACGTATAAAATATGTGCTCAAGCTGTTAACAATTCCCTAATACGACAACATTTGTAATGCAAATATTTTATGACATGTCGCGTATCGAATTAAACACATTTATTAGTCATCAGTTGAAATCTATTTGAATAATTTAATCAAAAACATAAATCTAATTGTTACGAAAAATAAGCAAAACATTTTTAATTTTTTTTTTGTTCATTTCTAATTGATAAAATATAATTAATATTCATATGAGGCTGAAAAAAATAAAACAAAATGTATGTAAATGTGATAACAATACACAAATACATGCATCCACACATATAAATAATTACTTGTACAATGTACATATGAATTTATGTATGAATTTGCATAAATATGTAATATTTTTTTCTTTAATCCAATAAATATGTTTTTTTTTTGTTTTTCAAAGTGTTTGTTTAATTCCATTATTATTGAATTGTATATCGGTGATTTGTTTAATGAACAATAATGTATTTAAGCATTTGTATTAAAAATATAAATGTTTATATTGCAACTGTTTAAGTATTTTCTTTATCAATGTAAATACAATATTACAGTGCACTCGCGCTAACGTAAACTTATTAAAACCAAAGCAGTTCATGTTAGGTTAGTTAGTTTTATGAAAGAGGTATTAACCAGTGGTTTACACGCTTGAACGTGAAATTATTTTATTATTTGTGTTATTAAAATATAAAACTCAAATAATTTTTTATAATTTATTACAAGATCATGAGATTCCTTTTTGCAAACTACCTATAAAGACTGCCTTTTCTTTTAACTCCAAACATTAAGCATTTTTTAACACTCTGATTGATGATTGATTAACCGCTTCGCTTAAAAAAAGAATTTAAATTTCGATGCCATACTCACAAAAAAAAAAGTTTAGTGGATACACACAGGGGATTCCCTTAATTTTAAAAATCTAAATTAACATATTTCAGTAATGTCTACATGCTTAAAAAACATTTGCAGTGGGAAAAAATTGTTCAAGTTCATGTTACGCAGTAGTCAGCGTAAACAAAAGCTTGTTCACGTTACCGCAAGTGCACTGTAATAGAAATGATATTTACTAGCATGTTTTGAGGTGTACCCCTTCGACGGTAATTTAGTTTTAAATATGACCATACTGTCTTTGTTTCGTTTTTTATACCAAACAATTTTGCAAACACAATTTTTATCAACAATGTTGATTTAATATGCAATACCTCTTTATGTTTTGTTTTGTTACACACATATGTTTTGTGCATGTGTTAGTAGCAACTTTAAACGCTTATAACTCCTAAAATATTTAACTAATGTTAATAAAATTAAGAATGTGCACATCTTAAGGAAAACTTTTTTCCAAATGGTGTATTTGTTTATTGAAATCGAAAGCGCAAACTGATCTATATACATTTCATTAGTGCTTGTGCAGGTCATTAGTCGATCTTTAACCGAATAATCAAGTAAATTATTTTTTGAAGTAACTGTTAATTTATAAAAAAAAAACACCGACGAGCAAAAGTGTTTTAACTACAAAAGAAATAATTTGCAAAAATAGAGAAGAACAAAATGAGATTTAACACCATTTCAAATCAAATTTTTTCTTTTGGCAAGAAATATTGTTGGCAAGTATTAAACAAACACAACACACATGCCTAGATTTTTTAAAAAAATACCCCATAAAACGAGAATGCGTTTTCTGCATTTCAGGTTACATGCCACGTTTTTTGCGAATTACAGCCCTAGCTTGCTTGCTTTTTTTGCCTTTTTAAAACAGAGTGCATGTATGTTAACAAACGAAATTTTAACAAAAGAGCAAAAAGTTCAGCTCTATTAAGAAAAATCTTTAAACGTCAAAGTTTAATGTATGTTATCGATAAATAAAGCGCAATCTTTCTTTACCATGGTACAATCATCAGGTAGCCTCACTAAAACAGCTGATTTTTTTTCTCTATCTTAAGGTTTAACTAAAATGTCAAATTTTGTTTATGTATATATATACATATATTCTACCACAAAAAAAAAAAACACACACACACACATTTGCTTTTTATACCCGCCACCAAAAAAATGGTGGTGGTATATTTATTTTGTCATTTCGTTTGTAACACATCGAAATATCCATTTTAGACCCCATAAAGTATATATTTTCTGAATCAGGGTTTCATTTTATGACAATCTAGCTATGTTCGTCAGTCTGTTGAAAGCACGATAGAGGTCGGACCGAAAAAGCTAGGGTGCTGAAATTTTGCCAGTATATTTATTATACACAAGGTTTGTTTGGTATTGAAAATGGGCTAAATCGAAATATTAGGAAACGGGTTATAGCTCGTAATGCAAGAGTAGGTCAAAATAACCGTGTCCTTCCAACATCGAATAAAATGGAATTGTGTCCAAACGCTTTAACGTAGAAACTTCGAATATATATTTTCCGAGTAAAAACACAGACTTTCCATGAAAATTGCTTAAATCTATGGATTAGGAAAGAAGTCATAGATCAAAATGTACGAAAATATATATCGCACAGTATTTTTTGAAAACTTAAAACCTAATAAAACTGACAAAATTAGATGTACGATTCTGAAGTTCTGCAAACATTGCTTTTTGGTCAAAGGCTTTGTTCTAACGGAAAAAAATGTGCACGCCCACTTTCTGCTTTAAATTTATAAAAAAATATATGAGTTAAGTCCATTAGCATTCATTCATTGCAGGCGGCGCCATCTATTGATGACTCTACTAAGTTTTTGCTACAATGAAGACGATGTCATCTGTTGCATCGTCCAAATGGCCGCCGCAACCTCGGCGGCACACCTCCATCCGATGGTCCAAATTTTCAATGACAATGTTGAAGTTCAATTGTTGGGCACGATGATGAGTAGAGGTTGACTGCTCTTTTGCCACTTTATCGAGAAAAACAAATTGCAAATTTTGTCAGATGTCTCAACGCATGTTTTTTTACAGAAGTAATGTTTTAAAGGTAACACACGACATGTTTGTATTTTTCAGTAAGTAATTTGTCAAGACAGATGTAAAAAACATGGCGTGTAAAATAGCCTTAATTTAACCTAAAAGTTAACTTTACTTATAACTTAATAAAACTAAAAGTTTATTTTGTTTTATTTAGTTGGACATTGACATTGAGGTATCAAAATTTAAAAAAAAACCCAAATGAAATGAGATAAATAAATAAATAAACACGTATAGGACTCCGTTATATAAATAATGTTTGTAATAAAGTTAGTTTTGTTTAGTTTGTTCTTATATTGTGTTAAACACATAGACGACGGCGGGCAACCGACTGCACGCCTAAAAATACTGTTGGATAAAGTCGCCGCCGTTTAGTTAATTATTCCATTCTTTTGTAAACGCAAGCAGCTGATACTAATGCTGTTTGTTATACCTAGAGATGGGTTTAGACCTGGGTATTTACCCAACGCTGGGTATTTACCCATTTTTACCCATTTTCATACCCGAGTATTTATTTAATTTCGGGTAAATACTCATTTGAATAACAAATACTCGTTGTTACGTAGAGTAACAGAAATGTGAACATTTTCAAATTTATTTTGAACATATTTTATTTAAGTGTATTTCTTGATGCGTTATGCTCAGTTAAGGTAGTTTTGACTGCATAAAACACAACAATGATTCTTAATAAAAACCGCTAATCAGCGTGCTTATGGGAATTCAATGTAATGAGTGGGATCGATGGCAACAACAATGCTGAAGCAACTAGAAAGATTAAAGTTTCGAAACCCAAGCTTTTGCCTCAGGTGCATAGTAAGATTCAGTTCATTCATTCTTAAATATTTGTTCCCTGCGAGCTGTTTAAATGAAATTTCTCTAGTAACTTGGTGGAGAGGAATTTGAGGAAGCAAGCAATTAAGCAAATTAGCTGCTCGAATTTTAACAGCTCCCTGCTACTGAACGTTCCTTTAGCACTCACAGTTTCATTCACTCAAAAAAAAAAAAAAAAAACCGTTTAACAACACAAAGAGCAGGAGCACCTTCAGCAGAAAGCACGCACTCCACTCAATTTGAAAATGCCATAAATTCTTCACTAGAAGGTACTCAAGGCTATATCCCTTCATCTTCAACAGGAATCACCCACTCTACTCGATATGAGTTTTTATTGGATACGGACAGCGACAGCGATAATGATTAAATTTAAAAATTATTTCATTTTTTATTAAAAACTTTAATTCATAATAAAAAATTAAATTCTTTTAATTTATTTAAATTTTTCTTTATTATGATTTATACCCACATTTTGGGTAAATACCCAGGCGCTTAGGTTAATACTCAGGTATTTACATTTAAATACCCAATTTACCATTTGGGTATTTACCCTTGTCCCATCACTAGTTATAACCTTCACAACGTGTAGTCATGCAATAACAGTAGTTTGTATCATCATTCATCCATATGAAATACGTACATACATATAAAAACCATACATACATATATAAAGGCATCCCATTGCAGAATTCTAAATTGAGTTTACGTATGTATGTTTCCAAAAAAAGAAATTACAAAAAAAAAAAAAAAATAAAAAAAAATTTATTAAAAACAAAATAAAAATAAAAAATATATAAAAAAAAATTTAAATAACAAATTTTTTAAGAAAATTAAATATTTTTTTTAATATATTAAAAAAATAATGAAAATATAAATAATATATAAAATAAAAAAAAATTTTTTTGGCTCAGCTGGGATTCGATGCCACGTTTACTCTAACCACTATATAAATGTATGTTGTTGTTGTAATTGTGAAAAAAAAACGAGGTGGTCGTGGTTTTTTGCTCATATCTCAGAAAGTTATGGGGCGATTGTGCTGAATTTCAATAACGATTCATTCCTGGATATTTCCAAAAGATTGATACCATACTCAGATCTGAGGAACATATAGTTGCTTTTAAAAGTTGATTTAAGCCAACACACGGACAGACGGGCATACTGTCAGGGCTTAATCGACTCCTCTATTCATAAGCTTTCAGAAAATATATAATTTATGGGGTCGAAAATGAAAATTGTAGAAATTACAAACGGAATGACAAAGCTATATATACCCTTGTGCACCACAGGTGAAGGGTATAAAAATAGTCATCATAGTATACGAATAAAGATATTAAAGTTACAATCCAGTGAATCAGTAATGTGCCTCGGCACAAGGTAATGCAGCTTTAATTTGTAAACAAAACGTATAATTCTATTAAATAGTAAAACGCACTTATTAAAACTAATAATATTGCATCCCGCATAAAACTTCTATACAATGTAGTAAATTAGGTAGTTAAATTCCAGGCGATTATTCAAAACCACACCAAGACATTTCATACGTTCAAAAAATTCAATATTCTCACGATTAATCACGATGGATAAGTTAACCATAGATTTATTAGGTTTATGCTTGAGTTTATACGAAAGTTACTTATTGTCATACATCGAGTAATATTTGGCAATAAAGTATTCACGTCGTATTCAAAAACGTCTATAAGCTTAGGATGACCCGAAAACAAAAGTTGAATGTCATCTGCAGAGACAAAGGCTTCACATTCGACACCATGTAGTAAAGGAAAAAAAATAAAAAAACATATTTATGTTCACACAAAAAGGCATGGTAAAATCGGCGGACGATTTAAAATTTGTCAAATTTACAATTTCTACTTATTAGCACTAACGAAATTTAAAAATAATTTTCAAAAAAATTTCTCAAACTAAAATTTGAACGCGTAGGAGGTGTGTACTTTGGCTACAGAGACAACGATAGTCGTGTAGCTGTATTAGTGTCAACATAATCGTCTTCTTATAAACCTGTGCTGTAATAGATTGTAGTCGGTAGTTTTCTTTTCTCTTTGTGCTTAAAAAATATGTTTGGCATTAATATCCAAAAAAAAAAAAATTGTAACAATATAAAATGTCACAAAAGTTAATTCAAACATGGACAAGAGCTTTGTCTGCAACACCTCTAAAAATATATATGTATATGTATTTAAATATATGTACACAGGTACATATGTATGTATCCTTGGCATAGTTTTGTTTTTAAGCAAGCATAAAATGAAATCATTTCCATTTACAATAAAAGAAAGGTATAATATTTGGTTGCTTTTGGGAAAAAACCCAAAAAAAAAAACTGTCTGGTGTACTAATTGAGGTTATGAGTATATAATTCTTTGCGTAAGTTGGCATAACTGAAAATTTTAAACAAAAAAACATAACTTGAACTTTAGTAACATATGAATTTGTTTTGTGATTTAGCAAACACTCTACAAAGGGTTCGTTTTAATTTGACATGGATAAACCAATTATTTTAAAAGCATAAAACATACTAATCCTTTCTGAATATGTCATTTTGTGGCAACATGTTAGTTTATTATACCCTTCACACGAAAGTGTACAAGGGTTTATATAGATTTGTAATTCCGCTCATAATTTCTACAATATTCATTTGAGACCTTGTAAAGAATATATATCTTCTGAAGCCTTATAGCCAGAAGAATTGATTTAGGTAAGTCCGTCTGTCCGTATGTATGTTGAAATTAACTTTTTGACGCCCCCACATATACTTCAGACTCTTATATTTTATAAATTGTTCAGATATGCTTTTGAACATTTTGCTATTGAAAATCAGTTAAGTATGATGGTATATTATAAGCTGGGATATGAGAGAAAAACACGACAGACATTTTTTATCCAAATAAAGTCAGATTTTCAGCTAATATAGAACTTTTTGTAACGTTTGTGACCTACATATAAAATATGTACCCTTAACCTTGGCAACATTTGCGGAAAATATTGGTTTATGTTTTTTTATACCCTTCATCTGTGGTGCACAAGCGTATATATATAGCTTTGTCATTCCGTTTGTAATTTCTACAATTTTCATTTCCGACCCCATAAAGTATAAATTTTCTGAAAGCTTATGAATAGAGGAGTCGATTAAGCCCTGTCCGTCTGTCCGTGTGTTAGTTGAAATCAACTTTTAGAAGGAACTATATGTTCCTTAGATCTGTAAATGGTATCAATCTCTTGGAAATATCCAGGAATGAATTGCTATTGAAATTCAGCACAATCGCCCTATAACTTTCTGAGATATGAGTAAAAAACCACGACCACCTCGTTTTTTTCACAATTACAACAACAACATACATATATACTGGTTAAAGTAAACGTAGCAACGAATCCCAGCTGAGCCAAAAAATTTTTTTTATATTATTTTATATATTATTTATATTTTGATTATTTTTTTTTAATTTTTTTAAAAATTTTTTTGTAAAAATTTTTTTCTAAAATTTTTTTTTTTTAAATTGTTTTTTTCAAATTTTTTTTTGTTTTTAATATATTGTTTTTTTATTTTTTTTTTCTAATTTTCTTTTAGAAACACATACGTAAACTCAATTATAATTTTACAATGGCATGTTTTTTACATGTATGTACGTATTTTATATGAGGTGAATGGTGATACAATAATTGTTATTGCATGACTACACGTTGTGAAGGGTATATAAGATTCGGTATGGCCGAATATAGCACTGTTACTTTTTGTTTTCTTGGTTATATCGATTAAAAGTTTATTTTTGGTCACAGTTGTCAGTTATTGCATGATGGTACACACTGTGTGAAGGGTAGATGCATAAGAATCGGCTTAGCCGAATGTAGTGTAGTGTTCTTACTTATTTTGATTGTATTTTAGTTCATAGGGAAATATATCAAAAGTTTGTATGGCTTGTTTGTTGATGTTGTAATAATTTTTGTATATACAAATATGTAAATAAATAAAATCTTTAAATATTTATAATAAAGTTTTATTTATTTAATAATGTCTTTGGACTTTAGGCAAGTCAAATTATTTTGAATCTTCGAATTATATTTTTAAACAAAATATCATTGATTATGGAGATAAGGTCCTATGGAGCCACCAGCGTGTCAATTGTACAAAATTGTGAATTTTTCTGTGTGTGGAGTGGAGTCTTTAGGGACTGTTGTCTTACGCCATATGCTTAAGAGAAAAAAAAATATAAACAAGTAAGACGGCTATATTCAGCGTGCCAAATCTGATTATACCCTTTTTACCGTCATGTACATTGATACAATGACCACATCGTAGTTTAGACTACATTTTAGTTTTCATGCTATATGCTATTTTCTTCATTATTTCCGACACCATCTTTGATTTTGAATTTTTACTTAGTTAAGTGTATTTTACTAGTCTAGGCCTTTCATTTGCCATTTTGCTTCAGACGCCAACTTGGATCTTACACTTTTTTATAGTTTACTACATTGCACTGATCGAGCCGAACTACTATATTTGACTCATATAAGTATTAAACATTTAATCTAGGACGTCATTTTGATTTTTTTTTTAATTTAAAAATTTTTGTTAAATATAAAAAAATATATATCTTTTCAAATAATTTCTGCCTATAACTTTGCCGATTAGTGACCAATTGTTCCAAAATTTTTCACGAGTATTTTCAGAGGTAAACCGAATTTATAAATAGTAACAACCGTGTCTATTAATGATCCTAGGACTGGAAAATTTTAATTTTTGTGATAAAAATAAGCGAAAAAACAGACGCAGCCGTGTTTCTTTCTTGTAAAGTTATAGATGATAAAATATATATGTATATTTTATTATTATATTATCTAATTCAATAGATAATACCCTTGCGAATAAGCGAAAATACCAGAGGCATTTGTGTTTATTTGCTCATATCTCGGATAGTTATGGGGTGACTATGCTTTACTCTGTCGCGTGAAGGGCATAAAAAAGCCTTATCGCTAAAATTAACAAGGCTTTCATAAGTTGCGCGAATTAGTGACTGAACTAGCTTATTCTTTAATATTTTTATATTCGAACATTGTTTGTTTGTTTATTTGTTGTTCTATTGCAATGTTTATTAGATTTAAATACAGACTTTCAAGTGCATATAATTGTCTTAACTATTTCATTTATGAAGAAATTACATTTTATTTGTCATAATGACAGAATGTATTGAAAAAGTAAGTTTTTACGGACACCAGCCTGTTGGAATATATTTTCGAAACCAACTACGGTTTCATCACTCGCAATCTTTGATCGGTATTTAAGTGTTGGTTGTAAAAGTCACCACAAGCTTTGAAGAAACAGAATCTGATAATCAAATGATTATTGTATTCTTATTTCCTACCATAGATAAGTGAGAACGAAATTTCCCAATAGAAAAGTAACTAGTATGTGGTTAGAAATATACTAGTTGATTGTAACTTTAGATGAGTTGTATATCTTTCCTGTTTTTATATATCAAATGATCGATTTTAGCATTAGGTTGTCATAAGAGCTCAACTAGTTAGTAGTGAGTGAGTGTACTCACCTTACACATACTCAAAAAAATTTAATACTCATTTTACCAAGAAATCTAAACATTAAGCCCTATGAAATTGTTCTTGCCTCTGCTCTGATTTAAACTAGGGTATTTTTGTTTTATAGTTTCACGCTCTAACCACTACCAACACACCGTTATTTTCAATTGATTTTAATACGTGTTTTGTTTGAAAAACAAATATTTTATTATAATTTTGTGATGGACGAATAGTGTGAGTTTGTTTATTTACAGACAATGAGTGTGAGGTCTATTACTTTTGCTACAGTCTCATTTGAACTAGCTAAATGACTGGTTCCAAACGTTGCTAGTTAAAAATACAGCTACAGGGTTACTACTACATTATTTTCTGCTTGAGTAATTCGATAAAGTTATTTGACAATATACTCATGAAGGTACTGATCATATATATCAGAAAATTAATACAGCATCATAATTCTTTTAAATGTTAACCCTTTTGATAATCTGTTGGGTTTAAAAGGCGCGCTATATTACACTTTACAGATTTGATTATTTGATTATTATTTAGAACAGGAACCCAGACTTGCCATTTTAGCACTTTTTATGCTAGATTTAGCATTTTTTTTCTTAAGTTGGCACAAAAGGTTTTCAAAAAAGTGCTAAGTGCTAGTTTAGCAATATTTCCCAGCGTTGTTCAAGCGTATACACAACCATATTCGTTCACCGGAAGGATAAAACTAATTATCAGTAGAATCAGACATGAGCTAAGTGTTACCATTCACGAAATGAGCACGTGTGAAAAAAAAACGTTATATGGTGGACCCTTTATATAATTCATTATTATATTATCTAATTCAATAGATAATACCCTTAAACAAATTAAGGCACCTATTACTTGCATCTTAGAAGATATGAATTTTAGTATAACTGAAATGGAAAAAATCCACAATCAGTGGAGCTATATAACTGAACAAATCTGGCATACCAATATGGATACTACGGAGTTCTGGATTCAAGTAAACCAATTAAGAAATTCAATTAATGAAAATCCTTTTAAGGAATTATCGGATTTTGTGCTGTCTGTTTTGGTTTTACCATTTTCAAACGCGGAAGTGGAGCGTTTATTTAGTTTAATGGGCTTAATAAAAAGCAAAATTATAACAGAAATGAACACACAAACTTTATGTTCTGTTATGGGTCAATTTAAAAAAAAAAACGTACACATCGAGTTTTTTTTGCTTATATTTAAAGTTTTTTCAATTCGCTGGTAAGAGTGGCCAATTTATGTAGAAATTGATGAAGATTCCGATGGTACTTTTGGGCTCTCAAAAAGATTAATATTTTTTAATTTTTTTTAGGTTTTCTATGATTTCTATCTTGAGCGTCACACACCAAATATGTATAAAAAATCGCTAAAAATGCAAAAATATTTGAAATTCAAGCTTACTACGATGTTCTTTTGTTTCTCCAGATTGACTTTTGCGAAAATCACCTTTTCGATTATAAACACAAAATCACGATTCACCTTGATTTTTAATTTTTTTTTAAAGTGACTAGTTATTTTAAAATTTTAAGATGAAAATATGTAAATTTTTGTTAAAAAAAGACTTAAACTTAGAGGTTATTTGCAAAGTAATAGGCTTGTAACAATTTATTTCAAAGAAATTTAATTATAAGCGTTTTAAGGGGAAAAAAACTAAATGTGACGCTCAAGATAATTTGTGACGATCAAGAGATTTTGTTGCTCGTAAGCCAAATTTAAAGTTTAACAAAAAAAAAGTTTATTCTTTGACAAAAATTAAGTAAAAAAAAAACAAAAAATCTTCAAAACACAAAAATTTCCATACAAAACTATTTAAACATATACATATTTCTTGATGTCTTTAACAAAAATGGAAAAAAGGAAGTAATTCTTGAAGAAACATAGACACATACATATGTAA
Source organism: Phyto melanocephala (assembly GCA_941918925.1). Classification (NCBI taxonomy): domain Eukaryota; kingdom Metazoa; phylum Arthropoda; class Insecta; order Diptera; family Rhinophoridae; genus Phyto; species Phyto melanocephala. The sequence goes on along the minus strand of OW799233.1, from coordinate 45,514,097 downwards.
ATATTTGACGCAAAACAATAACTTAACTTAATTTAATTTATAAATTTTCATTCGAATTCTTATTCTGAATCGGTATAAACTTCATGAAATTACAGGCGGCTTCGTTTTTTATTCTTATTAATTTTTACCACTTTCGAATTAAGTTTGTGGCAGTTGTATAAATTTCCGGTCCCCCTGAGGTTTAAGTTGCAAAAGCACGATTAAACTCAAATATACCATGATTATACCTTTCTTTCTTCTTTCTTTTATATTCGTTATTACGCGCTTTATTTTCTCTCGATATCTTTGTGCTTTTTCAGCCGCCATTAATTTTGTTGTTTTACTCTTAAAAATTAAAATTATAATTAAGCATTTTAAGCTATGAAGCAATATATATCAAAAGTGATGCTCATGAAATGTTTGCCTATTCTGGATTTTTTTCGTAGGCAATTTATTTCTCAAACTTACAAATTATAAAAAAATTAGTTGAAACTATGTAAACAATGATTGTGAACCTCAATTTTTTACATTTAATATATTCACTTTTAAAAAAATTAGCGTGACGCTCATGAAATTTTATCGCGCCCTTACCATCCCTACAAGAACAGTGACGGTCATTTTACCGGTTATATGACTGGTATTAGTGACTGATATATCGGTTAAAGTTTCTATTAGTTTCTTAAGGGCAATGTGAAAAAAATGACTGAAACTTTTGTGTACATGTGATTTTGCGTCTTTCTCTTACTTTTTAGTTCTGTCGACTGCAAAACATATATCTGGACTACTTACACTACAGCTGTTTCAAATCAAAAATAATATAAATAGTAGTCACACTTAACGTATATATCGGTCAAAGCTAACCAGGTATATTATTTACTCGTACAATACAACAAAATTTATTATCTTTTATATTATTTATTGTTATGTTTTTTATTACATTCACTTTTCTTTTATCACTATTTATAACGTTTCACTACTTCCTGGATGGGCTTATTTTAATCCTTTTCCATGGTGTCAGCGTCATTGGTATTATGGCTGGAATTGTTAAAAATAAAAATTATGAGAATATGCAAAGGCCTATACATATTTATATTTGGCTGCTACCTTTCGTACTTACCTTTTATTTCTTAAGTATTTTATAAAAAACCTCGTCGAAAGAACGGCAAATTTTTTAATAAAAATTACTTTTTGTTACACTGAATAAAAAAATTTTCACAATAATTTTCCAATTTTAAACGTCAAAAAATCAACTTACATTATTTGTCTCACTCTTGCATACGCATTATTTTTTCTGTCGCATGAATTATATATTGAATTGCTACAATAGTGTTAGTACAAACATTTTGTATGTGTTAGTTTCAGTCATTCATTTCTTGTAGGGATGGTGTTCACAAAAACTACGCAAATTCACACTTTTTTACAAAGATTTTTTTTTCCTTTTTCACTTTTGTAATAATTAAGGTTTGTACTTTCCTTACGTTATTTACTTTTGTATCTCTTGGAAGCTCTTGTTTATTATTATTGTTATTATTGAATTGTTATTACTTTTGTAAACCCCGAATTGGTATGTACCAAAACCCGTTTTATAAGAAAAAATAATTAAATAAACCCGAAGTTTTAAAATTAAAAACTAATACCCGTGTTTCTCATTTTTTATATTTTCTTGAAATATTTCGAGGAAAACATTTTTGGTCCTTCGAACCGGATATAAACCCCCCGAGATCCAAGAAATATTTTAAGAAAATATTTTTATTTTCAGATCCCCATTTCTTATATTTTTGGAAAATTACCGCCATTTTTTCGTCCTCATAATTTTTTTTCTAATAATTACTCTTTGGAAAAAAGGTATGTTTTAATTTTTTTTAGTGAAAAAGTGAATAGAAAGTGTGTTTTTAATAAATAAATAAATAAAACATAAACCAACAAGTGTCTTACAATCAAACAAAAAATACAAATTAAATAAAACCCGAATTGGTATGTACCAAACCCTGTTTTTAAAGAAAAAATAATAATAAACCCAAAGTTTTATATCATAAACCTAATATCCGTGTTTCTCATTTTTTATATTTTCTTGAAATATTTCGAGGAAAACAACTTTGTTTAAATGCAAATTGAAAACTACACAGAAAAAAATAAATATGGATTTTAATTAAGAAATTAATATTATTAATTAAAAAATTTTTTAATTTTGCTCCAATCATGAAAATGATACTATTAATTAAATGAAAATTAATAGTTTAATTGAAAAAATATTGAGAAAAATATCAATTAAAACAGTATTAAAAAATTAATTAAAATTTTCAATAATTTTCAAAAATGATTTTAATTAATTTAATCATGTCTTTATTTGAGATTTGGGTTTTATAATATTAAAGCATTTATTATATCAATAATATAATTTATTAAACCTATTTAAAAAAAAATACAAAAAAAAAATATTATTTTTTTTTATATTTGTTTATTCTTAATATACTACATTTATATTACAAAGGAATCTATATTTTTAATTATATTTCGTTACTTATATAATAAAATTAATGATAAGAAATAGTGTTCCACATACTATACCATATCAAAAGCCGGATTTCCAAAAATAATTTTTAGCATCAACGACCTAGATATAAAGTAACATTAACCGGTAAAAAGGCTTGATCAGGCAGAGTAAAGAAATTCAACTAACTTACCAATTAAAATGAGAATTCTGAGGAATATAAAGGCACACAATAAATATGTAATGAATTTTGGCATACCTACAATGAAACCGAAAACATTGATTATATTTAAAGCAGAACATATTGTTATATATGTACGTATGTGCACTTACCAGAACTTTCTCTTGCAGATTGTCGACAATTTTTCATTATTTCGCTCCTTGAGTAACAATTATATTAAATTTATTCTTAAAATCAAATTTTCAAGTAAATGTCATTTAAAATAATATATTTTAATTTTTAAAATTTTTTTCAACTGACAGAAATTTCTTTGTTTTTTGAAAATATTTAATATCAATTAAAAAATTCAATTAAATTAATGAAAACTATAACTAGAATTCAAAAACAAATTAAAAATTCAAATTATAAAACAAACTTTAGCAATATTTTTTTCTGTGTAGTAATATTACTTGAATTATAAAAAAAGTGACGCTCAATGCAAATTGTGGGGACAACCTTTCTTTGCAACACCAAATTCGCACTAATTCAGTTCTGACGACTATGACAAATGAAAACACAAGAAAGAAACTCAATAATTCGAAAACTGTCATTAAATGTTGCATATTTACTTTTTTCTGGATTTTATTTAATTTTGTTTACTAAAAATTCTAACGGGGGACACATGCGTTTGTATGGAAGGTGTCCGAGGGAGAAACAAAACACCATTCTGAATAAACAAAAAAACTAACATACAAATTTGAGAATTACGTTTTTTTGTTACATATTCCTCGCTGATCACTCTCAAATTTTTTTTTGTTTTTTTTTTACCTAAAATAGTAGTGTAAAGTGCGGGGACACAAAAATTGCGTTGTTTTTGAAATTGGCCCTTATACGTAAAAGCGAAAGCGTAAAATTAAATAACGTATGTTGCTATAACATCAATATATCGGACGATGTTTTTATTAAAATTGGTTCATCTGACAAATACTAACACCACTGCAGGAACCACTACGTTTGGCAAAATATTTTTTTTTTCGAAATTGTCTTGCAAAGTTCTGTTGCGTGCTTGTAGGGTGGTGTTATATAATCAACTTTCATATTAATATGCATGTTTGTGCTACACTTGGTGTCAATCAAATGTAAAACGAGAGGAAATATTTTATTCGTTTACAATTGTAACAGCTGTTTTTTTTTATTTAAATTTTTTATGAGTGCATTTCAATGTTTTTGGTGAAATCCTTGAAAAAAGCTTATTTTTATATGCAAAATAAATAATAGAAAAAAACTGTTGTAACTTTACATCCTTAATAACGCAAGTAGTAAATTTTTATTAACAACATGCTGTCACTGTCGTTCTTGTTGTCACAAGTAAACATCACATGGTCCGACAAATATGTGTATGTTTGTCTGTCTCTCCGTTTATGTGTTTCCCTGAGATTTCCACAGGAGTCGCAGTAACAGCAGAAAAATGAAAAACAAAACTGTATGGTAGTTTCTTGTTTGTGATAAATGAAACATAAAAAAAAATAACAGTGACATATATGGAACAACACCGCCGTCTCTTATATATAAAAAAGACATAAATGGTAAAAAAAAAAAAATCCTAGAAATTTCAATCTGAGCTACAGTTTTAGCACACACGTTTTTAAAAAATAAATTCATCATAAAAATTGTGAACAGAGGATATACATACATGTAAAGCTATTTTGCGAAAGGTATGAGGGAAATTTACTTTTAACCAGCAGCAACTATAATTCAACATACATTTAGGGAAGAAATGGGACACATACTTCACCAATTGTCTGTAGGTTAATGGAAGAATTCTTTTCATTTTATGGGGAAAATTTCAGGTCTACGCTCTTATTTGAATGTCAGTCTTGTTAAACATAGAAACATGGATCAATATTTCTTTTAATACACATACAACCATAACTTTAACATTCGTTTCAGTGTTAAACTGGCACACATACTTGAGTGGGAAAATACTGTGAGCTTTTTTCTTTTGCTTTATATGTATCTTTTTCTTCATATTAATATCCTTTTGACAAAATACATTTACCATAAATTCGTAGACACCAAAAAAGGAATAAAAAAGAAACATAGAACAAAAATAAATATGCGAGAATATCCGATATGAGTATGAACTTATATATGTGTCTGGTGGTGTGAATGGTTTGGGGTATGTTTATTTCCGTTCCACAGACGAATTTCACTTCCGATGGAAAAATGTTTGACATTAAACTATTTTAATTTAAATATTTTTTCGCTACAAAACAACTTTATACATATTAGGGGTATTCGTTTAAGCTGTAATATAATTTTTAGCAATCCTTAATTTGTTTGGATTTGCCAGCTACATTGAACAAACGAAATTTGTAAATCAGGCGATTTTATAATCCATTAAAAATTATGATAAAAATAAAAGAATCTATACTATGTGTCAAAACTTAAAAGTAAGTATATAAAATTTAGAGGCATTAAGCATATTAAACGAGTATCCTTATAATTTCTTTACACTTTAATATTCAATTTCAAACTTTCAAGTGTAAATTTAACTTAAATTTTGTATTCAAATGGAAGTGCTATTACTAAGGCATATTGGGCGGCATATTGCTGGTTGTGTACAAAAATGCTAAACTATGTGCTGTAAATTCAATTCATTTGGAAAATGTTCATTCTTTTTTTTTATGTTTTAATATGCCTCGCAAGTGTGAGATGCGTGAAAACTTTATCAACTGACTGCAAAAAATGTGTGGCAAATATGTTGACTGCACATTTAACACATTTAACACATGAACACAATTTCAATACATCCACTCACGCTTACCCAATAACAAAATACCAGATATTCGTTACAGCTTAAAAGTATGCAATACTTAAAATTCAATATTCTGTGATATGGAAATTATCCAAACAGGAAAAAAAAAAGAAATAAGTAAAAGCACTATATTCGGCTGTGCCGAATCTTTTATACCCACCACCAATTTTGTGTACATTTAAAGCACAATATTTATTATTTTGTAAATCGCTATGAAATAATCTCTTTATAATAAAATATGTATCACTTTCTTTGTAGAGGGTGGTTAAATTTTAAGGGCCCATGTTGAAGGTGAACTACACCTAATCTTTCAATTTGTTTTCTGCATTTCATTTAACATTTCTCAATCTCAAACTTATTCAATTTGATCCGCGGAAAGATACGCAAATGAGCAACGCTTTAAAGTTATTCAGGTTTTTTTTAAAAATGGGCGTTCAAATCAAAATGCATTTTGTGCACTTCGTAATTCTTTTGATCAACATAATCGTTCAAATTCGTCCACAATCGGGAGAATTGTAAAAAATATTTAAATTTCTGCAAAACAGGTCTGTATAAAGTGTTAGAAAATCTGTAAATACCTTCTTAGTTCGTTGAGTGGAAACCACTGCTGGTTTTTGCGATAGTGTGGCAAAATAGCACTCAACCTCGCCTCATCATCATGCCCAGCAATTGAGCATCAACATTGTCATTGAAAATTTGGACCATCAGATAGAGGAGTGGCGCCAAGGATGGGGGGCCATTTGGCCGATATTTTGTTATGTACATAATTGAACCATACACATATTATCACTACAAAAAGAAATAATAAAAAATTTCCTAAATAATTTGTGTTTTATTTAAATTCAACATAAAATTTAACCACCCTTTATAACTTCGATATGCTACTAAAATGCTTTTGTAAATGTAGTCTTTCAATGAAAGTGGGTGTTAAAGTAGGCGTGTCAATAAAGTTTCTGCTCTTAAATACAACTTAGATATTTCAATATAGTCCTTTATTTTCCCAAAAACTTTGTCAATAGAGAAATTACATGAATTTAAGATAAACCGTTATATGGGAGGTAGGCGTTAAAGTGGGCGTGGCACAACAATAACATTGATTACAAGGATATACGTAGCAAATTTGATCATCATACCTCTAATTTTGGAGGTTTTATGAGCTTTCAAATTTCATTAAAAGTAGATAACGTGAAAAGTGGGCGTTATAGTAGGCGTGTCAAAGTTGTTTTTGCGAATGGGCACAACTCAAGTGTTTCAATATAGTCCTTTATTATTCCAAAATCTTTATTAATAGAGAAATTATATGAATTTTAGGTAAAACGTTATATGGGAGGTGGGCGTAAAAGTGGGCGTGGCACATCGATTTTCCGTTACAAAAAAGCCTCTCACTAAAAAGCAAAGTGTGCAAAATTTCAGAGTCGTACATCCAATTTTGTTCCTTTTATGACGTTTTTGTTTTTAAATATACCGAAAAATACACTGTGCGGTATAAATTTTCGTACATTTTGCTCGATAACTCCTCTCCTAATGCATAGATTTAGATAATTTTTGGTAAAAAATATTGTTTTTACTCGGGAAATATATATTCGAAGTTTCATGAATCTACGTTAATGCGTTTGGACACAATTCCATTTTATTCGATGTTCGAAGGACGCGGTTTTTGCGACCTACTCTTGCTTTTCGAGCTATAACTCTCTTCCTAATGTTCCGATTTAGCCCATTTTCAACACCAAACAAACCTTGTCTATAAGAAAGATTCTGGCAAAATTTGAGCCCCCTAGCTTTTTCGGTGCGACCTCTATCGTGCTTTCAATAGACGGACAGACGGACAGACGGACGGACATAGCTAGATCGTCATCAAATCAAACCCTGATTCAGAATATATATACTTTATGGGGTCTAAAATGGATATTTCGATGTGTTACAAACGGAATGACAAAATGAATATACCCCCACCATTTTTTTGGTGGCGGGTATAAAAAAGAAATAAGTAAAAGCACTATATTCGGCTGTGCCGATTTTTTTATACCCACCACCAATTTTGTGTACTTTTATAGCAGAAAATTTATTATTTGTTTTAACAGTAATCGCTATGGAATAATCTCTTTATACTAAAATATGTATCACTTACTTTGTATAACTTCGATATGCTAGTAAAATGTTTTCGTAAATTTAGTCTTTCAATGAAAGTGGGCGTTTAAGTAGGCATGTCACTATAGTTACTGCTTATAAATACATCTTAGATATTTCAATATAGTCCTTTATTCTTTCAAAAAGTTTGTCCATAGAGAAATAATTTGAATAATATTTATTTGTTTGTTGGGTTTAAGCTGATTCAAATGCACTTCACCGGTGCTTATGCCAGATCATCAGTAAACCTTTTACCCAAATTATTGAAAAAGTTTAAAATGCTATAAGTTTTATTTTCAAATTCTCATTACCAAAATGAGAATTAAAAAATACAACAAAATACTAAAAAAAACTTTTTCAAAACCCAACCAAAATTTTTTCTTAAATATAAATTTATTTTATTTTTCTAATCCCTTTAACATTTGGCTAACCGTTGGTTAACACTAAATTATTATTGAAAAATTATGGAGTCCTATACTGAATAATTTAGTAAGTTAAGAAATTGTTTGAATGTAATGTAAATCGTTATATGGGAGGTGGGCGTAAAAGTGAGCGTGTCACATTTATTTTTCGTTAGTAATTATTATGAAAAAAGTTGAGCCCTCTAGCTTTTTCGGTTCGAGCTCTATCGTGCTTTCAAAAGGCGGACAGACGGACATAGCTAGATCGTCATAAAATGAAACCTCGATTCAGAAAAAAAATGTATATGGTCTAAAATGGATATTTCGATGTGTTACAAGCGGAATGACAAAATAATTATACCCACTCCACTTTTTTGGTGATGGGTATAAAAAGAACAAAGATGAAACTAACGCATGTATTCTCCTTTAGCCCTGCCAGCACATGTGAGTTTAATTTTGGTGACGAGTGTCTTAAAAGTCACTGTTTTTAATCCACTTTGAGATGTTTCGATTTTACTAATTCTAGTTTATATTCTGCAAATTGATCTAAAATCTATTAAAAATAGGAGAGGAGCATAATATTTGAATTATATAAAAGAAAACTGAAATGCGAGGACCAATTAATCTATGATAGCAATTTCAATACTTTTTAATATTTATTTATAAATGATCTTCCTTTAGTAATTCAGCACTGTAACTTATTGATATATGCTGATGATGCTAAAATTTTTCGTTATTTTAATAATTCTGACTTTTTCTCCGTTGATTAATTGGTTGATTGATGTGACATCAAATTAATTTTGTACATTGTAAATTTTTTAACATGCTAAGCCTACTACAGCAAAATATGAACAATAACAAAACACTTGTCAAACTCAAACGGTATACGCTTTTGTTTAAGATGGCCTTTATAAAGCAAATATTTATTTAATGCCCCTAAAAGTATGCAATTGGTACGCTATTAAAAGTGTTTAATTAAAACAGAAATGCCTATAACAATTCCATGTGATTAATCAAAAGGAGTTAACAATTTTGTTTAACATTTTCTAAAGAAAAAGAAAAAATCGATTTAAATTCCACTTTTGTACAGAATATATGTCTGCGCTATGCCTGGTAGTTTAACTTCACTTTTCTTAAGAGAGCAAAATAATTTTGTTCTAGCCTAGACTTACTCTTTATCTAGGCAAAACATGATTGAGTTGATATATCATATAGTGTTAACATAGTCATATTGTTACGCTTATACCTTTTATTAACGTTGGTTTATTTATTTGAAAATAACTGGGATTCTTTTTATTGCAAATAACAATTAGCACTTTTAAAATTTACATTATAAATGTTTTTTTATTTAAATAATACACTAATTTTTTAATATTTTACTAGACACATTCAATTTAACTTGATAATCACTTATGTGTGTCTTATGTACAACAACAGTGATACCAGAGCGAGAATTTTCCAAACAATTTAAATTCTAGAAATAGTTATTTCAGAAACAGCCAGAAAGTGTGGAAATGTGTGAACTATAATAATTACAAAGTTGCCAAAGTTCTGATAAAATAAAACTAGACGAACGTTAATTACACAAATGAAAACGGGAATTAAAATGTGAATTAAAGATGTCATCTATAAAAATTTCAATGTTGCCAGAGTTGTAGAAAATTAAAACTACATGAAAGTAAATTACATAAATGAAAATGGGAATTAAAATGTAAACCAAAATCATGTAAAATTAAACTAATGAAACTAAACTAATTCTGTAAAATAAAGACAAACAATTTTCTAAGCCCTGCATTTATTAATACTCTCTCTTGAAATTAATTTATTTATTCACTCTTGTTTTCTTCTTTATACACAACTAGAAAAGCATTCTGAATGTTAATTGAATATCAAGTGCAAAAAGCTAAAAACTATAACTTTTTTTAATGGGTGTGGCACTGCCTACTTTTCTAATCACGAAACTGTATAGTCATGACAGCTCAATATGTGTGCAAAGTTTCAGAAAAATCGATCTAGTGCAAGTAGCTAAAAATGATAATTTATTTCTTATGGGCGTGGCACTGCCCACTTTTCTAATCACGAAATTGTATAATCATAAGAGCTCAATATGTGTGTACAAAGTTTCAGAAAAATCGGTCCAGTACAAGTACCTTAAAATTATAACTTTTTTTAATGGGCGTGGCTGCCAACTCTTCCAACCACGAAATTATATAGTCATGACAACTTAATATGTGTGCAAAGTTTCAGAAAAATCTGTCCATGGAAAATACGTCAAAATTATAAATATTTTATGGGCGTGGCCCCGCCCACTTTTTGCCACCCATAAACACTCCCTGGAATGTGTACAACAACTTGCCAAAGTTTGAGTCCGATCGGTTTTACAGTTTCGGAGTCTATAGCTAACACACACACACACAGACAGAGTTTCAATTTTATATATAGAAGATAGATGTTATGCATTTGAAATTATACGATTACTAATGTAAATATAACGGGATAACGGAACACGTTTTTAAAGTCACTTGTTTCTTTTTTACGCATTTTTAAAAACAGAAACCATTTTCGTCAGACTGTTTTTATCCCAAGATTAAACAAACAATTAAATAAAACATTTTAATAAAAAGTAAAATAATATTTAAAGTAATATTAAATAAATAGTGTTTTATTTAATGAAAGTTTAAGCGCTGTTAAAACTTGTTTTGAACAAATCATATCGCTGTTACCCGCAACAGTTACCGTTAATGTTAATAAGCGACATTTTTACTGGCCCTTTAAGTTTTAAAAATGTTTTTTTTTTTTAATGAGCAAATCGTCGTGCAAAAAACTTTCAGCTAAAAATTTTTTTCGGTTCAAAAATTTTTTTCGATTCAAAAATTTTGTTCGGATCAAATTCATCTTTATAATTTTAGTTTTTCATTCTTCACTTTTTTTCCAATTGTGTTTTGGATTGTGATTGTTTGAGGGTCTTGCCGCGGCATGTACATATGTATGTATGTGTATTGCAATAAGTTGTTGGTGTGTTCTTTCTGGTGTTTTAAGTGTATGAGTGAGTGCAATTGCATTTATGGACTTTGCAAAATGATTTTATGAAAACTTGTTGTGCAATATTTACCAAATTTCAATAAACGACTTCCTAGGCAAATTGAAAAAAGAAAAGAAGCTTAAAGTGAACATAAATCTGCAGCAAACGACTGTATGACCTAATGGTATGCAATAGATAGTGATGTTTAATATATTTATGCCTTTTATGTAGGCAATATCATGAGATTTAATTAAAAAGTGTATTTAAAACGAGGCAATCACAAAACAAATCAATAATGAATGGCAGATAAATAACGATAAAGACTTTACAATCTGGGAATTAGGTTCAAAGTTAATTTTTTTTTTATATAAGAAGAAATGTGCATAAGAAGTTAAAAATGAGGAGCCGCAGAACAAAAGGTGCTTTTTCGCTCATTTAAGATTTTTGGGAAATCGAGATTTATTTTTTTTTGCCCCTTTAAAAAACTGCAAGAACCTGGAAATGCTAACAAGTTTTTTACTTATCTACAGATGCATGTAACTGTCATAAGTCGCCCCATTAAATGTTAAGGATGTTTGATATAATTCCATTTTTATTTCGGAAAAAGCACCTTTTGCAAAAAAGAAAGCAAAAAAGCACCTTTTGAAAAAACAAAAATAAAACAACACCTTTTGTTAAAAAAAACTAAAAAAGCACGTTTTGTTAATAGAAGGAAAAAGTACATTGTGTAATGCAATTACGCATACTATATGACGATAAGATTTTGACTGAATGTGGTTAAACCTGATCTAATATATTAAAAAATGTTAAGCTAAGTATATTGTTTTTGTCATTTTATTTAATAAAATTGCAACTTAAACATTTCATCCTTAGCCTTAAATTAAACACATATGAAATTTGTTAAATAGTTAAAGTATTGTTCCAACATCTTCTTCTAGGCAAGAACATTCAACATTTTCGTCTATTGAATCCTTCTGGTTATACAAAATGTCCTTCTACCAAAATAATGACTGGGTTTCACTCCAGTCCTTACCAAACTGTTTTATTAAAAGACTTTCCACGTCTTTTCTTTTGTCAGCGCTAATATAACGGCCTGTTTCAGTTTTATTCAGAGAAAATGAAAAGGGTGTTTTCCTTGTTTCAGCAAATTTAAATTAGTATTCAGTTCGTTTTCAGATTTAAATTTGAAGGACTCGAAAGTTTTAATTAGGCATTTTACTATCCTGTTTTTCATAAAATTCTTAAAAAATATTATCCGTTTTATTCCTTGAGTATTTTCAATCTTTTTATAAATTGATTCAAGATCTTTTATATTAAGAAGGTTCCATTCAGTTCCCAGCATTAAAACACGTCTGTGATTGGAATAAATTTGAGAATACTCTTCTGCTGTCGTTTTTTATGTCTTCTTAAACACGTTCAAATACTCTATCAGCTGGTAAAAATTTATGACCTTTAACGCTTTAAGGGTTTGGTGCCAAAACAAAATAGTTCGAACAATATGAGAATTCTTTTTTCGACCGCCACATCCGTCGCAAAAAAATCTTATAAAACTAAGAAACTACACGAAAAAATGCCAAAGATTATGGGAAAAGAACCTTTTGTTAAAAAATAAACAAAAAAGCACCTTTTGTTAAGCATCAATTTTTTAGAACCCATTTACTTTGTAAAAAAAAATAATAATAATGCTAACTTGATTGTTTTTACAAGATTTCAACCTTAATATTAAAAAAATACCAAAAAACCAATTTTTCGCGAAATGCGAAAAAGCACCTTTTGTTCTGCGGCTCCTCAAATGTGAACAATATATATACTAAAAATCTGTTTTTATAGAAAGAATCAAATCTATGGAAAGTAAATTACTTATTCTGCAAAATAATTATATTAGCATGTAACAGCGAAAATAACGTAACTGACATTTTTTTTTGCTAAGTTTACTTTTTGATAAAGAATTCTTCTCCAGCCTCCAAAACCACGTTTTTTAATAAATAGGATCGAAAGTAGAGAAGGTCAAGAAACTATTCTAATAAAATAATAAAGAGGAAATGTGTGTTTGTATGTTAAAAGTTTTCTTCGAAGCTACATACTTATTAAAAATCTAAAAATTTCCACCAATGCTCTAGGTCTCTTATTTGTGTTTTACTTTTTATAGGTGGGCGTGGCAACTCTCTCAACCAATTGAACATATTCTACTAGATATTTTGAGAACTATAGCAGTTATTCCTTTCAAACTTTGTTCGAGTTACTTTGATAACAATTTCCTTTTTCAATGGAAAAATCGATCCGATCGAAGCAAGGGGCATGGTATCCTACATACAACAAAAAAATACATACACACTACTAGATATGTGCGCATGCATTATATATCTATATAAAAACAAGTACGTCGCAACATTAAAAAAAAAATAAGACAAATTTTGTATCGATCCATTGTTCCGGAGTCATAACAAATCGCGTTTGAGAAATTCTTAATCGTTTTGCTACCAAGTGCTGATTGCACTTTTTTCAGTGATATATTTGATTATGTTATTAGCTTGTGTTTCTAGTACAACGACCGATATTTCGATACCTTATGGTTAAAATTCTCTTCAAACATTCATTTAAAGTTATTACATGTAATTGTCTATTCTTTTAAAGTTTGCATCTAAGTTCCTATTGTGTTATTGTAATGAAGTGAAAATGTTTGAAACTTTTAATACGGTTTAAGATTTTACAATATTTAATACAATTTTTTTTCTTAATTTTAATGCTTTAGGATATAATAAAATTATAAAAATACCACTTCTTGTGAATACACTAAAAATTCTTTTAAATTTTAAATACGAAACGATAGCTCATCCTATAATCCTTCAAATACAGTATTTTAAATCACCTGTTAAACAATCAAATATAACATTTTAAGTGTCTTATTACATTAATTTTCTATTTCCATGGTAGTAAACATTTTTGTTTCATTTAATGTTTTATGTTTTTTTTTTTTTTTAATAATTTTCACGTTCATTTGTAGTAATAAAGTATTTAACTGCTTTAAATGATCTAAATAATTAAAATTGTAATTGGTGCACAGGAAATTGTTAAATAATACTTTAGCAAAAAAAAAAAAAAAACACCAGCAAGTACAGATAAATATGTGTTTAATCGTATATGAAATCACTTTCATGAATACACACACGCACATACACATATGATTAAGAAAGGAAAAATTATCACACACATTATAACATAATTAAATCCTTACGCTTACATTCATTTAAATACATACATTTGGGTATGATTACCTTTTCAGTGTTTTAAGGTGGGATCACATGATTGCCGCAAATGCACCAATCTGACACAATTTTTATTGTGCTGAATTGGCGCACAATAATCAGATTATTCCGATCAAATACTTTGTAATCACACGATTGCCTCACTTTATACAAATTTGATTGTTGCAAGATGGCGTAAAATGCTATAGTGACAAAAATCGCCGCTTTTCGTCACACGATTGTTCCTGCTTGTAGCAACGCTAGCTTATTTTGTTGTCTGTTTTGTTTTTTTGTGAATAAAAATGGTTTGTTTTTTATTTAAATAAGAGAATTGCATCTTCTTTGTATATTGTGTGTTTATTTGGTATAAAAAAATGTATTTATGGTTTTGTAGAAATATACTTACAAAAACAAGTAAAAAAATTTTGAAAATCGGTGCATTACGGCAATCGTGTGATCCTACCTTTAGTCGCTGTTGTTGTACATAAATTGCATAACCAAAAATACTACAAATACTAAAATTGTTAATACTATTGTTTAATTTACAACTCTAGTTAAAATTAAAACTAATTTTGTATGTGTTAACAGAATTTTATGCTTGTTGTTAATAAGTCCCATTAAAACATTTTGCATGACAGTAGAAACTTGGCTTGGTGAGAGTTTTGAGGTTGCTGCAAGTACCGAATATTTAGTTTTAATTCAATTAAAAAGCATTTCTATAAGTTTTTTTTTAGCACAGCATTTATTTTTATACCCTTCACCTGTAACTATATGTTCCTCAGATCTGTGTATGTTATCAATCTTTTGGAAATATCCAGCACAATCGCCCCATAACTTTCTGAGATATGAGCAAAAAACCACGACCACCTCGTTTTTTTCCACAACATACACCACATATGTGAATACAAGCGTATTATATGGGTAAAGTAAACGTGGTATCGAGTCCCAGATAAGCCATATTTTTATACCCGCCACCAAAAAAATGGTGGGGGTATATTCATTTTGTCATTCCGTTTGTAACACATCGAAATATCCATTTTAGACCCCATAAAGTATATTTATTCTGAATCGGGGTTTGATTTTATGACGATCTAGCTATGTCCGTCCGTCCGTCTGTTGAAAGCACGATAGAGGTCGCACCGAAAAAGCTAGGGGGCTCAAATTTTGCCAGAATCTTTCTTATAGACAAGGCTTGTTTGGTATTGAAAATGGGCTAAATCGAAATATTAGGAAGAGAGTTATAGCTCGAAAAGCAAGAGTAGGTCGAAAAAACCGTGTCCTTCGAACATCGAATAAAATGGAATTGTGTCCAAACGCCTTAACGTAGACTCATGAAACTCCGAATATATATTTCCTAGGTAAAGACAATATTTTCCCTCGAAACTTGTCTAAATCTATGCAATAGAAGAGGAGTTATCGATCAAAATGTACGAAAATTTATACCGCACAGTGTATTTTTCGGTATATTTAAAAACAAAAACGTCATAAAAGCAACAAAATTGGATGTACGACTCTGAAATTTTACACACTCTGCTTTTTGGTGAGACGCTTTTTTGTAACGGAAAATCAATGTGCCACGCCCATTTTTACGCCCACCTCCCATATAACATTTTAACTAAAATTCATATAATTTCTCTATTAATAAAGATTTTGGAATAATAAAGGCCTATATTAAAACAACTCAGTTGTACTAATTCGCAAAAACAACTTTGACACGCCTACTATAACGCCCACTTTTCACGTTATCTACCGTTAATGAAATTTAAAAGCTCATAAAACCGCTAAAATTAGAGGTATGATGATAAATTTTGCTACGTCTATCCCCCTAGGCAATTTCATTACTATGCCAAAAAATTAAGGTGCCACGCCCACTTTTACGCCCACCTCCCATATAACGTTTTACCTAAAATTCATATTATTTCTCTATTAATAAAGATTTTGGAATAATAAATAACTATATTGAAACACCTAAGTTGTACTCATTAGCAAAAACAACTTTGACACGATAACGCCCACTTTCACTTTTGAATTGTGTCCAGACGCATAAACGTAGTCATGAAACTTCGAATATATATTTATCGAGTCAAAAGAAGATTTTTCCTGAAAATCGCTTAAATCTATGAATTAGGAAAAGAGTTATAGATAAAAATGTACGAAAACTTATACCGCACAGTGTATATTTCATATTTAAAACGTAATAAAACTGACAAAACTATATGTACGATTCTGAAATTTTGCAAACATGGCTTTTTGGTCAAAGTCTTCGTTATAACGGAAAATAGATGTGCCACGCACACTTTTTTCTTTAAATTTTTATAAAAATATATTAGTCATATATATTAGCATTTATTCATCTTACACTGCGCCATTTATTGTACTGTAGCTAAATATAAGATAAAGATGATAAGATAGATGACTCTACTAGCAACTACTAGATGGCATGCTAACAACCTATGCTTATGTTCTCCTGAAGTTATGCTCTATTAAAAATGGGAATTAAGAAAATTTTGACTTAAGTAAAAAAAAATTATCTCTAAACATTATAAACAATTTATTTTCATGTACTAATGGCTAACAAATTTTAAAATTATGCAAAACTTATTTCGTTTGAAAATCTTTTAAAAGCAAAATGTTATAGAAGTTTAAAAATCAAAATCTTACTAATAAATTTCCCGTTTTAGAAAAATGCAGAGAATGTATATATTAAATCACCCTGTGGCCCTTAAAACTTAACCTTAAATTCACTTTCTTCCTCTTAAATTCATGTAAATTCTCTATGAATAAAGATTTTGGAATACTAAAGGACTATATTGAAATATCTAAGTTATGTTTATTAGCAGAAACTTTATTGACACGCGTATTTTAACGGCCACTTTCATTGAAAGACTAAATTTACGAAAACATTTTACTAGCATACCGAAGTTATAATGGGTGGTTTAATTTTAAGGGACTATGTTGATTTTGAATAAAATTATTATGAAATTATTATCATTTATTTTTATAATGATAATATTTGTATGCTTCAATTATGTATGGAACAAAATATCGGCCAAATGGCCCCACAACCTAGGCGGCACACCACGATCCGATAGTCCAAATTTTCAATGACACTGTTGATGCTCGATTGTTGGGCACGATGATGAGTCGAGGTTGCTTGCTCTTTTGCCACGTTATCGTGAAAAACAGAAATGTTTCCCATTCAACGAACTAAGATGGCATTCACAGATGTTTTCACGTTTCATACAGACCTGCTTTGCAGACATTTAAATATTTTTTACAATTCTTACGATTGTGGACGAATTCGAACGATTATGTTGACCAAAAGAATCACGAAGTGCACAAAATGCATTTTGATTTGAACGCCCATTTTTATAAAAATCTTTAATATTTGAAAGCGTCTCTCGATTGCGTATCTTTCCACGGTTCAAATTGAGTTAGTCTGATATTGAGAAATGTCAAATGAAATACAAGAAAAAAGTTGAAGTTTAGATGTGGTTCACCTTAAACATGGGCCCTTAAAATTTAACCACCCTCTACAAAGAAAGTGATACATATTTTATTATAAAGAGATTATTCTATAGCGATTAACAAAATAATAAATATTGTGCTTTAAATGTACACAAAATTGGTGGTGGGTATAAAAGATTCGGCACAGTCGAATATAGTGCTCTTACTTGTTTTTTTTTCATTTTATATATTACTAGCCATATATATATTATATAACCCGGCGCGCGTTGCTACGCCCCTTAATGAATCGAAATGCATTCTGAATTTTAATTCAATATCAAGTGCAAAAACCTAAAAATTATAATTTTTTATGGGCGTGGCATTGCCCACTTTTTTAATCACGAAATTGTAAAGTCGTAACAGCTCAATATGTGTGCAAAGTTTCAGAAGAATCGGACCAGTGCAAGTACCCCAAAATGATACATTTTTTTTATGGGCGTGGCACTGCCCACTTTTCTAATCACGAAATTATTAAGTCATGACAGCTCGATATGTGTGCAAAGTTTCAGAAAAATAGGTCTGGTGCAAGTACCTCAAAATTATAAACTCTTTTTTTGGGCGTGGCCCCGCCCACTTTTCTAATCACGAAATTATATGGTTGTAACAGCTTAGTATGTGTGCAAAGTTTCATAAAAATCGGTCCAGTGCAAGTACCTCAAATTAAAACTTTTTTAGGGGCGTGGCCCCGCCCACTTTTTTTATCACGAAATTATTTAGTCATGACAGCTCGAAATGTGTGCAAAGTTTCAGAAAAATCGGTCAATTGCAAGTAGCTAAAACTGATAACTAATTTTTTATGGGCGTGGCCCCGCCTACTTTTTTCACCCATAAACACTCCCTGGTATGTGTACAACAACTTACCAAAGTTTGAGCCCGATCGGTTTTACAGTTTCAGAGTCTATAGCTAACACACACACACACACACACACACACACACACACACAGAGTTTCACTTTTATATATATAGATTTATATTTTTATTATTATTTTTTTTTAATTTTTTTTTTTTTTTGGAAACATACATACGTAAACTCAAATTATAATTTTGCAATGGGATGTTTATATAAATGTATGTACGTATTTCATTTGAGATGAATGGTGATACAAACAATTGTAATTACATGACTACTCATTGTGAAGGGTATATAAGATTCGGCACGGCCGAATATAGCACTGTTACTTGTTATTCATAGCTTTGTAAACTTGTAAGTATTCAAATCTTTATGCAACATGAAAGATATTTGCGATACGCGTTTGCTTTGTGAAGACATGCTTATTCAGTACTACGCTGCCTCCAAAACTCAATTTGTAATCTCTGTGATGCTACGGCGGGATTTAACAAAAAACTTTACCCTAACTGTTTAATTTGCTAATAATTTGTATTAAAAGCTGTTTTAAGATAAGCTTTGTAACTCTGCAGAAAAAGTAGATTTGATTAAGTTTTTCCATCCATCCATTTTGTTTTCTTTTTGCCTGACAATACATTATTCAACCAATACAACAAATAAGCAAATAAACTAAAACTGAATTTTAATAAACGATACTAAATACAGTGGGGATTGTGAATTTAACAAATATTAAATTTTATATTATTTTTCTTGCTCCTCCCTCTCTCTCTCTCTCTTTCACAATATAACTTT
Source organism: Phyto melanocephala (assembly GCA_941918925.1). Taxonomy (NCBI): domain Eukaryota; kingdom Metazoa; phylum Arthropoda; class Insecta; order Diptera; family Rhinophoridae; genus Phyto; species Phyto melanocephala. The sequence continues at coordinate 45,494,707 of OW799233.1, read as the reverse complement.
TGTTTACCACAATTAAGGCTTAAGATTTTGTAAATTGTTTAAATGGATGTGCAAATCCATACGCACATACATACAAACGTATATAAATACATACTTATTAATCTATTTAGAGTTTAACGTTCACATTTGGAAAATATTTTCTCAAATAAGCGTAACCACTGTGTTTGGTAAATATTAAAAAGCTGCACAAGCATAACAGAATAATGTCTAATGCAGCCACAACATCAAATGATTATGCCTAATAAGCTGCTTCTGACTCCAGTGTTCATTATCGTTAAAACACCGTTAATAAAAATTTACAACATCCGATTAATAACTAAACTGCAAGAGTAATTTGTATAGATTTATTGTCAACACAATAGCTCAATTCACAACCTGTCGTATGAGTCGTAGGTTGTAAGAAATTAAATTCTCTGTGTTGAAGAAAAACGGCGATAGTACTTACTTTTCCAGCTATATAAACATAGTTAAAATTGTTGTAAGTGTTGTATAAGAAATTAATGTAGAAATTATTAACAAAATGTGTACAACTACTATGACGTGCAACACCTTCGACAGCTTGTGAATTGAGCAAATATTAAGAAAATAGAGTTGTACAATTATATTAGAAATGTTGCACCGGTGTCGAATTTTTGCAAATAAAACAATAGTGTTAATAGTGTTGTGACTGTGCAACATTTTTTTAAGAGACCAAATTTTGTGTTTGACTGTACACAGCATTAAAAGAGTCTTAATTTTTGCTTGCCTAATTTTTGCTTGTGCATTGCGTCAAATATTTTGCTAATGTGTACATACCTTAACAAGGTTATGTATATCTATTAGCACACATGTAATCCAAACGGTAAAAAGTAGTGGTAAGCAGGCCTTATAAAAGGCGCTGTTTAGACTCATTTAGCGGGCACAAGGACTCCTGTTTCCATTATATACTTGTTTACTTTTTACACGCATCGGGATATAGAAGAAGGGCTTACACACTCGCTTCTAAAAACGGGACTTCTATAAGGTCTTCTGAAAAGGGCCCTTTTTTGGAATTCTTTGTGCTTAAATTGTAACAATTTTTTTTTTAATTTTTGAACTGTTAAACGTTTTATACATCTTTTAGACATTTGTTATACATATTTTTATTTTTTTCCTGATTGTTTTGAATTTAGCAATTGTTAAACTCATATAAGCTTGAAACGTAACTAAATGAATTTTTTTGTATTCTTAAAGATTTTTTCTTTTATCTTTTATAGCTTTTTATGTTATGTGGCTTAAGAATTGTTTTCAAAAATACACACGAGAATGTACATTTTTCTTTCCTTCTTAGAGAAGGTGAGTTAGAAGAACTATCCGATCATTAGAAGGGAATTCAGAGGCCTTCTAAAATGCATTTAAGGGCTGGTAGAGTGAGTAGAACTAGATTAAAAATCTTAAAGAAGATGTAAAATCAGCTTTTTAAAGGCCTGAAATGATAGGCCCTATTGGCTATTATCGCTGGGATGTTACTTAGATTTGTCTGTATACTTACGTAAGTACTTTTATTCATGTTTGTATTATGTGCTACACACATACATACATTGATATGTAGATACATGTGTTTAGACATGACTGTCGGTATATTTTCTAATGTTGATAATGACATTTAGATGTTGTGCGGTTTAATGTTTGAATTCTTTAATAATTGGATTTTTTGTTGCCTACACATATGTTTATATGTGTAAGTAAGATACATAAGTATAGTGTTAGTAATGTGACAAGTTTTCAAAAAAAATTTCCATTTGTCTGACGTCTTCAATTTTATTGGTTGACAGACTGGTTGTTTGGACTTGCTTTATTTAACGATTGTTGTCATGCATCATATGCACTCATTCCAGCAACACATATCAAATTAACCAGCCATTTATACATCCATCTATGGACATTATAAAAATAATAAACAAAATTTGTCTTCAACTGCTGCTTCTAATTTGACTAAACAGAGCTTAATGAAAAAATAAAGTTGTTGTCAAGGGTTGAAAGGAAACTGAATGGTACGTAAACTTTAAGAAGAAATAAAGAGGAGGGAAAAATAATATGCATATCCTCGCCAAACCAATTTTTGTTTTCTGATAAGTAATGGTTTTGGCAGCCAAGAATCGAACAATTCATATATTTTAATAAAAACTTTCCCCCGAACGCTTCTTAATGAAGGGTTTTTCAATAAGAGCGCTACAAAAGTTTTTTAAATAAAAATTGATTTGATATCCAAATCAATGAAATTCTTTATTCTTGTGAAAGTACGTTCTATGCCATTATGTATGGAACTCGATTTCTTTTGCATTGCCACCACGGGCACGCTTGCAGAATTCGAGACGCTGAACCCAATTTTCGATGGTTTTCAAGCATTAATGGGGCAATACTGCTGCAATTTCACGTTCGATATTCGTACGAAGTTCATCAATCGTCGCTGGCTTGTTGGCATAGACCATATACTTGACGTAGACCCACAGGATATAGTCTAACGGCGTCAAATCGCACGACCGAGGTGGCCAATCGACTAGACCATTTCGTGAAATAACAAACTTGGTTTCCAATAAATTGATTGTGACATTCGCTGTGTGGCTTGTGGCGCCTTCCTTTTGGAACCACATGTCCTTCAAGTCCATAGTATCCAATTGGGGCGAAAAATATTCTGTTATCATTGAACGGTAGCGATTCCCATTCACAGTAACGTGCCGGTCTTGATCATCACGGAAGAAGTACGGCCCAATAACGCCGCCGGCCCATAAGCCATTGGCCGGGATATAATGATGACTGGTAGAGTACGTGAGGATTGCTGTCTGACCAATAACGCATATTTTGCTTATTGACGAAGCCATTCAGCCAGAAATGAGAAATGAACATAAATTGGACGTAGAGCTCTTAACGTTGAGGCCACTGACTCCGAATTTCGGAAGTAAATTTTTCGTTGTTATCGTATATCTTTCCATCATGAAATGGCGAACCTTACTGAAGAGAAATGTCAAAAGAGCGGCAAAAAATATGGCGTCGTTTGCTGTCCCTATTGGTCTACTTTTGTAGCCTGCCTGTTTAAATATCCTTTACTATTTTAATGCATCAAGTTTTTCTAAAGAAACTGTTTTTCCTATTAAAAGAAATTATAACAAACTGAATATATGTACACAAAATCTGTAAAACAGTTTATTTTTCATGCAAACAGTTTGAGTAACAGTTTTTTTCGTAGAAAATGATTTACGAGATTTTCTTTAAAAAACTGTCTTTAATGTTTTTTTTTTTCTACACAAAAACTGTATAAAACAAGTACGTTTGGAGAAAAATGCTTCTAACAGCTTTTTCTATAGACTATAATATACAATTTCTATTACAAACAACTGTATAATAAATTTATTTTTTCCATGAAGCCTTTGCAATAAAGGCGTTCACGTCACCGTTTATACTCTTTTAAAAATTGATTAAATATACCCTTGTTAAATTGGACATCAATTAAAAAGAAAATGTGTTTAAGCTGACAGAATAATAGCAGTTACCTTCGGCAAATAACTTTGCATTTTCACCATTTTAAATAGTTAAACCGTTGACGTGAATACCTTTTATGTGAAGGAGTGTAAAACAGTACTTTTTGTAAAAGTTCGTGTAATATGATAATATGATTTTAATAAAAAGAGTTGTTAATACATAAAAATATTTGTTATAGTTTTGATATTTACAAAATATTTATAAGAATAAAATAAAATTTTTTTTTTTATAAAACAAGCTGTACCTTGCTCGCGTTACTACAGCACCAACTAAAAACAAAATTTGAAGGAAGGACATTACTCAAATATTCAATTCATTTTGAGTACAGGTACTTCACTAATAAAATATATTTAATTCACAATGAAATGCATAGAACTACTCGATACACGCTTCCAAATACGCAAAATATTGTCTGTTCAATGTCAGATAGACATAAATTTTATCAGCATGAAGTGTCACGGCAATATATGAAATTTATTTGAAGAATGACAGTGTCGCCATCTGGCGAAAATTAGTCGTACCAACTTAGAAACTTTAGCGGGCTCATGCCCAATAACTTTGCTAGAGATAATTCCATGATCAAATGCATATTTAGTCTACGATTCGATAGAGGACATACAGACAAATATATACAGACAAAAACTTATATAGATTTGTGTATAATAAATAGTTCTGTGGTATAGATATTGCATACGTACATATATTAATCTCTTTTTAAGCTCCTAATCTTGCCTACAATCACATACATGTGCATGTATGTATATTAGAAGGTAATCATTACGGACATAGAAATTATATATGTATTTAAACAGTGCTGTGAATTTTAATAGCACAAAAAAAAACTACTAAAAATTTCATAATTTTTTTTTAGCATTTAAACAAATCTTTGAATTCTTTGCCCAATTCACAAATACAAAATTAAAATCGTAGGAGTTGTACATTTACTTCACGACGATCAATCATTGATGTATTTCTTCGACGTTATATCTTAAGTCAAGACTTAAATAAACAAGTAAGGGCACTTTATTCGGCTGTGCCGAATTTAGTATAACCACCACCAACTTTATGTACTTTTATAGCACAAAATTAATTTTTTTGTTATTACAGTATGGAATAATCTCTTTATATTTAAGTATGTATCACAATCTTTGTATTACTTCGATGTGCTATTAAAATATTTTCGTAAGCCTAGTCTTCAATGAAAGTAGGTACTAAAGTAGGCGTGTCAATATAGTTTCTGCTAATAAAACCAACTTAGATATTTCTTTATAGTCTTTTATTCTTCCACAACTGTGTCCAAAGAGATATTATATGAATTAAAGTTAAAGCGTTATATGGGAGGTAGGCGTTAAAGAGGGCGTGTCACCTTCAATTTCTGGCATAACAATCGGTTTTATGAGCACTTAAATTTCATTGACAGTAGATTACGTGAAAAGTGAGCGTTATAGTAGGCGTGTCGAAATAGTTTCTAAAATATTTATTCATAGGGAAATTAAACGAATTTGTGATAAAGCGTTATAAGAGAGATGGGCGTAAAATTTAGCTTGTCACATTTATTTTCCGTAAGTACAAAGCCTTTACCAAAAAGCAATGTTTACCAAATTTCAGAATCAGTTGTCGGTTCTATTACGTTTTAAATTTTGAAAATACCGAAACATACGCTGTGCGATATGAATATTTTATTTGATGTTGGAAGGACTTGGGTTTTTTGACCTACTCTTGCATTACGATCTATAATTCTCTTTCTTATATTTTAATTTAGCTCATTTTCAATATCAAACAAACCTTGTGTATAAGAAATATTTTGGCAATATTTGAGCCTTCTAACTTTTTCGGTTCGTACTGTATCGTGTTTTCAACAGACGGACGGACATAGCCAGAAAATCATAAAATTAAACCCCGATTCAGAAAATATATATTCTTTATGGGGTTTTAAATGGATATTTTGATGTGTTACAAGCGGAATGACACAATGATTATACCCTCACCATTTTTTTGGTGGCTGGCATAAAAAAGATGAATATTTTTCAGAAATAATTTTCGTCTATAACTTTGCAAATTAGTTACCGAATTGTGTAAAATTTTTCACGAATATTTCTAGAGGTATATCATATTCATAAGTGGGCAAAAATGTATCTTTAAAATATCCTATGGCTGAAAAATGTTCACTTTTGTGGTAAAAATGAGAAAAAAATAAGAGCGCTATATTCGGCCGTGCCGAATCTTATATACCCTTCACAACGTGTAGTCATGCAATAACAGTAGTTTGTATCACCATTCATCTCATATGAAATACGTACATACATATATAAAAACATCCCATTGTAAAATTATATTTTAACGTACATAAGTATGTATGTTAAAAAAAGAAAAAAATTAAAAAAAATAATTTAAGAAAAAAAATAATTTGAGAAAAAAAATTAAAAAAAAAATAATTAATATAAATAATAAATATAAAACAAAAAAATAATAAAAAAACAATTTAAAAACAAAAAAAAATTTAAAAAAAAATAATAAAAATATAAATAATATATAAAATATATAAAATAAAAAAAATTAGAAAAAAAATATAAAAAAAATATAAAAAAAAAACAAATTAAAAAAAATTTTTTTTGGCGGAGCTGGGATTCGATGTCATGTTTACTCTAAGCAGTATGCATGTTTGTATGTATTTGTTGTTGTAATGTTGTTTTTGTGGAAAATAAATCGAGGTGGTCGTGGGTTTTATCTCATATCTCAGTTGTTTATGTACCGATTTTTCTGATTTTCAATACCGAACTACTCCCGAATATTTCTGATATTTTAATACCTCACCCGGGTCCAGGCAGTATCGGGGGGCTTCAAAAAGTTGATTTCAACATACACACGAACAGACGGACAGAGCTTAATCGACTCCCCTATTCATAAGCTTTCAGAAAATATATACTTTATGGGGTCGGAAATGAAAATTGTAGAAATTTCACACGGAATGACAAACCTATATATACCCATTTTCACTGTGTGAAGGGTATAAAAAGAGGCAATCGTGTTTATTTGCTCATATCTAAGAAATTTATGGGACGATTGTAATAATTTGCAATGCAAGTATGGACTTAGATATTTAGAATATTTTGATATGATACACGGTACATGTCGATTTTGGGGGGTTTCAAGAAACCGATTTAAACACACACAGGGACAGTTCGAAAATGTTAAATCAACTACCCTATTCGTAAGCTTTTATATCGTTTATTAAACTGGTCTTCTTAGGAAATTTGATTAACACCTTTAATAACCTTTAATAGTTTTTAAACATACGGCACTAGTTATATAAAGAAATATGTTATATATGGCATCGTACTCTTCTTAAATTGCTCGGTACTGTATGTTGCGTGTGTACAAATTTTAGCTAGATACCATATATTATGCTGTTATTTGAACTATATACTTATGTATGTACGTATGGCTATGTATTGTGAAACGATAATAAAATGATGCAACATATAGAATATTTTTACGTGCTAATGGGTGCCAGTTAAAATAAGATGTTGGCTGCTGGTTTCATGGTTTCCATTTAATGAGAACATAAAATAGCTTCCCAATATACAAGATGGTTTTAACCACATTAACCACTTACATTAAATGAATTCCACAAAATTTTGTAATTTACCGTCTTCCCGTCCACCTAATACACATTCACATCACGAACACACTCACATTTAAAACGAATAGATTATAATGGGTTTCTGTTAAAATAACTACCCATATGGTTTCATTTCAAGACGTTTTTTTACCGCCAATTCTGTAGTCTAACGTCGAAGTTAATTTTCGAAAATTCTAGGTAAAGAACATTTATAACCAAATTAATGGCAAACAAAAAAAAAAAAAAAAGAAAAAACAACAGAAATAACATTATAATGTTTATTTTGCTTAAACGAAACTAATCAAAACAAAACAATAAAACGAAGAAATAGCTTAAAAAAAAATTGTTTTTTCCCAAAACTTTTTTTAAAGAAAACAAAAGGAAGAAAATATAAAGAGTAATAATCATAAATCGTCCTAAGCGAAATGGTAATCGAACAACAACTAAAATAATGGAGGAAGAAACACCAATTGGTTGTTTGGTTATTTGTTTTTACTAAAAGTTACAGTGGCAAAAAAGTTTTTTTATAAAAAGGAAATCGCAAAGTTGCATAGCGGCAAAGATTATTTGTAAACAAACAGCTGAGTCAATTCTCGCTCTGTGAAATGAAATTCTCTTTTTGGTTTCTTAGCAGAATTTTGTCACTTCATCCTTAATGGGTTGTTTTATCGTGCAAGCTTCAAGCTAACTTTTGTTTGTTTTCGAAAACGATGTAATTGTGAAATGATTCGAGGCTTTCCTCTTATTCCCGATTATGCCATAATGATATAGCTTTCATATTAGCTCTGTATGTTCAAAATTTATCTTGCATTTTACAAAATTTCGGGATTCAAATTTGTCGTTCTTTAAAATAGGAATTAAAGCTTTATGATCAATTTGTTTACGTAAAATAATTATATTTTGAATAAATGAATTTGTATGTATTAATAAATGTTTTCTTAAAAATCAGCTGCTTACGATGTTGCTGTCGGTTTTACTATAACTAAGAATTTGACTACACTGCGGAATTTGTAGTCGTGTAATTGTGTAGCTGCAGTCGAGACTACAGTGAACTCGCAGAGACGTGAACATCCAGTAACATGATCTACCCAAAAACATGAACATTTTTTTTATTACATTGACTACTCTAAAACGTGAACAAAGGCTGAAGGCTCTAAAACGTGAACTTTTTACGAACGTTAAAATTCAATTTTGTAATCTCATTTAAAATTTTTGGGATTCCCCGCAGAAGAATTTCGTAGTTTGTTTGTTGTAAACAACTTTTGTTGCATGATAAGTAGCTTTAGTAATAATGCGGCAGTTCTACTGAATGCATCTCTCTGTGCTGACTATACATATAGGTATATAAACAATATAAACAAGTGATCTTTAAAAATATTTTTATTGAAAATATGTCTAATAAAAAAACAAAAAGTGTTGAATCTTCAAGAAAAGTCAGATATTTTAGAGTTTTTACGCAAAGGTTCATCTGTAACTGGTTTGTCGAAAAAGTGTAATTTCGCCAAATCGACGATTTGTTCGATAAGAAACAATAAAGATACAATTTCGAAATGCGTTAATAATACATTTTCGGGTCCTGGAAAACGGAATACACTGCATACTTCGGAGCTTCCAAAAATTTAAAAATCTCTGTACAAATGATTTACCCAACTTCAGTATAAAAACCTACCGGTTAGCGGCATTATGATTAAAAGGAAGCTATTGAATTGCACAATCAAATTAAGGAAAATAACCATGCTGAACCTCTATTTTGGATGAATTCAATAAATAATTTAAAAATAAGTATCTTGAAAACCCTTTGCAAACCAAAGTAGCCATGTATGTAGTAAATTTAAATATGACAGAAACTTACAAAAAGTTGAATCAAAACATGTCACATAGGTGAAAATAACGTACATATCTTATTTTAAATTAAATTAAAGATAAAAGAGAGACTAAAATATGTAATAGAAAAAATGCAATCTAAAACGTGAACAAAATCGAAAACGTGAATACCTTTGGTAAAAATTAGTTCGCGTTTCTGTGAGTTTACTGTATATGCTTAATCCATCAGACTGCACAAATAACGATAAGTTGTACACTATCAACGTACATATGAGGACTGGAAATGTTAATTGAATAACAACAGCACAACATTAAAAAAATTACGCCATCTGGCGATAAAGAAGACAATTCAAACACTTGCGAACTTTATTTTAGCAGGCGTTAAAGTTTCCCGCATTTGCCCTGTTCGCGGAGAATATCGATATATTAATCTACGTGTTCTTTGCATCTGAGGTGTAACTATGCTCAAGAGCCAAACTTAAACGCTTACAGGCTCATTAGGAGTTAATTTGGGTATGTTGGCAATCTTAAGCTTGACTGGCTTTTACTGTTTGCACTATGTTTTCTGCTTTGGTGTGTTCTCGATTATGTTGTAGAATTTTATGTCTAAGTTATACAGACAATTTAAACCCCTTTTTGCGGTTTGTGTTTTACAATTTATTAAAATAGAGTTAAAATTTTACCGTTATGTAGGCAAGTATGGGGGTCAGTATGCTCCTTTATATGCTAAACATACCCTATTTATTTATTTATGAATTTTAAGTCTATGGATGCATTTTTTACAAACGTACAATACGTAACCAGAAATAATTAAAAATGTATTTCAATTTCGACACTGATATTATGAAAATATTATTGGATTATGCACAATCATCAAAATGATACTATTATTTTAAAAAAAAATAATTTCTTTAATTGAAAAAATATTGAGAAAAAATATTAAAACAGTATTGAAAAATTAACTGAAATTTCTATGATTTATTACAATAATTTCAATAAATTAAATCACGCCTATAATTAAAATTTATCTTAATTTAATTAAATTACATTATATTACTTATTACAATAATAAATTACAATAAAATATTAAAGCGGTTTAAATAAAATTATTCTAAATTAAAACAAGTAAGAGCGCTATATTGGGCCATGCCGAATCTTATATACCCTTCACAACGTGTAGTCATACATACATATTTTAAAACATCCCATTGTAAAATTATAAATTTACGTATGTATGTTAAAAAAATAATAAAAAAATTTATATAAAAAAAAAATTTAAAAATAAAATTTTAAAAAAGAAATTTTAAAAAAAAGTTTTAAAAAAAAATAATTAAAATATATATAATAAATATAAAACAAACAAATAAATAAAAAAATAATTAAAAAATATTAAAAAAAAATAATAATAAAACAATAAATAATATATTAAATAAAAATTAAAAAAAAAAAATATATGAAAAAAATTTTTTTTTGGCTCAGCTGGGATTCGATGCCACGTTTCCTCTAACCAATATACACGTTTGTATGTATGTATGTTGTTGTTTTAATGTTGTTTTTGTGAAAAAAAATCGAGGTGGTCGTGGATTTTTGCTCATATCTCAGTTGTTTATATACCGATGTTTCTTTTCAATACCAATCTACTCCCGAATATTTCTGATATTTTAATACCTTACCCGGGCCAATGCGATATCGGCGGGCTTCAAAAAGTTGATTTCAACATTCACACGGACAGACGGACTGACGGACAGACTGACAGAGCTTAATCGACTTTCCTATTCATAAGCTTTCAGAAATTATATACTTTATGGGGTCGAAAATTAAAATTGTAGAAATTTCACACGGAATGACAAACCTATATATACCCTTTTTGACTGTGTGAAGGGTATAACAAGTAAGAGTGCTATATTCGGCTGTGCCGCATCTTTTATACCCACCACCAATTTTGTGTACTTTATAGCACAAAATGTATTATTTTGATATCAACAGTAATCGCTATGGAATAATCTCTTTATACTATAAACATAACTTCGATATGCTAGTAAAATGTTTTCGTGAATTTAGTCTTTCACTGAAAGTGGGCGTTAAAGTAGGCGTATCAATAAAATTACTGGTAATAAATATAACTGAGATATTTCAATATAGAAGCATAAAGGAGCTTCCAAAATCTTTGCCCATAGGGAAATAATATGAATTTAAGATAAACCGTTATATGGGAGGTGGGCGTAAAACTGGACGTGTCATATTAATTTTCTGGCTTAGTAATGACATTGACTTGAAAAATATATGTATCAAATTTCATCATACCTCTAATTTTATTGGCTTTATGAGCTTTTAAATTTCATAAACAGTAGATAACGTGAAAACTGGGAGTTATAGTAGGCGTGTCGAAATTGTGTCTGCTAATGAATACAACTTAAATATTTCAATATAGTCCTTTATTCTTTCAAAATCTTTTTTTGTAAAGAAATTATATGAATTTGAGATAAAGCGTTATATCCGAGGTGGGCGTGTCACATTTATTTTTCGTTAAAACAAAGCCTTTGAGCAAAATGTAATGTTTTCAAAATTTTAGAATCGTACATATAATTTTGTCAGTTTTAGCAGGTTTTAAATTTTAAATATACTGAAAAATACACTGAGCTGTATTAATTTTCGTACATTTTGATCTATAACTACTTTCCTAATGCATAAATTTAAGCAGTTTTCAGGGAAAGATATTATTTTTACTCAAATGTATATTCGAAGTTTCATGACTCTACGTTAATGCGTTCTTCAAACTATAATTCTTAAATATATATGTAATAGTTTTTTTAAGCTTAAGGTCCTTTCAATAATAAAAATTTTTTTGGTTTTATTTTATATTATTTAATCAATATTTCGCTACCTCTTTGTGTAGCATCATCAGGATACGAGTTCTTTATTATCTATATATTTGTTTTTTGTTGGTTTAGTGTCTTGATATTTGTTATTTTATAAATTTATAGTTTGATTAACAGATTGAAAATAATATAAAAAATTTTTTGAAACATTTTGTCATATATAAAAATTGTACAAAAATGTAGTATAACAAAAATCTTTAATTAACAAAAATGTATTATAACAAAAATTGTTGAAAAATGTTTATAGTATTATAAGAATATGTGTAATAATAGAAAAAATGTATAACAATAATTCCATAATTTATAAAAGTATTAACAGTAATTATATAAATTATTGTCTATACTTTAACATAAAAATATGTTGGTTTTGTACAGAATATTACAAATATTATATAAAATTGTTAACAGAAAATGTTATGTTACATATATATAAAACAATAATTATATATGTATGAATGTATTGATGAAAAATTTTTTTGTTAATAAATAAGTGTATTAATATTACTAAAAAGCTAATATAAAAATGAAGATATACATATATAATGTTTAATCTTCATGTATTAAGATTAATTTAAAATAAATTATTATAAAAAAACTTAATAAGGAAATTATATAAACATAAATCAATAGGTATAAGTGTTATTTCTTATGTACTAAATGTCTGTAACTCTGTGCAACATTATCTGTATCTACTTTATAATTAATTCTCTGTGTAGTTGGTACATTAATTATCTGTAACATTTCTAACATATATCTACGTTTATAATTATTTTCTATATTTAAAACTGATACATTTTCAAAGTTCGGAAAGTGATCAGAGTTGGAACAATGAGAAGATAATGCTGTTTTTTGTGAAGAAATATTTCTATACCTTTGGTCAGATTTATGTCCAGCAATTCTTGTCCTAAGTTTATTTTTTGTCGTTCCTATATAAACCTTATCACAACTTTCCCCATCATTTCCCCCGCAAGGTATTTTATATACTATATTTGACATATCCCATTTCTGTATTTTGTCCTTAGTATTACTAAATAATCTACCTATTGTATTGTTCATTCTATAAGTCATCCCATATTTATTATAATCAAAAACTTTTGAATTCTTTAACCTTTCTGACATCCCTGGTACATACGTTAACGATTTATAAATTTTTGGTTCAACTATATTCACTGAGTTATCCTCTCTGCTTTCATTAAAATGATTAATAAATTGATAAATTAGTCCAATTGGAAAATCATTATCAATAAGTATATCTTTAATAATGACCTTATTCTTCCTATGAAAAACTTTATCACTAATTTTTAATACTCTTCCCACAAAATTTCTAGCCGTATTAATTTTCACTTGTCTATTGTGGCTAGAATTATAGTTTATAATCCTACCTGAAGCAGTGGGTTTTTGGTACCAATCCATTAACAACTTATTACCCTTTCTTATAACTAATGTATCTAAATAGGGTAGTCTCAAATCACATTCCCTTTCTATAGTGAATTTAATTGAAGAAGTAAAATCATTAAAAATATCTAACATTTGATCAATAAACTGTTCAGGCATAATACAAAATAAATCATCTACATATTTAGTCATTAATTTCGGTTTTATATTCATTTTCTGAATACAAGAGTCTAGTAATTTTTCCATAACTATGTCTGCAACAATTGGTGAAGCAGGAGATCCCATAGGAAGTCCTTCATGTTGCATAAATATCTTTCCATTATATTGGAAATATCTATTGTCCTCTATACAAAACTTAAGAATATGTTTAAATAAATCTTTATTTATTTTCGTGTATTTTTCAATAATACTCCATTTTTCTTCTATTATCTCTAATGCTAAGGCAACAGGTATACTCGGAAATAATGAAACTACATCCAATGAAATTAATTTTTCTTCATTCATAATACATTGGTCCTTAATCCTTTCTTTAAATTGTATTGAATCCTTAACATTATATGTTGAATTTTCAGTTACCTTCTTTAAAATGGTAGAAATATATTTACAAAGTCCGTAAAATGAAGAATTCACAAACGAACAAATGGGTCTTATGGGAAAATCTTCTTTGTGGATTTTCGGTAATCCATATAATCTAGGTGCAGTAGCAATATTAGTCTTAAGTTTATTCTTCTCATTAACTGTAATGATATTCTGTCTAAAAAGTTCCTCAACGAAATCATTATTCCTCTTTTGCAGTCTACTTGTAGGATCCTTATTAACTAATTTATATTTCGTTATATCTCCTACAATATTATCCATTCTTATGATATAATCTTCCTTCATTAAAGCTACAGTTGTGTTACCTTTATCTGCTTCTAAAATAAGTAAATCCCTATTAGTCCTTAAGTAATTTTTGGTAACATTAACTCTATTCATTATAAATTTATCCTTATTACTTAATTTCATCCTGTTCAAATGACTATCAATGATCGTTGTCAACTTCGTCCTAGCTATTTCCTGCTCCTCTTTATCTTGTAATGTCTGTATAAAGTCCTCTCCTTCAGTTATAATATTCAACATAGGAAATTCTTCCTTTTTAATAGGTAAAGCATGTTTATGCCCAAGTGAAAGAGTCCATTGTACCTCATCTGGTATATCTAAGTCAGTCTTGTTAACAAACCATTTCCTATTAAACCTAATACCAAACTCTTTGCCCTGTATATTTTGCAAACAACTAAATTTCCTTATATGTAACTTCTTAATTTTTCTATTATAAGAAGAAGATAATCTATCTTCATATTGTAAAAAACTTTGCATCTCTTCAGTTCCTAAAAATTTTCTTAAATTACCTTCTATGATCACCAACTCACTTTGAAAATGTTTCAATAACTCATGTTTTTCCTTTAAAGTTAATTTCAAAATTTTGGTGTGAAAATATGTGGTAAAGTTGTTAATACTCCGCTGAATTCCTGGAAATCTCTTTATATTAAAAATTCCGGGAACATTCTTTGTTGAGTTTAAAATAAACTTTGGAATTATCCCTGCATTCCTGCATTTAATTAGAAAAGTTATTGAAGACTTCGTTCTAATCTCCTTATCCCTAATATTCTTGAATCTGTTGATTAAAGATCTAACTTGATGGTTTTTCCTTACTATTACTATTATTACTATTATATATTATTATAAAAAGGTCAAAGAAACTAATAATTATTATAATTCTTAAATTAAAATTCTTATATTATAAATAAAATACTTTTTTTGCTCTTCTGAAAACTCTGAATATGTTAGAGCAATGACGAAGTATTGATGTTTGTTTATATAGAAGACACATGTGTATGAAAATAAAGAATGGTTAAATATTAAGAACCGATGTTGATTCTTAATAAAACACAAATTGTTGAGGAAAATTTTGTAATTTTTTTTATTATGATAATATTGGTATGGTTCAATTATGTTTGGAACAAAATATCGGCCAAATGGTGCCTCGGCGGCAAACCTTCATCCGATGGTGATGTTCATTTGTTGGGCACGATGATGAGTCGAGGTTGACTGCTCTTTTGCCACGCTATTGTGAAAAGCAGCAATGTTTTCCATTCAACGAACTAAGAAGGCATTCACAGATGTTTTCACATTTCATACAGACCTGTTTAGCTGAAATTTAAATTTTTTTCACAATTCTCCCAAAAAGAATCACGAAGTGCACGACATGCATTTTGATTTGAACTCACATATTCATAATAAGCCTGAATAACTTTAACGCGTTGCTTGCGTTGTGTATCTTTCCATGGTTCAATTTGAGTTAGTTTAAAATTGAGAAATGTCAAATGAAATGCAGAAAAAAACTTGACTTTTAGGTGTGGTTCACATTAGACATCGGCTCTTAAAATTTAACCACCCTTTATAAAGAAAAATACACACCAAGTTTTTATCTTTCTCTGTTACTGTTTATCTTGGATTTACTACAAATTCTTGTAAATCTTCAGTATCATATTAATTTCTGTATGTCTGACGGAGCAAATATTTACTTTACACCCCTAAAAGTATGCAAACTGAATGCTACAATATTTAATATAAATAATGGAAGTAGAATTGTCTAACACTGCATTTACACATGAAAGTGATTTCATGGAATTTCTGTATATCTACGTATTAAAAATAAAAATTTTCATAAAATAGAATACTTTCAAGTAAATTTCTTGTGCGTTTACACAGGAAAGTGAAATTTCATTTTAAAAATGTCGTCGAAGCAAAGAGTCGCAATAATTGCTATACATTTTACATTGATGCGCTTAATTTGTCTCCATTTTTTTTTACTACCTTTAGAGTTACCAAGAATATTTCATACACAAATTTAAAAGGCAATAGTTGAAAAAAATAATTTTTGTTAATTATTAATAAAATTATTGTTTCAAAATTACAATAATATTATTCTTGATATATATTTGAAGAATAAATATTATAAATATTTTCATTTACACAAAAATAAGTTATATTTACAATTATTATTTTATCACAATCCTGTCAATTTGTACAAGTTTAATTAGTAGGCAACAGTGTTTACCATTTGTCACTTTACTTTCATGAAAACGTCAAAATTTACATTCTTGAAAAGATCGTTGAAATCTGGGTGGAAAGTAAAATTAATGAGAGTGTGTTAGTGAAGAAGTGTGAGTGTATTGCGAATTTCATGAAATTACTTTCATATGTAAATGCTGGGTAAAATAAATTCACTTGAAAATTAAAAATGGTTTCAATTTTCGTTTTACGTTTTCTATAGAAGTAAAATTCAAATTAAATATCGCTTCTGAACGGAATTTATCTTTATGACATGCCTAAGAATCTTATAACTTTTGTACAGCGCTTTTTGTGAGTGTACAAAATGCCAGTATTTGTAACAAACATCTATTTAATCCTATTTACCAAATAAGATTTGATTGAACTTTTTTTTTACTTGTGTCTCTGAATTTTGTTGTTGCTTAAATCTGCGTGTTTTTATTAAAAATAAAAATCCAATGACTTTTGTAAGACGTTTTAGATTTCCTTCTTGTGGTTGGTATAAGTTATCTAATTTCAATTTTTTTCTCTTTGTCGTAAAACGAAAAATGTCGTATTTATGTTAAGTATTTAACTAAATGACAATGTGACAGTCAAACTACCAGTTAAACTGATTGCTTTTACTTTTTATGTTACTAATACAACTTACATATGTATGTATGTATGTATGTATGTATGTGCGTACATATGTATGTGTATCTATGCTGGTTGTAAACAAAATTTAATTAAACTGTCTGAAAATTGTTTTAATGTAATTTGAATTTGTTATAATAACAAACAAGAAAAAAACCTGTTAAATATGTTGTTGCTCAAACAAATACTTTATACAAATTGCACAAATATTCACCACAAGATTCTTTACATTTAGATTTTGTCACATTTAATCCTCCCTTTTTTGCTTTTGCATACATATTTATTTACGTGTATGTATTTACAAATGTATGTTTGTATGTGACATTTTTATTGTCAATTTATATTTATGTCTGTCTGTCTGTCAAAATAATATGACATGTATATGCAGTTATGTTTTATATCCGAAAACGTGTGCAAAGAAAATACTTCCCTCCACTTGTTTTGCGAAATTATCATCTCACATTTATTTCATTTCTTCGTAAGATTTTCGAAACAGCAATCTGTCAAATTTGCTTAGTTAAACCTTTTTATCTCTACCTACGTAAGCAGAAAATTAAATTTATGTTTAGATTATATAAGACATCTTTAGGAATCGTTTGAATTTATTTAAATTATTCTTACAATATTCTAACAGTTAAATAGAAATTGTGTCTCTAGAGAAAATTAAACAAAATATTTAAAAAAAAAATTTAATAAAAACAAGAATATTTCAAAGATTCTCTCTTTTAACAGAACGATCGCTTAGCGACTAATTCCTTTTTAAAGGAATTAACAAATTATTACCAGTTAAAAAATTATATTGTCCGCTGCAGTCAATGAAGGTGGCTTTTTGTGTCAGCACTGGCACCGAATGCCTTAATCTGAGTGAGGTGTTATCACGGGGTTGAAATTCTGACGACCAATCACCCGATCCTGTGGGAAAAGTTTTCCAACTACCAATGACATACTGAAAGCAATTCTTCATATAATAATATCTCGGCACCTATACACAAACTTAAATAGCGTAAGAGTTTAGAACTATCTAAGCCATAACCTACAGAATAGAGTCTGAAATCCGCAAGAAACCTAAAAATCAAGAAACAATTCCGTTGCAAGGTAATATCACTCCGGAATGTTTAGATTGCCCTAAGACTACTACCTCTGCGAGCATCAGTCTTCAAAGCACCGGTGCCTATTTCTATTGGTGAAGGTAACAGCACGCAAAAATATTAGTGGTTTCCAAAAATCAAAACCAAAATCGGTAATAAGCCACTGTCAAGAAGAAAACATGTATCTGGTCAGCCTTGAGTAAGTATCTTTGACCAGAGTCTGTTCTATCCTAGCGGTTAGAAGTGTTAGTAACACCTCTATACTCCGAGCTTGCAATAAGAAGGTGTAGGCACTTCGCCAAGATTTAATGTGCCTCTGGAGATCTAAGCTAGAAGTCTTTAGTTTCTATATTCGATTTGTAGCTGTCCAGCGCTTAAGGACAATGTTAGCCTCGCAGACCCATCACTGGTCAGTCATATCGCTCTTACAGCAAGAATCACTACTAACATCTACTCCTATTGAGAGACAATGAAATTGCTTTCATCCAAAAATCATAAGTTCTGGAAATCTCGAAATTAGGATGGTAGCACTTGAAATCGCCGTAGCCTCCATTGTCACAACAGAGTTTATGTTTCTTTAGTCTATCCATTGGCAAAACAAGGCTCTGAGCTCATTTTCCCCTAAAATCTTACATGTACGTCTCACACGCATGGACTAAAAATAAGCAAAGAGCTTGTGTTGAAGCTTGTTGTTCAAATTTCTATAAAAAAACATTATTTTCCGTATGTTGCGGAAGGAAGAGAGTGCAACTCATTAAGAGTGCAAATGCATTGGTATTTGTTGCCTATAACTATGCCCTTTGTTAAAATAAACGACCACCACATATTAACTAATTAGATGGACCAGCTGCAACTTTATTTTCCTCATTACCATGGTGTTCCTTAAAACTTTTAATAGTACTGCTCCATAAGCTTATAATAAACTGAGTGATTCCTCGCTCGTCTGTACAATATAAGTACAAGTAAGGTAAGCGGATATAGAAATAGATAATCGCCGGTTGGAAGACAAAAGCTAATTCATCTGACAGTTCATAGCACTACAGGTTGAAGCAAAAGTAAACGCCATTTTGTTTGACAGGATGTGAGCCTAAAACACGTTACAATTTCAAAATTTTGCGAACAATTAATAATCAAACGAATATTTAAATATTTTAGGGAACATGAAAAAAGGAAACAAATTAGTTACTGAATTCAATTAATCTGGAAGAGATGATATTTATATCCAACACGATCAAAGACTGCTAATGATAAAATCGTTGCTGTTTTCGGATTATTCTTTCATTAGCACAATTAAAATAAAACTTACGATTTATAATTATTAAGATTGTTTTATATATGAAACAAAATTTTTAGATGTTTTCTATAAAAATAAAAATACGTTTTTTTTAAATTCAATTTAAAGAAAAAAGTAGCGATAAATTTAAGGAATATTACTCTCGTTAACTGTACTATGAATATGGTGAATGGAGCATAGATAATCAAATACTGTAAGTACAGAAAATCTAAATTTCCTTAAAAATGGAAAACTCAAAAAAATGTATTGCAATTAAATTTGGTATGTTAGAATTTAAAATTTTTTTTAGAAAAATGTTTGCGTTAAAAATATTATTATTATATTAAATTGCTTAAACTAAAGCTTCTTCACATTCTTTTTTTAAAAATTTGTCTTCTTGGATTGGTTTTGCATCTCTCTTTAAAGAAATACATGATCTTTCTCACAAACTTAATTTGCTCATTGTATAACGTATTCCAAAACGTACGATGTTAAGTAAAATAAAAAGTTTTCGGAGAATTATCTAAATATTTATTTATTATGGTAGAAGGATCTACGAAAATTTTGTGTGCAACAAAATATCGGTCAAATGCTTGACACGGCTTCAATGGCATACTTCTATCCAATGGTCCATATTTTTAATGACACTGAGACATATTTGAGATTCAATGTCGTTAATGTTCCGAATTATCTCATTCTTTAGCTCCTGAATTTGACTTATTGACGTACACTTTTTCATTTAAATATTCCCAATGAAAGAAGTCGAACCACGTCAAATCACATGACAACACTGCCAGTGAATTTCTCGCACAAGAAAGCCATTGTTTCGTTGGGTGTGTGACAAGTGACACTATTCTGGTTAAACCACATATCGTCCAGGTCCATATTCTCAATTTCTAGTTAGAAGAAGTCCGTTAGCATCTCGCTGTGGGAAACATCATTAACGACTACTGCTTAGCCGACCTCATTTTTGAGAGTACGGCCCAATGACACCGCCAGTAGATAAACCGCACCAAAAATTTACTCTTTGTGTATACATCGGCTTTTCAACAATCGCTCGTAGATTCTTATTTGCTCAAATACGACAATTCTGCTTGTTAACGAATCCACTAAGGTAAAAGTGAGGCTAGTCGCTAAGGCGAGTTTCTTTTTAAAGTCACTATTCACTTCTTTCTGTTCAAACAACCATTCGGCATATTGACGACGCATTGCGACGCTTGAAATGGTCAGTTCTTGAGTCAGTTAAACATTATAAGCATGAAAATTCCAGTCTTTATTTAAAATTAGCATCGATAATGTTCGTGAGATGTTTAATTGTTGGGCATGAGGAGAAATCGAGGTTGATGTCTCTTGTGGCACACTATCGCATAAAACAGAAATATTCTTCGCAGAACGAACTGGTAGAGAATGCACGGATGCTTTCATATTTTCTATAGACCCGCTTTTCTGAATTTGTGAAGTTTGCTCAATTGTTGCTATTATGAACACATTTGGTCGATTATACTGACCAAAAAAATCTGTAAAAGGTTTCAACAATTTTGCCGCGCTGCTCAGTTGTATATTTCTCTACGATTGGATTTGTCAAAAACTGACACAAATAAATGTCAAATTAAGTTGGGAAAAAAATTCGGCGTTAAGGTGTGGCTCATAATTAACATCGTACATTATGGTTGCACCACCCTTTAGATATGATGTATGTAGGTCATGTAGTGTGCCGTAATAAAATAAATAAAAAAGTAAAACAAGCCGTAAATCTGTGAATATTTTTCATCATATAATGTTATGAGTAAACACAATTTGCTTTGCCACATTTTTATTTAGAAAATTCCTCTACTACACATACATACATACATACCAGGAGACCATCCTTGTATCTGTCAACACGTACATACATACATATATCACTTTATTTAGCGAACGTAAAGGAACCTTTTAATATCTCACACGCACAGTCATATAAAGTGAGTGTCTACTTACATATTATAAATTTGGTATATGTTTGTAAAAGGATATTTTTACATCATGCCCGGATTGTTGTATAAATATTTAGAAAATATGTGTTCTTTAACACAATACATGTAAGCTGAAATCGTATGTGTATGTGACTGCTTTTTAAAAATTCACACAAACACATACATTCTACTTGAAGATCTTCTTATTTTCAAACTTGTTAGTCAACATTTAATATGAATGAGTGTAGAAAAAAAAAGGAAGAGTAATATAGTCGGCCATTCCGAATCTGACAATACCCTTTACCATCATGATAATGACCTTATCTTAGCGTAAACAAGATTTTAGATTTAAGATTGTACGCAATTTTGCTTTAATATTTTCTACGCCATCATTATATGTGTAATAAATTCAAATGTAATATAGTTTTTTTTTTAAATAAAAATAAGACTTAACATAAAATCAAGGAAATGTTTTCTTTAATGCATTTATAACATTGTTTAATTAAGAGAAAAAAAATATGGATTAATAACACAAGGGAACGAGGTTTCTGTTGATTAAGAACTGTATGTTGTTGTTAAGGTTATTTAGGACACTGAATCTAAATCTGCACTTGGTTTTTTTTTATCAGCTCAACATTTCGCGATACACCGTTATGTCTAAAATTAAGGCACTTCCATATTTGGAATAACTTAAAAATGGTTTACCATATTCAGTTAAAACAAGAAACCCCATAACTCGTCAACATTATTATCTTTTAGTCGTGCTTATATTGGTTTTAAATTTGCCAGTATTTTCAAAGATATCAGGGAAGTTGTGGTAGAAAATTGTGTTTTTTAAACAAAACTTCAAGATTTTTGATTTTTTCAAACTTCTTACAAAATATAAAACGACAAAAATTCCGTTGTTTTTTTTTTGCCAGCGTAGAGGCATGTTCCGATCAAAACGAGCCATATTTCGTTCAAATCGATCTACAACTTTTGATTTTATTTATTTTATTTTTAAAGATACTACTGTGCAACGGCACTGATGTACATATCAGCACTGATGTATATGCAGCTGATGTATATTTAGCGATTTGTAACACTAAATTAACGTTTTTTCCCTCATTTCAAAATGAGGTACCTTCACTTAATTGTGAATAAAAGCGAAATACGTTAATAGATTTTTATGATCGATGCCTCATTTTGTTTATGGGTTATGTGGGTTTATGCGAAAGTAGTAAAACTTTACACTGTTTGCCATTTTGGCGTTTTCGTGATTTTTTTAATAAATTTTTTACTTCAACAACCATTTTTGTGATTTTCAAAAGTTTGATTGTTTTTCAAAGGTAACAATAACATCTTTAAAATAAATAATAATTTTGAAAATCGCTTAATGAGGAAGGAGTAAAGTAATGATTTATTGAATTTTTAATTTTTGGAAAAAGAGTCAGAAATACGATTAGTACTTGTAACCTAAAAATGCGAGCTGATGGAGAAAAAGGGAGATTCGATTTGAAATCAGCGACCTCAAATTAGTAAAAAAAAAATTGCAATAAAGTTTCAGTTAACTCAAAAAAGTTCAATTTTGTTACCTAGTGTGATTATTGTTAACATTTAAATTGCTTTTAGCAATAAATGTTCAACATTCAGGCACATAAATTATTGGATTTTTTCATAGTCAATCCTAAGGTATATTTATTTATTAGGTAATTGCAGTTCGGAAAGAACTTTTTTGTTTATATTTTTTATATATTAAGTTTGACATTTGAAATAAATGAGGGAAGAGAGAAATTTGTTTTTTATCTATGAACTTTGAAATCTGAAACTTTAAGTAATTGAAGAAAAAAATAATCAGCTGACGAACCAAGACTACCTGATGGTCAAGGGTCAAGCCTTTTTATTTGATATCAATGTGGCACATTTTTAATTAGTAGACTTGATTCTTATATAAATTTATTGTACGCTATTTTTTTTTTATTTAAAATCCATATTTGCATTAGTTCAATAAAAATAAGTTCAATATTGGGTCTCAGCGCCACTGGGCATTACAGAGGCAAGTTGGTAAACAATTTTCATAAGTACAAAAATTTTACAATTTATAAGCGTGATTTTTAAGCGTATTTTTTTTAAAAATTTAATAAAACCGTCAAAATTATTATTGGAATCGATCAATTTTTTAAAATTAAATTTTTGCTCTTTACTTTTTAAAAACATCTTCATGTTAATGTTGCCCGCAGCTCCGGTTCAAATGGTCCATTCGTAAGGACTAATTTTGCACCACTTGTTCGAGAATTTCGGTCTGTATTCTATGAATAAGACATGTTATGTTATACTCTAAGGCTTTTATCGTGTTTGGCTTGTCCACTTCACTTAACCCTACAAGAAATATTCAAGAGGCGTCAAATCACATGATCTTGGCGGCCAACTCACAGGGCCATTTCGAGAGATAAGCTGCTCACCAAATTCATCCTTCAATATGTTTCATGAGCTGTGTGTAGGGTTTGGGATTTTCCGGTCTTTTTATTTTCCCGGGAAACGGGAATTAAAAATCGTCTTCCCGGGAATTCCCGGGATTCCCGAAAATAAATTCTTTTAAAATAAATAATATTTGTTAACTTTAAAATCACGATTTGGTTAATAATTCATTGTTTTAGTAGTAGTTTATTTTCCATTAGAGGCCTTGTTGTGTCAGCATTACATCTTCCGGAAATATAAACTTAATCCAAGTTATAAAAATAATTATTGCCATGTAAACAGAAATTTAAATATCTTTTTTGGGCAACACTACTCCACTCGTCTAATACAAGAGTAAACCTCAAATTGTCACAAATTTGACTCGATATGGTTTTCACCATCGTATTTTTAACGGCGTTGTTATATTTTACTACAATGTTTTTAGCATCAGTTCCATATTTTGGTAACGTCATATTTTTACAGAAAAAACTTTGACGAATAAAATAACTCTGTGTAATTGTTCGAATAGTTATTCCATCGACTGCTGCTAATTGTGTCTAAAAAACTTTTAATTGTGGAATTATTTTTTTTATTTGGTGCATGTGTTGAAGAATCGTTTTAAAATTTTATTTTGTGAACCAAACGAACGTGCCGTATGAGACTACTAGTACTACCGTCCTTGAACATTAACCTTTTCGGGCAAATATTACATTGTGCTGCGTTGTCAACTTTTTGAAAATAGTTCCAAACTTCAGACATTTTGCTTCTAAACAAAGTGAATTTAAAAAAAAGTATTATTAGAAAAATTCAATCATAAATAAAAAAAATTATAATTACAAATTATGTGACCACTTTTAAAAACAATTTGTACATACGATTATATTTATAAAAATGAACCACGAAAACTACTGCTGGTTTTACGGTTGTTATAAAAAACATTTATATACAAAAAAACATTTAATTATGTATGTATATAATTAATTCACTTGAAATTAATAAGCACTTATTAAAAATAATTCCAGAAAGTCGTTAACTTTGGCGTGAAATATTTTTGACCGACGATGTTTGTTTTTCTTTTACATAGTCGTATTTGAGAAAAGTTGTAAATACTTAACAAACAAAAAACGCTAACAATTTAAAAACCTTACTTTTTATTCAAATATTCTTTAAATTTACCAAAACAGATAAGAAATTAAATATATTTCCTAATATACTACATATTTTTTATTTCCCGTTTTCCCGGGAATAAGAGAAAAATTTTACCGGGAATATTAATTGGTTTATTCCCGGGAATTCCCGGTTCCTGAACCCTAGCTGTGTGGCATGTGAAACCGTCTTGTTGAAACCACGTATCAAACAAGTCCAACTCAGCCAATTGGGGCAAAAAAAAGTCGCGTATAATGGCTCGATATTGTTCGCCGTTGACGGTAACATTTCTTCCACGGTCGTCTTTGAAGAAAAATGGACCGATGATGCCACCACCCCATAAACCACATCAAGCTGTCGTTTTTTCGGGATGCATTGGTAAATCTTGTATGCTATGTGGCTGTTCTTCACTTCAGATGTGACAGTTTTGCTTGTTTACGTATCCATTTAGCCAGAAATGAGCCTCATCGCTGAACACAATTTTTCGATAAAACTGTGGAGCACGAATTTTGATAATAAATTTCAACGATTTGCAGTCGTTGCTCGTTTGTGAGTTTCTCCATGATGAAATGGCAGAGTATACTGAACACTTTTCACTTTCACAGATGTAGTTTGGATGCAATTACCAACCGGTGCTGCCAGCCCGAAAAAATTAATTTATAAAAAAAAAAATAAATAAATAAGTAACGTGTTACATATAAAACATATAAAACTGTGCCTATTAGTTCAAAATTTTTTTACAAATACCTCTGAGACATATCATATTTACAAAAAGTAATAAACGTGTCAAAAAGTTTTCCAAAGGTTGAAAAATATTATTTGAATGGCGATTGTACTAGATTTTAATAGCGATTTATTGCCGTATATTTGATACCATATAGAGATTTGTGCGATATGTGGGAGCTGCTTAAAGCTGATTGTAGCCAACACAATTGGACAAAAGAAAACTGCTCTTCTCTCCTGTTCACAAGCTCTCAGAAAATATACTCTTTATGAGGTCAGAAATGAAAATTTTAGAAATTCCAAACGAAAGGACACAGCTATAATACCCTTGACACCACAGGTGAAGGGTATAATTATGTCTAAACATACGTATGTATCGTATACTCCATGTGAAGTAAAAGTATTAGGTTTTTTGTAATGCACGACAAAAGCGATTAATATCGTTTATTTAGTCTAATAGAGTAATAACTTCAAATTTGAATATTTATTTATGTACAATAAAATATTAAGCAGTTTCAATTATTTTTAATAATTCAATTTATGGATGTATTTTGATAATAAATATGTTTGTGTTGTTACAAATTTAGCTTATTTTCCTGATTAAATGTTCATTTATGGGACTAAGGCCATTAAATTATTTATATTAAGAATTAAGGGAGTCATAAAATGAAAGTGTGGAAGTGTTGGATGTATTACTGCAGATAAAGTGACTAGTATGTGGTTGGAAATATACTAGTTGTTTTTAACTTCAGACTAGCTACGTATCTGTTCTTTTTTCTCATATCAAACTATCGACTTTAACATTGGGTTGTGGTAGCAGCCTAACAAGTTCATTTGTATATAGTTGTATACTAGTTTAAATACCAATTACTGTTACTATGTATTTATCTCTTCCTATAACAATATAATAAAAAATTTAATAAACATTTTACATAGAAATTTTTTTCTGTAGCTGCCGGGTTTTGAACTAGTGTCTCTTTTTAGTTTTTAAGTGTCATGCTTTAGCCACTAAACCAGCACATAATTGTTTTAAATTTGTATTAATTGATTGACTTTACTTTACGGTTTCGAGAGGTTTACGATATATTTTTTTATGGCTAAACGAATAAAGATTGCACATTTATTTCTTTTTTCTGTGAAAGAATATATTACCAGCTGCTTATAATAATTTTTAGAAAAATTTTTTTTTTACAAAAAACTTCGTTCAAAATTAATCAGTGGATACCTTACCTTTACCCATAAACTATTGCTTACGATAAAAGATGCATTTGCTTAACAAAAACAAAACTTGACTTTGTGAAACAATCCTGTTTTGTAATTGTTTTAAGAAAATCAGTTATAAATAGTACTTGAATTTTTAAGCACGATTTCGGTTTAAAATAGAAATTAAATTTTTGGATTTACAACTTAATTTTTCTTTCTGTGTATGTGCGACGGTCAGATTGTATTCTTTACAACAATATGTTGTTGCTAAAAAATGTAAAAAAAAGTTATAGATATTTTGTTTTTAATGCTTCTTTTTCGTAAAAATGTCGATACGGTTGCCGCATAAAAATAGTGTTATTAAAAGTAATCGCTATTAAATAATCTCTTTATGCTAAAATATGTATCACTTTCTTTGTATAACTTCGATATGCTAGTAAAATGATTTCCTAAATTTAGTCTTTCGATGAAAGTGGGCGTTAAAGTAGGCGTGTCAATATAGTTTCTGCCAATAAATACAACTAAGATATTTCACTATAAACCTTTTTTTCCAAAAACTTTGTCCATAGGTAAATTATATGAATTTAAGATACACCGTCATATGGGAGGTAGTGCTTATAGTGGACGTATGACCTAAATTTTCTGGCCAAACAATGACATTGACCAGAAAGCTACATGTGCGAAAATTTATCATCATACCTCTAATTCTGCCGGTTTTATGAGCTTTTAAATTTCATTGAAAGTAGATTACTAAGTACTAAGAGGGCGTTAAAGTAGGCATGTCAAAGTTGTTTCTGCTAGTAAACACAACTTAGATGTTTCAATATAGTCCTTTATACTTTCAAAAAATTTTACTATAGAGAAGTTATATAAATTTATAATAAACCGTTATATGGGAAGTAAGCGTTAAAGTGGGCGTGTTACCTTCATTTACTGGCATAACAATGACATTGAATAGAAAGCTACATGTGCGAAATTTCATCATCATACCTCTAATTCTCTTTTATGAGCTTTTAAGTTTAATTAACATTAGATTACGTGATATGGGCGTTAAAGTAGGCGTCTCAAGGTGGTTTCTCTTGATAAATTTAACTTAGATATGTCAAAATAGATTCCTTTTTTTTCAAAACCTTTATTCTTAGAGATATTATATGAATATTATATGAGTATGGTATCAATCTTTTGGAAATATCCAGGAATGAATCGCTATTGAAATTCAGCATAACTTTCTGAGATATAAGCAAAAAACCACGACCACCTCGTTTTTTTTTTCAAAATTACAACAACAATATACATATATACTGGTTAGAGTAAATGTGGCATTGAATCTCAGCTGAGCCAAAAAAAAATTTTTATTTTATATATTATTTATATTTGATTTTTATTTAAGCTTGAGATCACTTTTTTGTTTTTTCATAAAAAATTATCCATTAACCAATATTTCGCTACCAAACAATGGGTAGCTTCTTCAGGGTAAATATGTATACAAATTATATTAACAAAAAACAAAATTCAAAAACAATTACAAATTGACAAAAAACTAATTTGTAAAAAAGGCGGGAAAATATTTTTTCAATATAAACAATTTTTGAAATATACAAAACAAACGAAAATAATTCATTTACATATTATATAAATAGTAATAATTTACAAAAATAACAAATACTAAAAAACAAGTACTAAGACTACCGTTCTCATATCTTATCAACTAAATATCTATAATTCTGGGCAACATTTGCTGCATCAGTCTTATAGTTAATTCGCTGTGTAGGTGGTACTTTAATAATTTGTAACATTTCTAACATATTCCTGCGTCTGTAATTGTTTCCCTTATTTAAAATTAATGTATTATTGAAATCTGGATAATGATTAGAATTAGCGCAATGTAATGATAATGCTGTCTTTTGTGTCAATGTAGTGTTCCTGTATTCCTGATCAGATCTATGTCCAGCAATTCTAGTTTCTAGTTTGTCTTTCGTCGTTCCTACATAAACCTTGTCACAAATCTCAGTATCATTACCTTCACATGGTATTTCATAAACTAAACTAGACATCCCAAATTTATCTATCCTATCCCTTGTCTTACTAAAAAGTCTACCTAACGTATGTTGACGACTTATTTTGTATTGTCCCAAATCATTCAATTGATAATATTTTGGAAACATTTAATTCATTTCATGATGATATTAAATTCACGATTGAGATGGAATGTGACTCTAAAATTCCATATTTGGATACATTAGTAATAAGAAGGGGTAATAATTTGTTAATAGATTGGTACCAGAAACCTACTTCATCTGGAAGAATCATAAATTATTATTCAAAACACCCCAAGGGAATTGTTATTAATACGGCGAAGAATTTAATTGAGCGGGTTTTAAAGATTAGTGATACAGGATTTCATAAAAGGAATATAGAAAAGATCAAAAATATTTTGGACGATAATAATTATCCAATCCAGGTAATTTGTAGATTGATAGGGCAATATAAAAATAGGAAAAATAGTGGCACAAGTTTGACTACTGAACCTAAAATTTATAAATCATTAACTTATGTCCCTCTTTTATCTGAAAAATTGAAAAACTCAAAAATTTACGACTATGGGAAATATATGATAGCCCACGGAACATATAACACGTTAGGTAGACTTTTTAGTAAGACAAGGGATAGGATAGATAAATTTGGGATGTCTAGTTTAGTTTATGAAATACCATGTGAAGGTAATGATACTGAGATTTGTGACAAGGTTTATGTAGGAACGACGAAAGACAAACTAGAAACTAGAATTGCTGGACATAGATCTGATCAGGAATACAGGAACACTACATTGACACAAAAGACAGCATTATCATTACATTGCGCTAATTCTAATCATTATCCAGATTTCAATAATACATTAATTTTAAATAAGGGAAACAATTACAGACGCAGGAATATGTTAGAAATGTTACAAATTATTAAAGTACCACCTACACAGCGAATTAACTATAAGACTGATGCAGCAAATGTTGCCCAGAATTATAGATATTTAGTTGATAAGATATGAGAACGGTAGTCTTAGTACTTGTTTTTTAGTATTTGTTATTTTTGTAAATTATTACTATTTATATAATATGTAAATGAATTATTTTCGTTTGTTTTGTATATTTCAAAAATTGTTTATATTGAAAAAATATTTTCCCGCCTTTTTTACAAATTAGTTTTTTGTCAATTTGTAATTGTTTTTGAATTTTGTTTTTTGTTAATATAATTTGTATACATATTTACCCTGAAGAAGCTACCCATTGTTTGGTAGCGAAATATTGGTTAATGGATAATTTTTTATGAAAAAACAAAAAAGTGATCTCAAGCTTAAATAAAAATCAAATATAATCAATTAAAAAAAGATCAAGAAATTTAGACGATATATATATTATTTATATTTTTGTTATTTTTTTTTATATTTTTTTTTAATTTTTTTAAAAAAAATTTTTTTAAATGTTTTTTTTAATTTTTTTTATTGTTTTTAATAAATTTTTTTTGTTGTTAATATTTTTTTTTTGTAATTTTTTTTTTTGGAAACACATACATACGTAATCTCAATTTATAATTCTGCAATAGGATGTTTTTTTTGTATATGTATGTACGTACTTCATATGAGATGAATGGTGATACAAGCAATTGTTATTGCATGACTACATGTTGTGAAGGGTATACAAGATTCGGCACGTCCGAGTATAGCACTTTTACTTGTTAACGTTTTAAATTTAAAATATATCGAAAAATACACTGTGCTATTAAAATTTTCGTACATTTTGATCTATAACTTCTTTCGTAATGTATGTATGTATCTGAACAATTTTCAGGAGACACAATTGAATTTTATTTGATGTAGGAAGGACATTGTGTTTTTGACCTACTTTTGCAATACCACCTATTACTCTCTTTCTAATATTCCAGTTTACCCCATTCAATACCGAACAAACCTTAAGCCTTTTTACTTTTTCTGTTAAAGGACATAACTAGATCGTCCTAAAATGAAACCAGGGCTCAGAAAAAATTTACTTTATGGGATCTAAAATGGATATTTCGATGTGTTACAAACGGAATAACATAATGAATATCTCCCACACCATTTTTTGAGTGGTGGGTATAAAAATATTGGTATAGGAATTGCATTTAAAACAGTAAGTACATGCAAAGAAAAAATATGGTTGTGGTAACCATAAGAAGAGCAACATATGATGATTGAATTGTATGATTATGGGTAAAACATATAATGGTTACCAGTTATCATTATTATGTTTATTAAAAGTATCATTTAATAATCAGATATATGACTACGATTGAAATCGACAACCTTTGCCTTTTTACGGCAAATTATTGTCTTTTGCTGTAACATGCACATAGTGATTGTACTCACCAATTTAATTGCAATTTCTATACCAATATTTTTTTACATTTTCTCGTTTATTTGTAAATTTTCTTAAATATTTTCAAAATTTTCGTGTATTTTTCTGACATTCCAAACTTAAATTTTTATTCAGCAAGAAGAAGAACAGTTGAAATCAAATTATTGTTAATAAAAAATCATAGCTTGATTAATTTGTAATCATACTGTTGTCTCACCTATAATTTTATAATTATTTGTAATTTTAAATGCTTTTGAATATAATGTTATTTTTGTCAAATTAATTCTTTTAAGTCATACTATTTTTAAATGATAACCATTTTGAAATTTATACGAAAAGTAAACATTAAATGATACAATTCAAAAAAATGCTTGATTATCGTGACAAAATATATGATGAAATGAAACAAGAATAACTATTACTTGTTTTCGACAACCAAATATTGTTATAGAAACTTTAATATGATCGCCGTGATCGTGTCGTAACCAAGGTTTTTGTTTGCGTGTACAAGCAGTTTATCTAACTAAAAGCAAACGACAATAATTTGCTGTAATAAAATCAAAGATTGTATATTTCAACTGTAGTCATATATATGATTATTGCATGATACTTTAATTAAACAAATTATAAGTATATATTTTAACAACAATCATAAAATTCAATAATGGTATGTTGCTCTAAGATTATGATTATCACAATCATGTTATTTCTTTGCGTGTAGTTATTTGATTGTCCCAAAACGTTACTAGTTAAAATTTAGCTACAGGGATAAAATAAAAATTGTTTGTATCGATATAATTAGATATGGGTGGCAGAAGCTTAAATATTTTTGTTTCTCTGTTGGCAAAGTCTTAAACTGAGGCAATTTTTTTCTGTATATTAAATGTAAATAGTTAATTATTAAAAATTCCGGTGGAGCAAGTACAATTCTGGGGGGAGTTGTTGGCAACTACAGTTCTTGCACCAACACAGCACAAAGTTGGTGGTGGGTAAGAAATATTCGGCAAAACCGAATATAGTTGTCTTACTGGTTTTTTGTCAGTTGCTTAGAGAATCGTGGTTTTGACCAGTTTATATGATTGTGCGTGTGCTTATAAACTTTTTTAAAATGTTTGTATGAACTTTTTGTGTTTAATTTTTCCAAAAAATTTCATTTGGCAAAGATATATCAAAAATGTAAAAAAAAAATTATGAATAAACAATATGAGCAATAACATTTATTTCAGTTTTGGTTATCACTCACATTTTAAAATTAATATGGCCGTATGTCCGTAAAGAGCAAATTTTTGAATAAGATTCTGCAGTAACAATTTTCTGCTTAATGAAAATTTTGTTTGTAAATATTTGTTCATGGTAGCGCAACTGCTAAATTAAATTTAAATTACAATTTATTAAATTTAAAAATATCTTTAAGCTATAATTTTTACACAAATGTTCTGTAAAACTTTTTTCTTGTTTAAATTAAATTAAATTAAATTGTTTACAATTGATCAACGAACAACTTTATTAATAATAAATCGTTGGTTTTATTTATTAGTTTGACCCTCTAACATTTTGTTGTTGTTATGAGTGTATTTCATTACTAACTGAATAAATAATGAGTTAAAACCTTTTGATTGATTTGTTGAATTAAATGTTAAAGCTAATTTATAATTTTTTGAAATCTCAGGGATTTTAAATTATTATTTTTTTGTTGTTTTTGTGACCTCGCAAACTTTGTATAAACCCCAAATGATGTTTTTATATTTAACATTTTATTAAAAAAAAATACTAAATATTTTCTATGTATTTTGAGCTCTATTTAAATTGAATTATCTGAAATTCATTTCATTTCATTCGGTCTGCCTAATAAATATTCATAAATTAGGTTTTACATGGGTTTACTATGGAAGCATATGTTTGGATTTGCATGCAAATTAAGGCCCTCAAAACATACTCGTATAGAATGCTGCTAGCCGTATGCTTATTGAATCAATATTTAAACATATCAACGATTATAAGCTTTCAAAGAGTTGATAGAGTAAGTTATTGAAAAAAAAAAACATATCAGCTGCCTGAAATCACTTTGAATACTTTCGTATTAAAGGACATTAAGAGTCGTAGTAAAAGAAAATAACTTTTTCTATTGATAACAACTTTATAGCGATAACAAATAATTAGCACTCAGAGACATTTTTAGTAATTAACTGATTAAAATTACCAACAACTAGAATAATACAAAAAGCAAAAACTAAAAAAACAACAACAACAACACTGAATAAAACTTGCAAGATTATATTTGTATTAAGCCAATTTGTGTTCGTGCTGTTGTTAGGAACGGATGAATGTGCTGTGTGTTGAGACTTAAACTTTTTAAGTTTTAAAAATTTCTTTAAGTCTAACGACTTAACTATTTATTTTCTCATTTCTTTTCTATTTTCTTGGTAATTTTACATTAAAATAAGTTAGTTTCTTGTTTTTGTTTTAACATAAAAAATAAAACTTTTATTACAGTTTCTTCTAGAGTCCGAACTTAGAAATTCCCCACATCTTAAACGGCTTTATTTTCTTTATTTTTTACATTATTTGTTGGGGCATGTGGTAGATCTGTAAGAATATTTCGTCATGTTCAATGTATATATGTATGTATAAGGATATGGTCTTTATAAAGGAGAAAAATCAAGAAAAAAATTTGTTCAAGAAAAACAAGGACCAACTTTTGTGGGCACAAGTTTAAAAAAAGATTAAACCTCTGTTGCTAATTGCATGTGACGTATAAATGCCATGGTAACAGCTTGTGTCTATAGAATGTACAACAAGAATAAATACCAAAAGCAAACAGAAATAAATAAAAAAGTTATAGTCGGTCAGGACAAACTATATTATACACAGACCTGGGGGATCTCAATTACATTTCAATTACAATTACATGTAATTTGTAATTGAGGTAGTCTAAATTACAATTACAAGTAATTGTAATTGAAAGTAAGGACTTAACTCAATTACAATAAAATGTAATTGTAATTGAAAAATGTCAATTACAATTACTTGTAATTGTTAATTGAAAAAAATCAAATACACATTACATGTAATTGTAATTGAAAATGTTCAATTACTAATTACAAGTAATTGTAATTGTAATTAATCAACAAATAATTACTTGTAATTGAACAAAATTCAATTACATTTTTAAAACCATAAAATAAAACTTAAAATTCTTAAAACGATTTTCTAAATTATATGGTGTTATTTAAAGCAAATAATAAATTTTTTTAAATTGGTTCCTTGTCTTAATTATTTTTCAATCAGGTATGTGATGAAAAACGATCGATTTCATTTCGATCATTATTGAAATTTCAATTCGGACGTGTTCGTAACATTTTTAAACTGAAAATTATTAAATGGTAAAGACTGGCTTATATAATATCTAATTGATAATTTTTGTAACTAAATACTTTTTTCACAATAAATACTTAAAAAAGTAATGATTACTTGTTTTTTTTAAATTACTTAATGAAAAAATTTTTTTTCCAATTAAATGTAATTGTAATTGGATTTTTTTCCAATTACAATTACATGTAATTGTAATTGGAATTTTTTCAATTACAATTACATGTAATTGTAATTTAAGAAAACTTCAATTACAATTACATGTAATTGTAATTAATTTTTACTTCTTTTTCAATTACAATTACGTGTAATTGTAATTGAAAAAATTCAATTACAATTACATGTAATTGTGTAATTATAGGTGTAATTAAATACAAAATGTAATTGAGACCCCCCAGGTCTGATTATACACTGCAATTTAATTATTTCTGCCATGGTACAATCATCATGTGTTTTTAATATTTTTTTTTTGGAAACATACATACTTAAACTCAATTTATAATTTTGCAATGGGATGCTTTTATATATGTATGTTTTTTATTTCATAGGAGATGAATGGTGATACAAGCTATTATTATTGCATGACTACACGTTGTGAAGGGTATATAAGATTCGGCACGGCCGAATATGGCACTCTTAATTGTTCTCTTTGGCGTTAAAATTTTAGAACAAACTTTATTATGTTTGCGAGCCTACCTGTAACAGTGATGGACATCTGCACTGCGTCTGCAAAAGTCAGGTGGAAGAATACGTCTAATATTTAAAATGACGACATTTACGTTTTACTCCCTCACTTTATTGTTGAATTTTCTTATGTTCTTAATACCGAGGCACATTGTGCATCTTCCGTCGAACTTTTTTTTAAACAGACAGCTAAGACCCCTTTCTGACTAGGCAAGCCTCTTGCGCAAGTTAGTTTTTTATTTTCCTTTGAACTTGCCTTTACGTTCAGATTCAGCAATTATCTTGCCCAAGTTTCGTTCTCTTTTACTTATTATACCCTTCACACAATGAAAAAGGGTATATATAGGTTTGTCATTCCGTTTGAAATTTCTACAATTATCATTTTGTTGAAATCAAAAAAAAAAAAATAAATAAATATTTTATTTTTAGTAATTTTTTATGACAGTTAATTTTCAATAAATCTGCTATTTAATTTATTATAATTTTCAATAAATTATCTCTGTATGGTTACTTTTCTATTGATAGAAATTTTTCAAAACATTTGCTATTTACGGAAAAGTTTTAACAGATTTGTTATTTAAAAAAAAAATTGTTGCTATTTATAGTAAAAATCATTTACTCTTACTATTTACTCTTTTCTTCTCTTCTACCTATAATCGTGTTTACTGATGAACTTTGTTGAAATTATTATGCTTGTTTGTGTGTCTCTGCTAATTAAAGGAAAGGAAAATAAATATCAAACGCTATATATATACAGGGTGGGTCAAAATTCACCATGGAGTTTAAAAATTAAATAACAAAATGAATATTCTTCTACACAAAGTATGGAATATAATGTTACTTGAGTGACCCACATTTTCATCTTCGCAATCAAATGCTAGTTTAGAAAATTTTTAATAATATTACAGCAAAAACTTGGTAATGACTTGCTCTTGCTAAACAACATAATTTTTAATGACTTGATTTTTGATGTGATACATAAGTACTTTTTTCAGACATTTGCTTGGATGCATACATAATAGAATTTCTTATTTGTTGGAACCCATATGAATACACAACTTTGTATAATATTCCTTTAGTTTAACACACTTAGGACCATTATTACAACTTGCCGTTACTTTAAGGCTGGATTTTTGCTATTTGTCGGTCCGACAAAATCCTGCCTTAACTAACGGCAAGTTGTAATAATGGCCCTTAGAGTATAAGTAATAAGGTTTTCGACAATAACGGTAAAGCAGTTTATTAGTAAAAGTTGTTACTTATATATTTTAACTAATTCTTAAACTTCAGATTAACATATTGCAAAATAATCAAATCGAATATTCGTACTTAAAACAACCGAACGACTTCTGTAAGTCCATAATAGTAATGGGTTATTGAGGTTTTTGAAATCAAGTACTTATTTATTGCTATAAAAGTAAGTATTTACTTAAGTCACTACTTATAATCAAACATAACAAGTACTTATTTAATTTCTTATTCGTAAGCGAGGATGGTAAAAACTTTCCCCTACTGACATCACCATGTTATAATAATGGGTATGGATTGTAAGTAGTGAAGAATTGTTTTTAAGTGAATCCAACTAATTTTTTTGTAATGACAGTTTTTGCTGGGATCTTTTAAAATTAGTTCGCAGTGTGAACGTGATCAATCGGTTAAAGGCGAATTTCTTACATTGCCAAGTCGGTGGTGACGATGATCTAAGCAACGAGTAACCACTTCACAGGGCGAAATTTTGACATTAAAATGTCCACGATATTCTCTTTACGTTAAAATAATTGATTGCTAATTTATATAATAGAAATATTTTATGCTGGTTCTTTGTTCAGTTCTGAATGTCTGTATTATTTATTAAAAATACATATACTAACGAAAAGATTATTAAATATTCAAATCCCATGGTAAATTTTTTCCCACCCTGTATGATTAAGAGTATTTTTTATTGCTGCGGTTGCACATACAAATACAATAATACTTTCGTAGATTTGCTACAATCATGAAAAAAAAATTAGAGTAAAAAGTTGTTTGTTGACAACTATTGTTGCTGTTGCATACACCGCGTTAAAATCTTTTGTTGTATTTGTTTGCATTTGTTGCTTTGTTTTCTTTCTATCATCTCTCCAATGAGGAATTAATTTTTAAAAAAGTTAAGTTATTACAGTTAGACATGTTGATGAAATTAGACCACGAACGAGGGTACAAATTTTATTTGATAAAATCGCTTAATAGCAAAAAAAAACTGTACAATATGAAGGTAATTATTTATGCATATTTTGTAATTGAGATTCGAGGTGGCATGAAAGGTTTTAAAGAAAACTTTTAATGGCACACGCTGACAGTTATTGATCGTAATCAATAAGTTGTTTTATTTATAAAATCGTTATTATATTCTGACAAAGTACAAAAGAAAATTAAGTTTTATTGTTAAAATTCAATATATATTACTTATTCCGTACTTCAAATATTATGTCAGCAAATCACTTTGACATATTGGTAAAAGGAAAAATTAAATTTTAGAAATTCACATGTTGTTAATCTAACATTTATATTATATTTATATTAATTCTTTAGCACTGTCTGTGCCATGCGTACACCAAATATCAATAAAACCGCCATGGCGCGCCATAACGCATTTCTAACAATTTTTAGCAACTACGTAAACATTAAATAATATTTAAACATAGGGAAGTTCTTAAGAGAGTTTGAAATTTTATTTAGTTTAATCTAGCAAAGGTAAGGCTAAGAAAAACAATTGGGAAAAATTTTCACCTCGGCTTGTAAACCAATTTAAATAAGGCATATAATATTTCAAAAATATTTCTTTAAAGCAACGCATTCTATCTTAAAATGGGAAAATATTTTTGTAATTTTTAAAATCATAAGTTGAACGGAAGTTGTAATCGTGTTACGCATGCATAAGATTATTTTGTTAAAGAAATTAAAAGAAATGTAGTGTGTTTTTTAAAGGGTATGGAAAAGAATTAATTTAGAAAATTGATTATCATTTGTAAATATTGTTACGCGTTATACCTTTGGTTTATTTCCTTTAAATAATCTGGGGATTCTTTTGTATTGCAAATAATAATACTTGAAATTTATTATAAAAATAAGAGCACTTACATATATGTTATTTTTGTTTAGTTTTGTTTGGAATTTTATTCAAATCGTTCAACTTTATTACGAAAATTCACGTTCTGTGAGGAATGTGTTTCGTGCACTTCGCTCAACTTATGGTCAACATTATCCGCCTACTGAGCGTACTATTTGCAACACCATCGCCCATTTTGAGACCCAGCATTCAATATTGGATAATATTCGACCGAATAGACCACGTCCAGCACGCAGTGAAGAAAATATAGCACCCGTAGCTGAGATTGTACACGAAGACCGTGGAGCGTCTATTTGGCGCCGTTCGCAGCAACTCCGACTGACGTATGGTACGACTTGGGCATTTTTCGTCAAGATCTTAAATTAAAGGAATACAAAATACAGGTTGTGCAACAACTAATGCCGCTCGACCTTCCCAAGCGACATCGCTTCGCTCTATGGGCTCTTGAAAAGTTCAAAGAAGATCCGACATTTTCGAGGCAAATTTTGTTCAGCGATGAAACAAAAACAAAATTGCCGCATTTGGGATGAAGAGCAACCTTAAAAGATTCAAGAACTGCCACTTTATCCAGAAAAAACAACGGTTTTGTGTAGTTTGGGGGCCGGTGGAATCATCGGTCCATATTTCTTTAAAAATGATGCTGGTGGGAACGTAACCGTCCATGGCGACCGTTATCGTGCAATGATAACCGACTATTTGATGCCTGAAATTGAAGCTCGTGATCTCGGCGACATTTGGTTTTAGCAAGACCGCGCCACCTCCCACATATCGCATCAATCAATGGATTTATTGAGAGAACACTTCGGTGAGCGCATAATTTCACGTTTTGTGCCGGTCGATTGGCCACCAAGATCGTCCGATATCACACCATTAAACTTTTTCCTGTGGGGATATGTAAAGTCTAAAGTTTATGCGGACAAAACCGCTTCGATTCAGGATTTGGAGCAAAACATCACGCGTGTCATTCGCCAGTTACCAGTCGAAATGCTGGAACGAGTCATCGAAAATTGGACTCAACGAATGGACCTTCTGCGACGTTGCAACGGCCAACATTTAATAGACATAACACTGATAATAAATATTCCCCATTAAATTTGAATTTTCTATGTTTTTGTTTCTTTAAAAAAGTAGGAAAGCTCAAAATGGATCACGCTTTATAACAATATTTTAGAATAAACAACAAAGAAGTTGCTTTTTGGTGCTTATAACTCAGTAAGTTTTAAACCAGTTTCTTAGTTTTTCTCTGCAATAATTTTTGAGATTACGGCTTGTAATTTGGTGTCTTGACGTGTCAATAAAAATGAGCAGCTTGGGTAACGAAATATATTAAAGAAAAGTAATTTTTCTTAAAAACTATTTTTTCGTATAACTTTGCAGATTATTCCAAATATTTTCACGAATAGCCCTATAGGCATATCATATCTACAAAGTGCTTATAAGTTTTTCCAAGAGTGAAAAATGTTTTGTGGAAAAACAGAGGTCGTCCTGTTTTTTTGCTTAAATCTCAGAAAGTTATGGCGCGATTGGGTTGAATTTTAATAGCGATTCATTTCCAAAAATTTCCAAAAGATTTATATCACATACAGATCGGTGCAACCTGTGGGGTCTTTTAAACATTTATTTTAACCAACAGACGTATATTTCTCAATCGACTTCTTTTGGAAATGAATATTGCAGAAATTATAAATGAAATGACGAGCTATATAGACAAACCCTCGGCTCCTCAGGTGAAGGGTGAAGTACAAAACCAGATAATTAAAACAGTGTTTCAAAACTTACGGCAATGCTAACGAACGATATAGGATGAAGTTGAGTGAACAAATAGAAATATCAAATATTAAATCCAATTAATTTTTATGGTCAATCACTATAATATTAAAGTGTTTTATTGTACACTCGTTGTTATACAATTTACAAATTAATGTATTTATTTATAGTTTTACTTTTTGAACAATCACTTACCAAAACGAAATGCTATCATAAAAACCCCATTTGTACAATTAAATATCAGATTTTTAATGTGAAAAGTATTTTTGGTTGTTAGCAGGTAAAAAGAGTTCAAGAAAAATAAAATCCAACAATAAACGGAAATGCGTGAGTGAATACACAGAGGTCTATAAATTATATTATCACATTAAAAAGGTTAAAACTGTTTGCTGGATTAAATAAGAAAATAAAAATAGAATAAAAATAAATAGAAAATGTTCATCCTATTTCCTGTGGTAAATTAATTAGCAATTTCCCATTAACGTTTAATGTTGATATTTGTAAGAATGCTTATATCATCATATGTTTTGAAAAAAGCCCTAAGTTACAAAAGATTCAAAATCGTCTTTTTGATTAATTATGATGCACAGTACCAAAAAACATGTTGCAACAAAATCATATACTTCTACAATTACATTAAAAAGTATCGTTTCTGACTAACTGACTCACTGACTGATTTATCATCAAACAGAACAGACGCAAAAAGCTAGAGACATGAAATTAAAACATTGGGCTCCTCTTCTGCGCTATAGATACATTTAGTTGGAATTTTTGGATTTTCAAACTATAAGTTGGTGAAAAAGGGTGAAACGGGTAAAATCGGTATCCATTTGTCTACTTAACTACTACTGATACAAGTTAACTTAAAAAGGTATTGTAATCTACTCAAAAGATTAGCTCACAGGTGCCGGAATTTTTAAGCCCTAAGGGACAAAAACGGGTAAAACCTATGTTTTGGTCCCCACCTTTTCTTCTGATCTATATGTGAAATCACAATTTTTCAAATGTGCGGCAATGAATTCAAATCAAGCACAATCGCCCTATAACTTTCTGAGGTATGAGCAAACAAAAACGACTGCCTCCGTTTTTCCCCATAAAAATTAACAATTTTCATAATTAATAGTTTATAGACACCTTTGGTACTATTAAGTACCATAAGGGATATTCGTATTAAATTTGGTCACTAATTGGCAAAGTTGTAGACAAAAAAAAGTTTGAAAAATATTATTTTTGTAACATATCAAGTAACTCAAAATTCGACTTAATTTTTGGACTAGATCAAAATACTTAAACGAATGCCGTAAAAAGTCTCGAAAATTATTGCCGAGTATAACTGGCAAATCAGTATAAAACTGAGATATATTTACGAAAATACAACTATTTCGTTGCTTTTCCTAAAATTCATAATGGTCGTCTCGTAAAAAAAGGTGTACAATAAACCTTTATTTAGGTCAAATATAGTAATTAAAAATGTACTCCATCCAACCCTCTCAATATTGAATTCAAATAAAAAGGCTTGACAAGAATCATACAGTAAACGATTAAAAAGGTAAAATCCAAAATGGCGTCGGAAATAAAATAATAGATATGTATAAGAGTCAGATGTAGTAAAACACATAAGTTACGATGTGTTTACCATATATTTTTACATTATGGTGAAGGGTTTTATCTGATTCGACACGGAAGAATACTGCATTCTTACATATTTTAAATATAATGAGAATTTTTTCTAATTTTTATTTGTTGATTACTTTTTGTTTTTTATGAGGAACTAGTGAAGAGAATAAGAAAACTTTTCCTTTATTTTTATAGCCGCCACCAAAAAAAAAAATGGTGGGGGTATATTTATTTTGTCATTCCGTTTGTAACACAACGACATATCCATTTTAGACTCCAAAAAATATATATGTTCTGAATCGGGATTTCATTTTATGACAATCTAGCTATGTCCGTCCGTCTGTCTGTTGAAAGCACGTTAGAGGTCGGACCGATGAAGCTAAGGGTGTAAAATTTTCCCAGAATATTTCTTATACACAAGGCTTGTTTGGTATTGAAAATGGTCTGAATCTTAATATTAAGAAGAGAGCTATAGGTCGTAATGCAAGAGTAGGTCAAAAAACCGCGTCCTTCCAACATCGATTAAAACATTTTTCCCTGAAAATTGCTTAAATCTATGAGTTGGAAAAGGAGTTATAGATCAAAATGTACGAAAATTATTGAAAATTATTCGGTATATGTAAAATTTTAAACCTAATAAAACTGACAAAATTAAATGCACGATTCTGAAATTTTGCAAACAGTGCTTTTTGGTAAAAGGCTTTGTTTTAACGGAAAATAAATGTAACACGCCTACTTTTGCGCCCATTTTTTACGTTATCTACTGTTAATAAAATTTAAAAGCTCATAAAACCGACAAAATTAGAGGTATAAGGATGAAATTTGCTTCATATATTCTTCTAGTCAATGTCATTGTTATACCAGAAAATAGGTGACACGCCCACTTTAAAGCCACCACCCATATAACGGTTTATCCTAAATTCACATAATTTTTCTATGGACAAAGTTTTTTGAAGAATAAAAGACTATATTGAAATGTCTCCGTTTTATTTATTAGTAGAAACTGTATTGATACGCCTACTTTAACGTCCATTTTCATTGAAATACTAAATTTACGAAAACATTTTACTAGCATAACGAAGTTTTGCGAAGAAAATGATATATATATTAGTATAAAGAGATCATAGCGATTACTGTTAGAAACAAAATAATAAATTCTGAGCTATAAAAGTACATCAAATTGGTGGTGGGTATAAAAGATTCGGCACAGCCGAATATAAGGCTCTTACTTGTTTATATTAGGGAGCTTTTTTACTTTTTCTGTAAAATGTTTTCAATGTAATTTAGGGCTTTATTGAAATATCATGACGATAGAAGTTTTTCGTAATTCATAATTGAGATAGCAGTTCATCAAGCACAAAATTCTTCAACCATTAGAAGCTGATTTGTCTAATGCTGTTTTCGCTCTTGTCCTTCAAATTAACCAACCACTTAAATCAACAGAGATTTAATTACAACTGATCAGAAGCAAATTGATTGGAATTCTCCTTATTTCAACTACTCACGGCAAGGATAATTAATTTTTTTTTTTTCAGGAATAAGCATATAACAATATTTGATTGTAATGTTTTGCTTATAATTTCGCTGCATTAAATTTCCCATGAAAAAAAAAAAACGAATAAGAAAATTTTAAGTTGATTTTTATTGTGTTGAAAGAAATTTTATTAAATATTTAATGCTGAAATTGACCTAAATACTAAAAGGCCATAAAATTGGAAACAAACATAATATTTGAGAAAAATAAACTAATGCCTCTCATATTATTCAAAGTTTTTTTTTTGTTTTCGTTTTTTTTTTAAATTACGTGCCAGTTTTGTCGAAAGAAACTTTTCTTGTGTATTTGCAAACATCATTAGGACTATTATGGGTTATTTCTTTCACAACAAGTTTGATAACTAATTAATGCTTTAATAATGGTTCTTAGTTTTACACAATCATTCCTTTCATTTAGTATTCGAAGTTCTTTATGGCTATAAAATCATATATGTATGCTAAAGTGGCTGATGTATTCTTGTGCTGCCATTAAATAATTCCATAATAAATGTGAATGGGGAGCTGGGAAAAAATATATAAAGAAGAATTTTACTATATAAAACCATAAATTATACTTTTAACTTGTTTTGGGAAATGTTGCAAAGAAAAGTAAAAAAACATTTTTACGTTAAAAATAAAAATTCCAAAGAAATTTCAAATTTTACAGCAAATCATTACGGTATCAAGTTGAGCCTATTTATTGTCCTGGGTGTCTTGAGAGAAAAAGTTCACAGTTTGTTTAAGTGTCTAATGAGATGAAATTACGAAAATTTAAAGTTTGTTTGCATAATAAGAACAATATGGCGTATAAGGGTATTAAGGGTACTCATATTAAAGCTTAGGTTTCGAATTTGTGAAAGCGAGCAATATGTGTAAGTGCTGCGCGAACCTTCTAAGAAGTTAAATTAAAATGAGAACAAATAAATAAAGAGATTTAACATCAACTTTATACATTAAAGCATTGCTCAGGCATATTTATTTTTTTAATAAAGT
Organism: Phyto melanocephala; assembly: GCA_941918925.1. NCBI lineage: Eukaryota > Metazoa > Arthropoda > Insecta > Diptera > Rhinophoridae > Phyto > Phyto melanocephala. Next base: position 45,450,479 of record OW799233.1, on the reverse strand, counting down.
ATTTGCGAAAAGGTGCCAGACAAAGCTATAAGAATATAATAGTTATATTGCTTCAAATGCATGTACAGTAAGTAGCCTGAAGTGTAGAGTGTCGGGCAAAAAACTCTCCTTTTACATTAAAACATTTGAAAATTTGGAAACTAGCCTGTGAATAAAAATTGGTCTAAGTTTGATAAATAAAATTTTTGTTTTTTTGCAGATTCTTGTGTTTTTAAAGCCGCCACCAAAAAAATGGTTGGGGAATATTCATTTTTATACCCTTCACCTGTGGTGCACAAGGGTATATATAGCTTTGTCATTCCGTTTGTAATTTCTACAATTTTCATTTCCGACCCCATAAAGTATATATTTTCTGAAAGCTTATGAATAGAGGAGTCGATTAAGCCCTGACCGTCTGTCCGCCTGACCGTCTGTCCGTGTGTTGGTTGAAATCAACTTTTAGAAGCAACTATATGTTCCTCAGATCTGTATATGGTATCAATCTCTTGGAAATATCCAGGAATGAATCGCTATTGAAATTCAGCACAATCGCCCCATAACTTTCTGAGATATGAGCAAAAAACCACGACCACCTCGTTTTTTACACAATTTCAACAACAACATACATACATACATACATGCAAAAAACATGCCAAAAAAAAAAAAAATTACAAAAAAAAAATATATTAAAAATAAAAAAAATAATAAAAAAAATTAAAAAAAAAAAATTTTTAAAAAATTTTAAAAAAAAATTTAAAAAAATTTTTTAAAAATTTTTATAAAAAATTTTTTAAAAAAATTAAAAAAAAAATATAAAAAAAAAATAATAAAATATAAATAATATCTTAAATAAAATAAGATAAAATTTTTTTTGGCTCAGCTGGGATTCGATGCCACATTTAGTCTAACCAGTATATACATATGTATGTACGTATTTTATATGAGATGAATGGTGATACAAACAATTGTTATTGCATGACTACACGTTGTGAAGGGTATATAAGATTCGGCACGGCCGAATATAGCACTGTTACTTGTTTTGTCATTCCGTTTGTAGCACAGCGAAATATCTATTTGAATCGGGGTTTGATTTTATGACGATCTAACTATGTTCGTCCGTCTGTCTGCCGGTCTGTAAAAAGCACGATAGAGGTCGGACTAAAAAAGCTAGGGGACTCAAATTTTGCCACAGAATTTCTAATACACAAGGTTTGTTTGGTATTGAAAAATGGGCTAAATCAGGAAAAGCTCGTAATGCAAGAGTAGGTCAAAAAATCCATGTCCTTCTAACCAAAAAGTACGAAAAATTATACCGCACAGTGAGTGTATTTTTCGGTATATTCAAAATTAAAAACGTAATAGAACTGACACAATTAAATGTGTAGAATTGTGTGTCTGGGGGACACACAAAACTAATATTAATCTCTCTAGCTAAACCAAGACTATTGGGTATTAAGTTAAGGGTGGTCAGCCAAAGAGATTACGCTTATAATCACTCAATAAATGATTATAATTGTAGGGAATAGGGAAAAGGAAGAGAAAATAAATTTTAGTTTCTTTTCTTCCAATTTATTTACAATAAATTTATGTAGGTATATTCACCTTGAATATTTTGAGTTATATTGTGCACAAAGGGAGTTAAAGTTGTTGGTTCGGTGGTTTTTATCAATAGTTTAAAAAACTTCGTTTTTGTTTAAAGAGCGACGTTAAAGGCTAAATGACATTTGGAAATTTGTACTAAAATCTGTGTAAACAACTTTAACCCTTCTTTGCACATATGAATATACAAAATTTCTTACTTAATAATATACTTTATAATATAACAGTTAAATTCAATATTCAAATTTAGATAATATAATTAAAAAACTTATAATTACTATAATTTAAATTATGTAATTATTTAGCAATAAAAAATAACAATTTAATAATTAAATTTAGTGTTCAAACGTTAGTTCTTATGTAAATGCCTAAAATTTTGAGAATTTGATTTCTGTGATTTGATAACTATGGAGTGTTGACACAAAATTTTAGTTTAAATTGTGAACCAAATCTACAAAAGCTTTTTTTTGTTTAATAATTTTTCCCTCCACTTATGCTTCTTATATCGAAAAATAATAAGCAAACATCTGAGGAATATGTAGTGCTTAACGAGATAAATATTTAATGCATTTGCACAATGTTTCGGTCGGAACAGCTGGTAAGGGAAATCACAGCTGAAATACATATTAAACCATATGCTTTTTTTAGGGTTTGAACAAAAAGACTTAATGTTGACAACTAATTCTTGATTTGTAATATTTATTATTGCACTACTACTGGAGTGCGAGACAAAATGTATGATTCTAAAATGTTGAAAATGTTTCTATTTAATTAAAACACTTGCAATAATGGAAAATTAAGGTGATACGCGAACTTTTACGCCCACTTTCCATATCAAATTCATATTATTTCTCTATGAATAAAGATTTTAGAACAATAAAGGATTCTATATTGAAAACTACTTCGATACGCCTTCTTTAACGACGATTTAAAATCTCATAAAACCCATAAAATTAGAGGTGTGATAATGAAATTTCGTACATATCTTTCTAGTGAATGTCACTGTTATGCCAGAAAATGAAGGTGACACGACCACTTTAACGCCTATCTGCTATATAACGGTTTATCTTAACTTATTGTAATATCTTTATAGACAAAATATTTGAAAGAATAAAAGACTATAGCAGAAACTATATCGACACGCCTAATACCACAATGATGATGGTATTTTAGCTACTGAGTCTAAGAAAATAGCAGAGAATTTCATACGCTTCTTGAGAAGTGAATTCGGTGTTAAGGGTTTTAATTCACTTTACAATCTTGGTATGGAAATTGTGCAAGCTCCGGGCAGGATGCTAATTCATGAACAACATCGACCTTTACTCTGCTATTACGACTTTGCTGCTGGACCTAAAGACTTATCATAATATATTTTCTGTTTTAAAGAAAAATTACGAACCAAAAGACTGTCTTTACAACCTTCTACAATATCTTCTTAATTTCTTCTAATCTTAGAAAACCATTTGTTAGATATTGCCTTTTTTCCAGCAGGTAATTTTACGTGGTTTCATGTATTATTTCTTATAAGAGATTTATACTCTTCATTCATAGCGTTCTTCCACTATGTTCTAAAACTACTATTCATTGCCTGTTGATAACTTTGTGGTTTCTCGGAATCTAATACTGATGCACAGTTTGTCTCGCATACTACCTCTTATTTTCTTGGTCTTAAGTTGTAACGAATGACCACATCTACCGCTTCGACAACATAATTTTCTTAAACTAATGTATTATGACCATTGTGACCTCCTACAGTTTCATAATATAGTTTTCTGCATTCTTTAATCCATCATTTGAATCAGTTGTTGGTTGTAGTGCAGGTTAAATTTCTTTTACAGAATTATACTCCCCCTTATTATCATGATGTACAGTATGGTTTTACCTAATTTTGATCATTTGACTAATTTCTCTAATCATGGCATTTCGTGAAATTCCTATTCGTTTTTCACTATGAATCCAGACGCGAATGCCTTTATAGTTTTTCTCATATCCTACAAATACCCGCTTTTTTAGATTTCGCATCTAGTTTTCTATGAGGGGAACATAAGCATATGCATCTGAGCCAAAAATAGGTTTTGTTTTTGGAACCATAGTTCAAATGGATTTTTTTATTATATTTTTTTTTTTGGACTTTTACCTGTCCTGCTTAAAGTGAAAACTACAGTATTTACTGCCTCTCCCCAATAACTAATATTTAGTCGCTTGCTATGTATCATGGATCTAGCTGATTCTACTACAGTTCTCATATCGCGTTCAGCTCTACCATTATATTCAGGTGTATATGGTGTAGATTTTTGAAGTATTCATTTGTATTTACGAAAAATATGACTAACTTCTTTATTCACGTGCTCTGAGTCAATATCTTTCATCAGTATCTACTTCCACTTGATCAAACTATGTTGAAATTATTTGAGGAATATTAGACTTTGCTTTTACGCAATAAACATAACGATAATTGGAATAGTCGTCACGGGAAATAATCATAAATCGAGCACGACCAAATTATTTTACTTGCATTGGTCCGCAAAAGTCTGTTTGTACTAGATCTCCAACTTCGTTGGCTCTGTTTAAGCTTTCTGTAAACGACATTCTTTTTTGCTTACCCACCATACAGCCTTTGCAAAAAAATTCACTGCCAGAATATTTTATACTTTGATTCGACAATACATATTTGACATGGTGTTTGTCTTGATGACACATTTCAAAATTGAGAAGAATTTAAAAGAATCACTAAAGTATTGATAAAATATATTGTAGGTTTATTAAAGACTTATTTGACAAATGTTATGCAGAAATTTATCAAATAGGCATTGTAACGATTTTACTTAGAGTACATTAACGTGTTATAAATAATGTACAGCGCTTTTCCCTGTTCTGCTGAGATTACTAATACTTATGGGTATTCAGTATTCACTAATTAGTCTTCTATATGAAGGTGTATATCAAAAAGGTAACTTGTGTCATCAAACTTCACTTTCTGTTAAATTACCTATTACCTGTATCAACGTGCATCGATAAAGTCACGCAAAGTTATAAATTGAACAGAGCGAAATCTTTAAATATTTAGGCAATCCCAATAACTGATTTTGGTGAAAGTCTAAGTGATAGTGGCAAAATCATTTGGTGAATATAAACATATACCTAAGTATATATAATTTATGGTAAAATATGTAAACACTTTATTTGAAAAAAAAAAAAATGTGACCAAATTTCATATAAATTTTCAGTTGCATGTGCAACTCCAATACCTTGCTACCTAACACTTTGTTGTAAAACACCTTGAGTTGATTCAGTATAATTTTTTTTGGAAATTCCCGGAACCCACATTTTTCAACAATTGTTAATTATTAAATAAAGTGAGTACACGACTTTTTTTTTAATTAAACACAAATTGTTATTAATACTATAGTTTCAGCTGTCCCTTAAACTGAAAGACAGGATTGCGCAGTTGAATAATTATCCCGCATAAGTGCGAACGGGAATTTCACTCGTGTATCCGCACGCCCTTATGTTACACTTGGAATTGTGGAGTTCTTATTTGCGGATAACCCAGACAAGTCGCCTTAAAATATAAAGTTTAAAACAGTTTAGTTAATCTTACTATTAACCTATTCACATCCCAGAACATTACAAAGATTTACTAAAACTATTTAGAAATCTAATTAGAAAATCAAGTATTTTATTTTATATAATATCCTAAGATAATCTTAAATAATCAGTTGCAGATACATACATTACTATTGACATAATATTTCATTGTGTAGGAAGGAGGAATTAATCTTCCTTTCTATTAGTTTATGTATGTATATTTGTTATTAAGTATGTATATTTGTATAAAAGTACCCAATACTTTTTATTAATTTATTTTTAGTAATGGGACTTTTCAGACTGAAAGTCTTAATTAGTCCTCTTTACTTTTAGTTTTTTATTATCATCCGCTATTTAAAGAAAGACGACTTTATTTGTCAGTGGATCATAAGCGAATGAATTTTATTTTCAATATCAACTTAAACATAAAGCTATAAACACAATCAAAGGCTACCGACCATCGACTACCGACTACAAAAGTAGCTGGCTACAAAAATAGCCAAGTCGCCAGCTACTTAATTCTTTTAACGACTACCTAACTACCTAACTACAAAAAATAAACATCTCTTTTGACATATGTATTAAAGTTAACCAAAACAAAACAAACTTAATTAATGGTGCCACTATAATAGTTTTTCGCGTTTTTAATAGCGATATTTAATGTATTGCGTTTTTAAAACCACCATTTCATGCATTTATTGTATTGGCAGCACTAATCTGTTTTTTGTAGCCAAGAAAAATAGAAATTAGCCTAAGTTGGCTACGGGCTACAAGAGTAGCCGTGTAGTCGGTAGTCGTGTAGCGGCTAAAAGAATTATTCTAATAAGCACGCATGTATTCTATTTTCGAGATCTTGTAGTCAATGGTCGGTGGACTTAATTGTGTTTATAGCATAACATAAAGCAATTTCTTTAATAAAATCCCGTTACTATGTGAGATCAATAATTGAGTAACTTTTGAGTGCAATTTATAGTTACATTGTATTGTAACAAGGCGAATTCATTATCAGGTGGTGTTGACAACGCAGCTGATCTACTTTTTTATTTGCAAAAATGATGATTGAATTGTCAAATATTATTTATGTTTACATAGATTACTCCTTCCCGCGCAAAAAAACACAAACAAGAACCATGTAGTTTTTGACACATCGACAGTCGAAAGCAACAATAAAAAACCATGTTGTTTTTTTAATGTTGTATTTATTGTAGAATTACCACCACCTGATAAATAAATTCGCCTTGGTATTGTAATATAGGAGACAAAATTAATAAGAGATTAAAAGAACAAGTGAGAAACAATGTAATAAAACATATCAACGCAATAACAAATAATATAAGAAATGAGTTATTTAATAACAATTAGCATATAAAGAAACCAAATGTAAAGTTCTATAAAATAAATAAAATAAAATTACAGTCCATGATATTAAAATAAGTGCACTCATAAACAAATAAATTAAACAAATAAAATTCAAATTAGTTAATAAAAGAGTTATGAAATAGTATTTTACTAGTTAATAATAATAAAAATGTATATATAATATAAGTATGTAATATTGTTTCGCTACAATTGATAATAATTTTTTTACCTATTTGTACATATATATGATACTTATATATGTATGTATATATATGTATGTATGTACAGATATATAATTTCATTCATACATAAAATTTTTGTTTCTTTTCTTATCCTAAATTCTGTCACATTTAACTTTACTTCTACTTTCCTTAAGGCCATGACTGACTATCCTACAAAGTCGTGCGATTATGTCAAATAAAAATCTGATAGTTTTCTGTCCTACATGAAAAAATCGCAACAAAATATGTTATTGGATGCCACACTGTCATACTTGCTTAGAAAAAGCAACTCTGATCGCACGGAAACTATTATTTTATGAAAATTTCCAAAAGATTATCAAATCGGACACACTTGTCAAAAAATCTGTCACACATGTGCACTTTGTGTCCACACTATCACACTTTCTGAACACACATACAATTTTTGACATATCGAACGACTAAATCTGATAGTCAGTCATGGCCTTTATTTAATAACTATTCACACTCTAGTTAACGATCGATATTGCTACCTATCTTACTCTTTCATATTGGCTATTATGGCTTAATAAAATATAGTCTAAACTCATTATAGAAACAAAACACTGATTCAGTCGTCGTCGGTCTTTTTCAAAATCCGTTTGTCCGTGCATAAAATATTAATTATTAATTTTAAACGTAACAATAAAATATTGTAAATAATTTTTATGTGTGTGAAAAGTGTATTATACATATTATTAGTTATAAGAAAATTTAATATTTTTATTAAAACAAATTTATTAACAATAGTTGATAAAAGGTGTAAAGGGAAAAGAAAGAAAAAGTGTCTTAAATACAACAACAACCCTTCTTAACATTAGTATTTCACAAGAGCATCAAATTCAAACTCATCGGTTGCATTAAGGCCTTTCATGCAATATGGGTATCAAATGAAAGCTCTTGATTACAAGACTACAGGTAACAAAGTAAAAATTCAAAATCAAAGATGGCGTCGGATGTAATAACGAAAAATGGCATACAACATTAAATAAAAAGGTAGGCATCGATATGGTCACATGATCGTAAAGGGATTACACATGATCGTAAAGGCGATTATCAAATTCGGCACTGGTGCAAGTTCCTGAAAAATAGTTCAACATAGATAACAATTTGCCTGAGGGTAATTTTAAATTATCTTAATTCTGGCTTATCTTGACTTAAGCAGCTATGTTCTTTTGCTAGATATCTGTTTTCTATTCATACAAAGTTTAAAAAAAAATTGTTGAAAAATTTTCAAATTATATTTCTCCTTTTTTCAGTCAAAGTTTTATTCTTATTTTGTTGTTGTTTTAAGTACTACACAGGAAATAATATTTAACTGTATACTTTTTTCATAAGTATTTTCCATCGCCATTTGTAATTATATTTTTCTTTGTAACAACAAGAAAAATAAGGTCAAATGGTAGCAACATAAATAGTTACAAAATTATAATTATAGAGAAAATATACTCTTTATACTTTACATTATGTTTGCATTAAGAGCAGGGAAGGAAAAAGCACTTCATTAAATCGTACTTTTTCTCTAACTAAGTTTTTCTCTAATAAGAAAACTTACTACACGACACAGAAGAGTTTTCAGTTGAATACTTTTTACATATGGTTTTGTTTTTGTTTTTTTTTGTAAAAAATATGTTACTTTTCCATCTCTGGTAGAATATTGTTGAGGATATTTATATGGTACGAGTAATATTTATATATGCATGTAGATGGTGAGGTTACTGATGCTGTTGGCGGTTGGTGGTTGGTGGCGACCAACTGATGGCATTGGTTAATTTGGTTTAATTCAGCAGCTCTTACCAGCCATATGCATAATGTCAGCATCAATAACGACAGAAGCGTAAAAAATATCCAACACTACGTTTGGCTTAGTTAGTTCTCACTTAAATATGTTTGTTTTTTTTTTGTATTTTTTTTGCCACCTAGTATTAATTTTTAGCTGTGATGGCGTTGGCCCGTCCATTCCCATATAAAAACAAACACAAAACCAACTTTAAAGAGCAAACGGAAGTCAAAAGTAAAAATATACACGAATTTTTCTGTATAGAATGTGTATAGTACTTGTGTAGTGCTTAATACGACAATATTAAATATTTGTATGAATTCTGCCTTATTTTCCACTTCATTGCACTTCATTAATCAAAAAATAAAAGAAGAAAAAAAAAACTAAATAAAATTACCTGGATACTTAATGCTGAAAAGAGAATGAGAGGCATTAATAAATAACCAGGTGTATAAGAGTGTGGGCAAAACTGTTTGTGTGTGTTTGACTTTTAAACCCCATAAACATGACTGCTTCTACTTTTGATGTTGTTGGAAACGTGTGAACTCATGTATTTAACAGAGTGTTTACTGATGCTGTTGCATTACGGTCCTGATAAAGTTTTTCGATTTTTGTTTGTTCACTCTACACCTGCCACAATTTTTTGTCGTCAGAAAATACCTTTCATTTTGGTCTTGAAAAACAGTCACACACACATATACTAATGCACTAACACCTGTACGTATTTACAGTACAGAGCACTGTTGGTAAAAGTGGCACAATCGTGCCATTTTTGGCACTATTAATTGTTTTATGGCACGCTCAATAAAATTTTGGCACTTACTTCTTAAGAAATATATATTTTATTAAAAAGAAATAAATGCTTTTTCCCCCTGTTGTAAATACTAAATAAAATGTGAAAGTACGGGCTGCACAGTATGAAAACATTTGGCCATTTTAGTACTTTTATATGTTGGAAAATGTTTAGATCGATTTTTGATCTTAGTTTAAGTACCTGATGGTTCCACTCAATCGATTTGTAATGCCATTATGAACGTTGTAATGAAATTCTTATAAAAAATGTTGATCGGATAATTGTTCGGTTATGATGGGAAAGAATAATGGTGTGCAGGATCTGCTTAAAGAAGTTCAACAAAATTTGTACTTTGATGGTTGTATTTGCCTTAAATTTGAATTTAACGTCCGGCTTCAGGTAAACACTTTATCATCATTAATTTAATCTAAGGATTTATTAAAATCCAACTCAAAATTTTGTTATGACACTGATGTCTTAAAATTGATTACCCAAACAAATGTTACAAATTCAATTTTTGTAAACGAGGCTTTACTAGAATTTTATGACTACTTACATTTAATTTTATTTATTAATATATCCTTCTAATATAATAAGTGTGAATGTTTGTATGTTTGGATATTTGTTACATACATTTGGCACATAGATAGATAAGAACGTAGATTAACACATAGGCTACTTTTTATCACGATAATAACGCGAAGTCGTTGGCAAGCTCATTATAACATATCCTAAACTTGTTGTTTGTGTTGTAAATATTTTTATTTTTGTTGTTAATACTAAGTCTACCTTTTATCCCGATAACTACGCAGACGAAGTCGCGGGCACAAGCTAGTATTTAATATATCCCTATTTTAGAATAATTATTTAACATTACATAAAATATACATACATATGTATATATTTAATAAATAATATTTAAATATCTGTATAAATTTTTTTCAATATTGAAGTTTGAAAATTGTTTTGGACATAATAATAAAACTGAATAAATGGGTTTAATTTTTTTAAATATGTAGAAACGTGTATACTTATATTTGTTATGGCACTTTTTAGGATGTTTAGGCAATTTTTAGCTAAAATTTTGGCACAAGACTAAAATTCTCATTTACCATCACTGGTATAGAGTACCAGCCAATTAACAGTTTCGCATTTTAAGTATCAAAGTTTTGCTACGGCAATACGTATTGAAATTGTTGATGTTTGTGTATTATTCCCAATAAAGTTGTTGTTGTCCTACTAGCAGCTGTAGTTAATAAATGCACTTGTACAAAAGCATACAAAACACCACTTATATGTTTGGTTATAAACAGGACAGAAAGAAAGAGAGAGAGAGAGAGAGAGAGAGAGAGAGAGAGTAACTAAGAAAACGGGTTTTTTGTTTGTTTTACCTGTTATAAAATTCTTCTAGTTTTAATTACGAGTAAATCATTGTCAATGAGTTTTTAATGCCTCATGGCATGTGAAAACTATAATGACACTTTGAAAGTTTCTTCTGGTATGTATAATTGAGTAAAACAGGAGGAGAGTGTTATATATAACCCCCACCCCACTCACCACTTCATTAACTGAATTGCAAAGATATTAATGGCAAAGTGTTAGTACCTTATTTAAGCTTGTTAAAATACTTAGAAATTATTTTGTATAGAAAATATTTAGTAAAATATACAAAAATATTTCATCTTAATATTGAATACCTTAATCGGTTTATTTTTGGTCGAATGAAGCCTTAAGACTAATTATACCTTTTGAGTTTTCAAAAATAATTTATTAAGCTACAATAAATGTCAGAAAATAGTAAATACCTTTATAAAACGTGCATCAAAAGGGGAGAAAATAAGGTTATTCATTCAAACCTCCATCGACAGCCACCAAAAACAAAATATTTTTTTTTTTTAAATGATAGTTTTGGAAGCCATACAACAAACAATTCATATATTTCAATAAAACCAACCCCGTTCTTCCAAACGTGTAGGCTGCTTTCGATCCTGCCTTTCTTAATTAAAAATCATATAAGTTTTTTAAAACTTGAAGAGTTTTTCGTGAAAAGGTCTAAACAAAATAGTCAATAATATTTTATACATACAGTTTATGAATTTTGTTGAATTTCTTTAAAAGAATAGAAATATATTATGAACAAATAACAGCCCTATATTCGGCTATACTGAATCTTACAACCCTTCACACAGTTTGTAGCATAATGTAATGACCATGGCGGAAAATTATTTGGTGTGACTGTGATCAAAATTTGTTAGAAAACTCGGTAACTTGAACTTTACAACACTATTCAAAATTTGACTTAAAAGTACCAATGTGTCTCGGGCAATGTGGGCAGTAGATTCATCCTTTTGAAATCATCATCGTCAATCATCTTAGGTCTGTTTTTAAGATCAAGAGCCTGTTTAACTAAACTACAATCAAAGACAATAGACTAGGGGCATCGGCACTAGCTCTTCCTCGTTCTTGGTAGGAGTCAGTTCTGTGTCTGGTAGCAATGATACAGTGTCATTGCGGTCCTCTAAAATGATACTACCTCCTGCAATAACACTTAGTCTCCTTTCTTGGTGACTCCTTTCCAATAACCTCCAAGACCAGGGTGTCCAGCTCCGTGCCCCTTTTTTCGGGAGTTGTCTCTCTTTAATTAAAAAAAAAAAAAAAATCTTACTAATATAATAAATGTGAATGTTTGGATGTTTGTATCACAACGGGACCCTCGGAGGACCCAAATGAGCTATGCCTTCGGGCGGCTGCCGAATCTAACCTAGTGTCGATGCCTGGGAGCTCTCGAAAAAGGAAGTCTTTTTTCAGTGGACTGACAAATTAAAAATTTGTAGCTTCAGAATGAAAATGTGAATATAGTTTGTTTTATTGCATATAATCACATATTTAAAAAAATAAGTAGTTAAAAATAAACAAAATATATATCGTCTAAATTTCTTGATCTTTTTTAATTGATTATATTTGATTTTTATTTAAGCTTGAGATCACTTTTTTGTTTTATTATAAAAAATTATTTATTAACCAATATTTCGCTACCAAACAATGGGTAGCTTCTTTAGGGTAAATATGTATACAAACTATATTAACAAAAAAAAAAAAAATTTGTTTTTGTTTGTTTGGTAGCGAAATATTGGTTAATAAATAATTTTTTATAAAAAAACAAAAAAGTGATCTCAAGCTTAAATAAAAATCAAATATAATCAATAAACAAAGAAAAAAAAAAATTATTGCTAATTAATATTAAAATTGTTTGATTTTGTGTTTATTTGAACTTTTTTTTTTTAATTCAATTTATCATTCACTTGTAACTTGTAAAATTTTTTTTGAGGATCTCCGTCGACTCTAACTTGCAAATTAAGTTTAGTGAAACAAAACCACTTGTAGAAGTATTATTTGTAGACTTGTAACTTGTACAATTCACTTGTAGCTACAAACTTGTAATTGTATTTTTATCAAACACAATTATTCACATGTTCACAATTTTACAGGCAAAAACACTTGTAATTGTGAACTTGTAGCTTAGTGAAATATGCCCCAGGACGTTAAAAATTTCTGTCATAAATGGGGCTGCAAACGTATCATAGATGTTAGAAAACATCGCTGTTTTTATGGCCGAACTAATTAATTCGTTTTCAAAATTAAGTTAACTATAAGTTAATTGAATAAATACAATTTAAAAATTAATTATTAAAAATGATTTAAAATATTTTGATAAACAAATCTTGTATGCGATTTTTATTTTAAATAATTATTTATAAGGGTGCGTATAAATTGCTGCATACATGTATGTGTTTGCGTTGCTCTGCTTCTGGTTTCGTATATATTTAGTTTATAAATAGTAGGAAGCAAATAAAACATTGAAAAATATCGATTTTTTGTTTTATTTACGATGCTTTTAAACGTCGCTATTTTTATGGACAATGTTGCATCTCTAATCATTAAACGATAACACTCTCCATTTGTGGTTACAGCCCTTCCATTTCGAATGAATGTTTTTTTTTCGAAAAATAAGGCATAATTTTACTTTCAGATATAATATTTAACACACAAAACTGTACACTAAATGGGGTGCGATTCGCGTTGGTGAATGGCTCTTGGTTTTTCAGAACCCTAAAAGCTACAGTTCTGCTTATTAACACAGCCATTCAAAGGAGAGTGAGCTTCATCACATATGTTCAGATTTTCAAAAATTTTTTTTTTAATTTTTTTCCAACTGTTGAAATTTAACAGCATATAATCTGCTGGCCTAGTTCTTGCACGAACTTAAACTTATATGGGAATAACAGAAACAACATTTTTGGAAATATGCCGTACTAACGTACGAGCCATTCCTCGCAAGCCAGAACGCCTTCAAGCAGATGTTTCTGGTGTATCGTCAATACTTTGCTTTACATGTTAAACTCTTTCTACAGTATGAATTATTTAAACGTGTTCTTCCAGTTTACGGCAAATCTCGTATGGTGGCAGTATATAATACACAACCAATTGTAAAGATACTTGTACTCTTGATTCTTGAATCAATTGATTTTTATTTAGGAATATACGCAGATAACACAGCCCGACAAAATTAAAAAAGATTTTTGCTTCTTTGAATTTATTAACTGATTCTAGTTAATTTGGGAGCGCTAAATTCAATTCTGTAATCAGTTTGTCTCTATCAGCTCTAGTTTTCATGATATAGCTTTTTTATACCCTCCACTGTAAGTGAGGAGGGTATATATCAGTTTGTCATTCCGTTTTTTCTGAAAATATTATTTCTTGTGTAATTGCTAGCTGATTAATGGGAATTTTATTTGTGTAATATTATTCAGAACGTTATTTTTTCTTCCTGCACTCCGATTGCATATCGGAAATTAGTTGCTTGTAAGAAGTGGTTTATTGCAGTTGGCAAAGTTTATCAAATAAGCGTTGATCTAAATAGAAATGACTTCCAATAGAAGATGTTGTAAAAATAACGCTGATACATTTTGTTATATTTGTGGAGAATACACCATTAAAGGTAACATAAGACCTATTTCGGAATGTGTTAAAAAATCTTATTTAGATTACTTTGGAGTTGATCTTGGTGACCAAGATAAAAACTGGGCTCCACACATTGTGTGCAATACTTGCTGTGTAAATTTGCGACAGTGGACTCCAGGAAAACGAAATAGGCTTAAGTTTGGTGTGCAGATGGCTTGGAGAGAGCCCAGAAATCATTTGGACGACTGTTACTTCAGTTTAGTGAGTATTGCTGGTAGTAATAGGAAAAATCAAAATAAATAGCAGTATCCCGATTTACCGTCAGCGCGCTGTCTAATTCCTCATTCCGAAGATGTTTCCATTCAAAAACTGATTGATTCTTCAGAGCTGAGTTCCGAATTTGAACATAATACCGCTAATGATCTAACTGATTGCGACAGTATTTTCGAAGACACAGAAACTATTCCTCAACGTTTTAATCAATGCGAGTTGAATAACTTAATTCGAGATTTGGCCTTATCAAAAGAAGCGCCTGAAGTGTTAGCTTTGAGGTTAAATGATAAGAATTTGTTAAAACGTGGAACAAAAATAACTTATTACCGCACTAGGGATAAAGCTTTTTTAATATTTTTTACTAAGGAAGACAATCTGGTGTTTTGTAATAATGTAAATGGTCTTATGCAGGAAATGGGGCTATCCAAGTATCTACCTAGCGATTGGCGCCTCTTCGTGGACAGTTCCAAGAGGAGTTTGAAGTGCATCTTTTTGCACGATGGCAATGTGTATGCATCAACTCCAAATGCGCATTCCACAACAATGAAAGAAGAATATAACAACATTGCATTAGTGATGAAAAATATAAAATACCAAGACCACCAATAGATAATTTGTGTTGATCTTAAAATGGTAAATTTTCTTCTTGGACAACAGAGTGGTTATACTAAGTACCCTTGCTTTTTGTGTCTCTGGGATAGCATTTCCAAGCAACAACATTGGCGGCAAAAATATTGGCCTGCGAGAGAAAAAATTATTGTTGGCGATAAAAATATTCTAAATGAAGCTTTAGTTGCACGTGAAAATATCGTCCTACCACCGTTGCATATCAAATTAGGACTCATGAAGCAGTTTGTTAAGGCTCTGAATCACGATGGGGAATGTTTTGCATATATTTGCAGCAAAACGCCTAATCTAAGTAGAGATAAGATTAGAGCAGGAGTTTTTGACGATCCCCAAATTAGGCAATTTATGAATGGCAACGATTTTGATAAGTCAATGACCGAAACTGAACGAAATGCGTGGACATCATTCGTGCAAGTTATAAAAAATTAATAAATTGATTAATGACCCATTGTAATGTAAATATTGCCAAAAATACATATTTTATACATATACGTAACAAATGTTGCAAGAAGTTTCACAGGAATTACATAATCTGACATTTTTTTGGGAAAACAACAGAGGCAATCGTAAATTGGAAGCACACAACTGATTCTCTCGATAGCTAGTCTAACAAATTGTTACTATAAAAGACTCTGAAGTATACATGTCTTGTTCCTAAAGTTGATTTAAACATATACACGGACAAATCGACAAACAGATGTAGCTAAATCAACTTCTCTATCTATAAGGATTTAAAATATATACCCTAAAATGAATATTGTAGGAAATATAAACAGAATGACAAACTTATATACATACATATATCCTTTTATACTCTAGTGTGAAGAATTAAAAATTGATCAATTTGTTGCTGCAGATAGAAAAACTAAATTGTATATGTTTATGGTGTTCAAAAAATAAAATTAAAAAGTTTAAGCACGGTGTGAAGAGTGTGATTTAACATCCTTAAAGTGTGCTTAAAAAATTAATTTTAATTTTCCGTTATTTATGTTTTTAAAAAACATATTTCAAAAACTCTCACGTTTTGGTAAATATTTCTTTCTCTGTTTTTAAAGAGTTTTTTGTCGTCAATCAGTGCCTTTCAATTTCTCAAAATAGTTGTCATTTTATTATTTTTAGTTCTAGTTAAGCAAATGTCAAATTTTAACTTGAATTTACTGGCATTATTTATTATTTATTTTATTTTTTTTTGTACTTTTCGCTTATCTTGTTTCATTTTTAAGCTTGTTGTTGTAATCATTTTTTTGTGTTTTCAGCGTTTTCCTTTACCTTACGTTACTTTTTATTCCATTTCATTTTACGTTTTAACAAATTTTTTCAACATTTCTTTTTTCTTGCTTCCCATATGATAATGTGTACCTGTCATTTGTTTGGGATTTTCTAGTTGTTGCTGGGTTAGTGGCAAAAAAAAAAAAAAGCTGAAGGACGTTGTCGAAGTTTGGAATTGAAAGTAAAATGAATATGAAAATTAAGTCACGTTCTTATAAGGAAAACGTGAATGTTATTTGTTTGTTAATCTTTTGCTGTCAATAGACAGTCGTTACAAAATGTTGGTAATTTTGTGTGTCTACCTACAGAGGTACGCACACGATCCGATACTAAATTTTAATAAAGATTATTAAATACGAGTTTTGATAAAAGGTAAAATATGGCAAATGTGTTAACATCATGATAAGGATTTGTATTTTTCGATGTTAATATTTACATAGTTTAGATTTAATTAATATTTACCTGTTTCAACAAATTTTACGATTTAAGTTACTGATAATTATAGCATCTTGATAGGAAATAAAAAAAAAAAAAATATTCGTTTCATTTTATATGTATATCGCTCACTATTGACAATAATGTCACAATTCAAAATTGTCAAAAAGGCAAAAATTGTTTATGTAAAAAAATTATTTCTTTATTATGTTCTTTCCGACCTTATATTATGTAAATGTATTTATTTCAAATATTGACCTTGAGGCTGTTTGAAATAAATACATTTTAAAATTATTTCTGTTATGAAAAGAGTTTATCTTGTATATGGTTGTGCTATATGTACTTTACTTAATTGTGTACTGTGTTTGTGCAACTGAAATATAATTTTGACTTAACAGATTTTTCTTTTGATGGACTAGTTATAGCATATCGAGTTGTGCCTCTTTAACTGAAAACAACCATAACAAAACACCACATAACAAAATAACAGTGTCAATTACATTCACCTTTACTATTAAACAAGCTCAATGAAAAACATGTATAAATTCTTTATTCGCCATCATCTTACACTTAGATATAGTGACCTTAGTGTAACTTAGCCTCGATTTTAGATTTAATGTTATACGCCATTTCGCTTGATTATTTTCGACACCATATTTGATTTTTAATTTGTACATCATTAAACGGATTCTACTAGTCAAGCCCTTTCATTTGATACCCATATTTATAAGGTTGAGACAATAAAATTCCCTCAATTTATTTAAGACGCCATCTTGGATTTTAACTTTTCAGGCTCTTTCACTTGATACTAATATTGTGGGATTTAAATATTTACACAGTTCTCTTCTCGTTAATATAAAATAAATTTTTGTATTCTTTATTAAAAAGCTGAGCGAAATGTTTTCAATGTTATGTATTTTATATCATACTACTTCCAATCCCTATATTTTGGTGCATAAGTATATTAAAAACAAAACAAACAAAACAAAAACAAAACATGTCTCTCACTAAAACAAAACAATCATCACCTGAAAAGTTTTTATTTATCGCTCTGTTAGCACTTCAATTCACAACCCTAGTTGTATTGTACTATTGATACTATTTTCGTATGGGTCTACAGTATTGTATGCTTGTTGTAAGTAAACATATGTAATTTAAACATTTTGTGTAGCAATACAATTACGTTTCATATATTTTTAAAGTGTTTTATTGAATTTTTACAGGCATCGAAAATTAAATTTTTTTTCAGAATCAAAAAATAATTTTTGTGGTATTTGTTTTGCTTCCAAAATAATAAATATGCAATAAATTTTTAGGGCCGTATTCATAAAAAAGTATTTTAGGTTTATCAAATGCTTATTTGACAGATGTTGTAGAGAAATTTTTTTATGAATACGTCCCTTAATCTTTAATGTTCTGTGATTTATTTTTTTTATCTCCTAATGAAAACAATGTAAAAACTTTGATGGGTCCAGCAAAGTGGTCCGAGTTTTGCTAGACCTTATAAAATTTATAAAGATGTATTGCGTTTGGGGTTTAGTTTGTGTTAACAAAGCTTGTGTTTTTTCTTAGTCCGCTGTTTCGGAAACTAATTTTCCTTTATTTAGAGTTAAGTTTTTCATTTAATTTATTAGTAAGTCCTTTGTTTAGAGTTGTATTTTTGATTTAATTTAGCTTTTCATAAGTTTTAATTTTTACTTATCTATTTCTATAACCACTGTTTTTAAATTGCAACAATGAGGGCAATTGTTTGCATACCCACTAAAATTTTTTTTTTTTAATTTTTTAAGTAGTGCACACTTCATCATCTTGTTGTATAGTATCCATAGAAATGTTTAAATTGTTTGAATGAACAAATTTAAAATTTTATGTATTTTGAATGATATGAATAAATTTGGCGCTTATTAATTGAAAAAAAGAGATTTACGAAGTGAGAATATGCATATAAAAATCATTACTTGTAGAAGCCCTCTATGAAGCAGGTATGCACTAAGTATGCGAAAGAAAATTTTATTAGAATAAATTTTCTTCGCTTATTTAGCGAACAACAGAGCGTTTTTAACAAAGTACACAAATTCATTGTGTTATGTATATCGAAATCATTTTGATTTGTATTCACTTTACTGCACGAGTAGCACAAACACCGCTACACACTACTCAGTGTATTACAATATTAGATTGGAACAGTGACCTAAACTGTACATATACATATTTTGTTTAAAAATGTATTGCCTTTATACATCTATAAAAACATTTAATTTGTAAGTTAATTACAAATATATAAAATAAACAAAAAACATAGAAATTTAAAATAATAATTATATTATAGGGATTTTGAATTTTTTAAAAATCTGCTTCTGGGATACAAACATCGATTTTTTAAAACTATATGGGATATGTAATTTGATTAATAGACTTTCTAGAAAGTAACTCTATCACAAGAAAATAGTACACGCAAAGATAAACCATGGTTACGACATGATCACGACGGTTTGGTTAACAATATTTGGTTGCCGAAAACAAGTAATAGTTATTTTTGTTTCATTTCATCATATATTTTGTCACGATAATCAAGCATTTGTTTGAATTGTATCATATAATGTTTACTTTTAGTAAAAATTTCAAAATGGTTATCATTTAAAAATAGTATGATTTAAAAAAAAAAAATTTGACAAAAATAACATTATATTCAAAAGCATTAAAAATTACAAAAATTCATTAAATAACAGGGGAGACAACAGTATGATTACAAAGCAATCAATCTATGATTTTTTTTAATAATAACAAAAACAAGTAAGAGTGCTATATTCGGCCGTGCCGAATCTTATATACCCTTCACAACGTGTAGTCATGCAATAACAGTAGTTTGTATCACCATTCCATATGATATACGTACATACATATAAAAAATAAACATATATAAAAACATCCCATTGTAAAATTATAAATTTACGTACATATGTATGTTAAAAAAAGAAAAAAAAAAAAAAATTAAAAAAAAATTAAAAAAAAAAATTTAAAAAAAAATTAAAAAAAAAATTAAAAAAAAAATTAAAAAAAAATTTTTTTTTAAAAATATTTAAAATATGTATAATAAATATAAAACAAAAAAAATAAAAAAAAAATATTAAAAAAAAAAAAAAATTAAAAAAAAAATAATAATAAAAATATAAATAATATATTAAATAAAAAATAAAAAAAAATTTAAAAAAAAAAAAATAAAAAAAATTAAAAAAAAAAATAAAAAAAAATAAAAAAAATTTTTTTTTTGCTCAGCTGGTATTTATGCCACATTTTCTCTATCCAGTATACACGTTTGTATGTATGATTGTTGTTGTTGTAATGTTGTTTTTGTGAAAAAAAAATCGAGGTGGTCGTGGGTTTTTGCTCATATCTCAGTTGTTTATGTACCGATGTTTCTGATTTTCAATAGCGATCTACTCCCGAATATTTCTGATATTTTAATACCTCACCCGAGTCCAAGCGATGTCGGGGGGCTTCAAAAAGTTGATTTCAACATACACACGGACAGACGGTCAGACGGACAGACGGACAGGGCTTAATCGACTTCCCTATTCATAAGCTTTCAGAAAATATATACTTTATGGGGTCGGAAATGAAAATTGTAGAAATTTCACACGGAATGACAAACCTATATATAGCCTTTTACACTGTGTGAAGGGTATAACAAACAGAGAAGACAACAGAGAACAAACGGAGAAGATCATTAACTACTCGGTTTGATGTATATCAAACAAAAAAACTAAAATTTTGTGAAAATGAGCGAGATAACTTAATTGTGAATAAATTCGAAAGTAATCAACCGATTTTTATGATCGATATCTTATTTTGTTGCTATTACATGTGGCTTTACGATAAAGTAATAATAATTTTTGTCGTTTTCGAATTTTCATGATTTTTTGAAAACAAAAAATTGCTATTTTGACGTAAAAAATATATATTTTTTCTTAAATTTTTTATTATAACTCCGAAACTACTCATCCGATTAAAACGCAATATATAAACGGGTTAAAGGCTATGTAAATCTAAATTTTTCAAAGTTTAGTTTAAGAATATCGGACTAACCGTTTTCGAGTTATTATTGATTATGTGGAGCAGCTTCAAGAAAAATCTTGAATTTAAAAAAAATTTAAAAAGAAAAAAATTATCCATAGAATTTAACAATTTAACCATTTTTGTACTTAGGTATCCATGATGTATCAAACCTATATAGTGGTTATCAAACCCTTTTTTGCTGTTGACCTGTGTAATTTGATTTCAATTGTTCTGCTGAATAAATTTTTAATATTTTAAAAGTTTGACATGCCAAAAATATACACAACATTTTTGGTAGATTTGGAAAAACTTAAAAATAAACCAGAAAATTTAAAAAATATTGGTATAAAAATTGCAATTAAAATTGTAAGTACAATCAATATATGTATGTTTTTAATAAACAGCAAAAGACAATAATTTGCCATAGAAAATAGCAAAAATTGCCGATTTCAATTGTAGTCATATATATGATTAGTGAATAATACTTTAATTAAATCTAATAATCATAACTGGTAACCATTATATGTTTTAATCACAATCATGCAATTCAATCATAGTTTGTTGCTCTTCGATTTTGGTTACCATAACCGTGTTTTTTCTTTGCGATTAGTCGCTTTTGATGGTAATATTAAAACCAACGGTCACCTGTGGTGCACAAGGGTATATATAGCTTTGTCATTCCGTTTGTAATTTCTACAATTTTCATTTCCGACCCCATAAAGTATATATTTTCTGAAAGCTTATGAATAGAGGAGTCGATTAAGCACTGACCGTCTGTCCGTCTGTCCGTCTGCCCGTCTGTCCGTGTGTTGGTTGAAATCAACTTTTAGCAGCAACTAAAAAACTAAAAATTAAAAAAAAATTAAAAAAAAATATAAAAAAAAAATAATAAAATATAAATAATATATTAAATAAAATAAAATAAAATTTTTTTGGCTCAGCTGGGATTCGATGTCACATTTATTCTAACGTGTACGTATGCACGTATTTTATATGGGATGAGTGGTGATACAAACAATTGTTATTGCATGACTACACGTTGTGAAGGGTATATAAGATTCAGCACGGCCGAATATAGCACTGTTACTTGTTTTTTTTCAATTAAATAAAGTTGGAAATTTTCGTCTATAAAACAACTTACATTGAATTTATTTATACATTTTTATGGATTTAAAACGTCTGGCCTGATTGAGAGTGAAATCGTTTATAATATAAATATATTTCATCGTTTTGGCGATCTCGAAAAAAAACTCGTTAGTATTTAACAATTCGTTACATCTAAAATAATTCACAATAATTAAATTCAGGGTTGGGATTCATAAATTCATTTTTAACTTATACAAATACATACATACAGGGTCTGCCATCTAACGTTTTTTTTTTTCAACTAGTGCTTATTTTGTGAATAGTAACACTGAGCTAATGTTTGATTTGACAGATAATTAGTTTTATCCTTCCGCTGAACGAATATGGTTGTGTATACGCTTGAACAACGCTGGGAAATATTGCGACATTACTTTTACCGATTTTGGGAAAAAAAAATCTTTTTTTCAGATTAAGCTCATTTTGATCTTGGCGGGTATGTAAACAAGCAAAATTGTCGCATTTGGGGCACAGAAAACCCGCACGCATACATTGAAAAACCGATACACCCAAAACGAGTCACTGTTTGGTGCGGATTTTGGTGCAAACTCATAATTGGGCCATTTTTCTTTGAAAATGAGCAAGGAGTCGTCGTAGTCAATGGCGATTGTTATCGGGCCATGTGGAACGAATTTTTGTTAACAAAAATTGAAGAGAAGGACATTGGCAACATTTGGTTTCAACAGGTTTCAAAAGTTATTTGGAGGACCCTTTATATATAATTGTAATTCAATATACAATAAAATATAGTTAGAAATAAAACAAATACTTATTAAGACTGCTTTCAACACATATGTATGTATACACTAAAATTTTCGCCATCTATATTTCATTATTTCGAAGTGAAGAGAGAAAAATAAAAAAAATTTTTATACTGTTAAGTCATACACCAACTTCGATTATAAGAGCAATTATTTTCATTCCATCCACTTTAACTTATAAGTAGATTTTAAGTAGGAAAGACAATTAAAACCTGAATATTGAGAGGACAAACCAACCAACCTACCAACTCTATTACTGAAACAAGACGGTCACAATGACTGGTGCATATTAAGAGCAGATAGAATGGGATCATCGAAGCGTAATTAAGATTATTAATTATCTTTCTTCTCTACTGTACTCCAAGGCAATACTTCTGTAGCATACATATATATTAGATATTATATTAAATATGACATAGGGCTTCTATGGCAACCTTATGTTAAATTCCATGGTTCGATACATGAAAAAATTACAGACAGGCAACTAGTCTGAAGTTAAGAGCAACAAGTATATTTCTTACCACATACACGTAATTTTATCTGCAGGGATCATCATCTATCGGTTTGTAATTTTTTGAGTGTATTGGTTTAAACTATGTATGACTTAAATTGTATACATGCCATGTTTCCCTTATCCATTTGGTAGGTAAGTATTTGTATTCAAATATTTTGGGATACTTTTTATTCATTTATTTGTTAAACATTTACATTTACATCAGTTCAATTTTGTATTCCCTTGTCTTATATTAGCAATTTTTTATTTTTTCATTTTACTCACTTATGTCTTTTACCTCTTTTTCTTTTGTCGAAAAGAAATTTTTACATGACATTTTTATTTATTCAAGGATGTCGAAGTTTTTCTTTTCAATTCTATTGAACATATACATATATTATTGCTAACGCACGCATTTATTACGTTCATACATGAAATAAATATTTTTCAACACAAACATACACACACACCCAATCTCACACATTTACATACATAAGTATATGTGTATGTAGATATGACTCGATTATTAATTTGTTTACATAGTAGTTTTAAAAGAGTTTTTTAAAAGCTTAATTTCTGTAGTGGGAACATTTTCTACCCTTAGTAGGCATGATGAAAGTGAAAAAGTGAGTTTTTTTTAAATTGAGGAAAAAAGCTTTTAATAGTAAATATAAGATATAAAAGGCAAGAGAGATATTGAAATTTAATATAGCACTTAATATAAAAAAAATTTTAGCTTTTGATGGTAAAAAAACTTTTGCAGCTTTTTTCAAAACAAAAGTTCTGAATTTTTCTTATCGATGCTGAATCTAATCAAAATCTTACGATCTGTATTATAGTGTAAACATAGATTTAACAAAATTTAAGATTTTACAAATCTTAAAACATTTCATTCCTGCTTTAATTTTAAAATACCCTGTAAAATAATTTGAAGGCTATACCAAGATTTGCTCCTGTTTCATATTAATTTATTACTGATTTCAAATTTGTCAGTTTCCTTAGGCATTTCAAGAGAAAATTATACATTTCTTATTTAGATTTCCAAAAAAAAAAAATATGTTTAACTTTGTACTGATTTCCAATTGTTAGGCGTTGTGTGTATTTTGAAGTCACTGCCAAGCAGATGGAAACAACTATATGAAAATTTTTTTTTAAGTCTTTCTATTTAGTTTCAACTAGTTAAAGTAAATCGGTTGTAATAAATTTTGTTCTTAGACTCTATTAAATAAACAAGGTGAAAATGTTACCAAATATTCTAAATCGTTTATTTAACATTCGATTTGTAAAAACATTAATTTTTTGCTTCAAATTGAAACCTTTTCTTAGAAAATCATTTACTAATCGTAATGCTTTAAAAATAAATCGCTAACATTATCAAAATTATCATTGTCGTATTTCAGTAACATTATTTATATTATCCTTGTCGATGGACAAATCTCGTTTCTTGCGCGTAACAAATTAAACCTTTAAAACTTAACAGTTCCACCTCAAACCAAAAAGTTTACTTCGCACTACTCACATTTTAAATCTTAAAAAAAAATTGCAAAAAAAATATTACTCAAATTTGCTTATTGCCTGTAGCAAAAGCTCTATAATAATTATGTTATATAACTAACGATTAACGAATTCTTTTTTATGATTTCTTCAAGATTTGTGTGTGCTAAGTCGCATTGAAACGATTTTCCGAATTTCATTTCGCTTAAATAAAGTACAAATATGTATTATCTATGATAGAAATATGAACAAAGATGACGATTATATTCGTTTTATGAAACTAAATCAAGTTAACGTTGTAAGTAGGAGAAGGACAAATGTAGACTACAACAGAGCTTAACAAATACTTTGTAAAAACTAACTTTGGCTTACAGAAACCAATACGAACAAAGCAGAAATATATTAGTACAAAATAAACTGAATTTTACTTGATATACAAATCGTCAAAGTAAAAATTTTTACTGTCATAAGTATAAGTATGGTCCAAAAAAATACTAAATCTGCAAAATGTCCTTAAAAATACATACGATTGGAAGTAAATTTTACATAAGAAAAACCTGAGAAAAAAAACATTGAACGGAATACTATTGAAACCAAAGCGCTCAGTAAAATAACCGGTTTACTTCGTTCGGGAGTCCGTTGAGCATTGTCCGTCTGTCCGTGTGTATGTTGAATTCAGTTTTTTAAGCCCCTGAAATCGATAAGAGCCGCGTTTGGTATCAGCATATCAGAAATATTTGGGAGCAGATCGGTAATGATAATCACCATAATTGTCCGATAACTGATATATGAGGAAATAAACATGACTGTCTCTGTTTTTTCCCTTATTTTCACCACAAAAATTTTAAGTTTTCAGCCATAGAATAATTTATAGGCACGCTTGTGACTATTTGTAAGTAAATATTACTAGCAGATATGTCCTGCATTGTTGGACCTATGTACGAATTTATTCAATAAATTTATTATTTGGTGATTCAGGGATAATTCAGAAATTAGGCAAATCTCGC
The DNA here is from genome assembly GCA_941918925.1 of Phyto melanocephala. NCBI lineage: Eukaryota > Metazoa > Arthropoda > Insecta > Diptera > Rhinophoridae > Phyto > Phyto melanocephala. The sequence continues at coordinate 45,424,622 of OW799233.1, read as the reverse complement.
TGTGTTCTGGTTGGTTTCGTATAGAAGAAGCCATGATCATCTTAAATTTAAAGAAAAACTGTCCGAAGGACATCACAAGAAAAAAATTGCCAAATCGGTTTGGTCAATATCTGGCTATGCTGCAAAATCTGTTGGTTTTATATGAGAGGTTCCACGCCCACTATAAATTTAAAAAAATCTGTACGTAACAACCTTCCGTGGGTTTAAAGGATTATTGTAAGAAAAAACTCTCCAAATTGCTCTGGCCGTTCTCTAGTTATGGCGTGACCAACGTATTCCAATTTACTCATAAATTCGTCACTAACCAACATAGTTATAGGCAAAAATTGTTTGGGAAAATTTATTTTTATGTTTTAAATATATAAAATTTTTCAAACTCATAAATAATTTTTGCTCACGTTAAATACACCAAATTAAGAGCTGTTGTCTCAGAAATAATTTCTGAGAAAAGCTTATCATGCGTTTTGAATATAACTGAGATACATGCTTCCAAAAACAACTGTTCGGTGTTTTTCTTGTATATAAAAACCAAAATCGATTCATTTAGTTTCTATACCACCCAAAAAGGCAATATGAGTATCAAGTGAAAGGGCTTGACTAGTAAAATACAGTTTTCTTTGATAAATTAAAAATTCAAGATGGTGTGATAGATAAAATGGCGAATATTTTTGTTACGGCTTTGTAGCCTTTAACCTGCACAATATTGGTATCAAATGAAAGGCATTGATAGTAAACTATTAAAAAATTTTATAATCAAATATGCAACTGAAACAAAATGGCGGATTTTTTTTAACCCCATTGATATGTGTAAGAAATGAAAGGGCCTGACTAGAAGAAGAACAAAGAACTTTGTAAAAATTTAAAATCAAAATTGGCGTCAGAAATAATAAAGAAAATGGCATATAACATTAATATAAAAAATAAATAAAAACATTAATTAATTTTTTTTTTTATAATTTCATGAATGTGTGTGTGGTGTTACTACAATAATTTTTCCTGTTAAAATTTATTTCTTACATTTTCAAAAGAATTCAACCAACTAAAATGTACATTTATTGTGCTGCAACAATAATTTGTCTAAATCATTATTATTGCTTCAAAAAACAACAGCAGCTAGAACAATTTATGTTGGCCATGTTGCCAGGCTGTAAAAAAAAAACAAAAATAAAAAAAAACAAGTAAGAGTGCTATATTCGGCCGTGCCGAATCTTATATACCCTTCACAACATGTAGTCATGCAATAACAATTGTTTGTATCACCATTCATCTCATATAAAATACGTACATACATGTAAAAAACATCCCATTGTAAAATTATAAATTGAGTTTACGTACATATGTATGTTTAAAAAAAAAAATTAAAAAAAAAAAATATAAATAAAATACATTAAAAACAAAAAAAAAATTACAAAAAAAAATTAAAAAAAAAATTTTTTTAAAAATTTTTTTAAAAAATTAAAAAAAAAATAATAAAAATATAAATAATATATAAAATAAAAAAATTAAATAAAAAAATTTTTTTTTGGCTCAGCTGGGATTCGATGCCACGTTTATGTTGTTGTTGTAATTGTGAAAAAAACGAGGTGGTCGTGGTTTTTTGCTCATATCTCAGAATGTTATGGGGCGATTGTGCTGAATTTCAATAGCGATTCATTCCTGGATATTTCCAAAAGATGGATACCACACACAGATCTGGGGAACATATAGTTGCTTCTAAAAGTTGCTTTAAACCAACACACGGACAGAAGGGCAGACGGTCAGGGCTTAATCGACTCCCCTATTCATAAGCTCTCAGAAAATATATACTTCATGGAGTCGGAAATGAAAATTGTAGAACAAAGCTATATATACCCTTGTTCACCACACGTGAAGGGTATAATAAACTGATAGAAAAAGAGTAATAGTTGAAGCAGTAAATCTAAGTACTGGACATGGTACGGCAACAACATCAGCAACAACAAACTAAAGCATTATTTATATATAATTGTATTAAATAAATCCTAGATATCATTGATACGATACACAGTCGTACGATATATTAACTTGAAATTTTATATATGTGTATCTATAGCAAATGCTGGTAGATAATAAACAATGTTTAAATATATTTCTACATATATCCATAACTACATCCATATGTATGTATATCTTTGGTGTTAGGAAAAAATATATTAAGTCAAAAAATTGAATTTTAAGATTTCGCTCAGGTTTTACTCAACTGTTCTTAAGTCTTGCGCAATTGCTTTGATTTGTAAGCATTTGCTGTTCGGAAATAATTCAGAAATATTAATATTTTATTTGGTAAAACTGCAGTTTTTGACTTAAGACTTTTTTGTCTATTTTCAAAGACATATAGGTACATACATACATACACACACAGAGAGATGTATAAAAAATTAGAGCTTATATTGCTTATGCGAAAAGTGAATACAATACTTGTATAACATTAAACAACTTTAGTTTAAATCGATATTGTACGTAGCGGGTGTTGCACGAAAAGCGTTATATTTACTTTATAAAAACTAAATAGTTCGTGGTCTTAAACTAAAAGACGAAATGTCAAATCAACGTAATATAATATTTATATAGATTAAATTTTTCTCAAACATAAATTGTTAACTTGAAAACTTGATTTTATCTGCGATTTTTGTGGACCACCCTTTGGAAATACAATGGATTGCGGTTGCTCTCCTAATAATGGTGGATTTTAAAAATCATCATTTGTACATGTTAAAAATCATCCAGCTGAACTTTGTATTATTTTTATTGTAGTGTGTGTGCGAAAGCGTAACGGACAGAGAGATCGGCGTTCTAGTTTCCCGTCTAAACATGTAGATAAATTGTCTGAGTGTTGTTTGTATGCGAGAACAATCATTTATAACGGTAAATGTTAATGCACTTCATAAACTGTTGCAGTAAGCTACATAAGAACAAGGGAAAAAGTGTTGCCAATTGTAATCTAAAGAAAAAAAATTTAGAGTCTAGGTTTACACTATGGTACGGCAAAACATAAAAAATACTTATAAAGTGAGTTACGAAGTAGCAAAACTGTTACTTTAGGCAGTATTATTTTTACTTTACCCACAAACACAATAGACGAATGAATACGTTACCAAACTATAGTGCAATAATATAACAAATGATAATGACCTCGAAGCTTATGAAATTAGTATGTTCAGTGCATTTTTGTGCGTAGAAAATCTGTTGTTTCTTTTATAATTTCTGGTACTTTTTATAAATAAATGTTTTGCTAGAATAAGCTAATACGCAATGATTTAAAGCAATACTCTTGACGAATATTCAACACAAGTTATAAAATTAAATTTTTTCCTAATACGCTAATCTCCCTAGGATATGTTCCCTTGGCGAAGTGTTAACGCTTTGGTATTATTGCTGGTCCCAATTTGGGGCTAAGTGGGACATAGAAGAATCCTGGATCTTATACTTAAAGATGTTAGGTAGACTCAGATCATAGCAAGGCTAAGGTGCACAGGAAAACACACATTAAGTGTGAGTGCTATGGGGGACCTCAGTCTAACAAAGCATTAACAACAGCGGTTTTGAGCTCCATAATCACGTCATATTGCTAATTTTTAGCATAGATTTTACGCGCCATGGTTTCTCAGATATTTTCCATAGGATTAAGGCATTAAAAATAGGATGGCTATTCTAATTATGGCAAGTTATTTCTCTCTAGCCACATCCTGTTGAAAATCATATTTTTACTGCAATATCCTCCAAAAAAAGGTTTTAGAGTTGTCTGGAGAAGTGTTGTGTATTCTGGTCAATTTATATTGGTACTCCGGAAAGCTAACTTTAGTACATCATGGGCTGAGAATGCGTCCCAAACTATTAGAGATTCAACATCGAAATTTCTTTTGGAAAAGCAGCATGATTCATTAAGCAAATCTATCTGAATAGTAGGAGTTGTACCAATCCGGACGGTCTTAGTTAAATTTTTTCTCGTCGAAAACAATTATCATAAACTATCGTGGAGCATTCTTCAATTTTTGGCTACGATAACTTACTATTATCAGTAACTAACTATGACCGTAATCCTTTACTATTCCTCTATCAGTTTTGGTGGAGTTGTAAAAAAATTAAAATTTCTCTTGACTGTATATCTTAAAAAAATTGCGGACTATCTTATCTGATCAGCTTAATATTCGTGCAATTTCACGAAAACTTACACCATTCAACTGAAGAGCAATAATTTTGCCTCTTTCTATGTCGACAAATAATAACCGCGTAGTTTTTCAAAAGTTTGACTTAAATGCAACGTACAGATAATAGACAAACGTATTTAAAAGAAACAGAAGAGAAAATGCCAATAGCCAGGTAAAGCGCAAGATTTTGAATGGTGCGGCTATAATGTTAGGTTAGGTGGAAAAGGAGGGGCACTAAAAGCCAAAACCCACGACAGGTATACACTGATGCCCAATTGGCATGTTGTGCGCTTCATATGAATAGAATAGTTAGAATAGAAAGAGAATAGAAGAGAAAGTGAAGCAGAACAGTCTAGAGTCTCTGGCGAGAATCGAACCCGAACCCCTAAACTAGCAGACCAACACACCACTTACTAGTCTACCGGGGCACCGGGGATATAATAATGCACCACCTTATAATAAAACTAGTTGTTATAACGGTATAAAATAAATTAAGAAGTTTTTAAAACTTGATGTTCTTTCAGATGGTATAAAAAGATATTTTCTAATCTATGTTTGATTATAAGAAATACTTAAAATTGAGGTGCGGCTATTTATATAATGCCACCGCAGTATATATTGTAGTGTAGACCCCAAGGTGAGATTTTAGCGACCATTACTTTTTAACGTGTAAAATGTTTACAACTGGTTATATAAATATTTCAAAATTCTTTACAAATGAAAAAAGGAACATGAATAATATTTCAATAAGGACAACAATGTATCCTGTTTACTGCGTCTGTTCCTTTCAAAAAAAACTTGCTATATATGAACCGCGACATGCAACTAAAATTTCACAAAATTCAGCAGTCTATTTTAACAACCAGTTTTACATTTAAGGTTTTATATAAAATAAAATTTATTTAGAAGACAGACATTATTCACAATTGTTTTGTAGTTTATATATGAAACAAAAAACTAAATATGAAAGGGCAACAACAAGTGCGAGTACTATCAATATTACAAGGATGTTTTATGAAGCGAACAATATATTATAAATCACTCACATATTTACTCTACACATGCATTTGTTCTCCAATTTTGTCGCTTCAATGCAAGTAAAGCCTTTCAAAGTACTTTGCAGAAGAGGTGTTTTATTAGCTCACATAAGTGTATGTCCTTCTGTGCCCTTCTTAGTGTATGTGTGTGTGTTTGTGTGTGTGCTTATATATTTATGTGTTTGTTTAAAAAATAAAACAATGACAATTTAAACTGTTTATTATACCATCGTTTAAGTGTAAGTGCGGTTGTTTGATAATATAAAATTTTTATCTTTGTGGCTTTAAAACGGACGCTGTTGTAAACGATGAAATAAAATGTTCAATATTTAGCACATATAAAATAAATAGCCCTTATCTGTTGTAGCAATGTCCACATTACTTTTTTAAAAAGATTTCATGCAACGTGTGGAGTACTGATTTAGCTGAAAATGTATGTTGTGATCCTAATTTTCCTTCACTCTGTTCTAAAGTAGATAAGAACGATTAAGGTTTTACAACTTGTATACTTTAAGCTTTGCGGCAAAGTTAGAAGCATTTTTATTTTTATATTTATTTGTATTTTATTTAATATGGTTTTTCTTCAGTTTCTTCTCTTTGTTGCTAGTTTTATCCCTTATTTCAATGGGTTTGTTATTGATTTTGTTATTGTTAAGTTTTAAATAAATAAAGTTAGGCATCCTTGGTATGGATACAAAGATGTAACAAAACAAACAGCTTAATTTTTTTATAAACGAAATTTATTATAAATAGCAAATGCATCAGAAACTTACTAAAACGAACAAAAAAATGATGTAAAAATATTTAATTGCTTTTAACTTTGGTTTATATGTACATATGTAGTATATATAGGAAAACGTTTTGATTGGTCTATTTTATGTCTTTGAATACAATTTCAACAAGTACAAGTGCAGTGCCGAATCTTATATACCCTTCACATATACATCTCATATGAAATAAAAAGCATACATACAATAAAAACTTCCCATTGCAAAATTATAAATTTAGTTTACGTATGTATGTGTTTCCAAAAAAAAAAAAAATACAAAAAAAATTGTATTAAAAACAATAAAAAAATTACAAGAGAAAAAAAAATCGATGCCACGTTTACTCTAACTAGTATATATGTATGTTGTTGTTGTAATTGTAAGAAAAAACGAGGTGGTCGTGGTTTTTTGCTCATATCTCAGAAAGTTATGGGGCGATTGTGCTGAATTTCAATAGCGATTCATTACCGGATATTTCCAAAAGATTGATACCATACTCAGATCTATGGAACATATAGTTGCTTCTAAAAGTTGATTTCGATCAACACACGGACAGACGGACAGACGGTCAGGGTTAGATCGACTCCTCTATTTATAAGCATTCAGAAAATATTTACTTTATGGGGTCGGAATTGAAAATTGTAGGAATTACAAACGGAATGACAAAGCTATATATACCCTTGTGCACCACAGGTGAAGGGTATAAAAAGAATATATAAAATGCAATATTTCCTTTGACGATACTTACATTGTTAAATATTTTTCTTTATTTTTGCCACATATTGTCAATTTAAGCCTTTGAACCAAATACACACACTTAAACTCATAAGGATTAAGGAAAAATTAATATGAAAAATTTTTGTAATATAAATACTTTTTAAATGGAATTGTGAGAAAATAAAGCACATACTAGAGTTTAGATTTTGTTACCTGAACCTTCAATTCAATTGAATTGACCGACTAAATAATTCATCATTGCATAGCACAAACGCAAAAAGCCAGTCAGGAAATTTGGACAGTGGGTTCCTTTACTTATGTATAGATCCACTTATACTGGAATTTTAGAAATTTTAGTGGGCAAAAATAGGGTAAAACTGGTAACCTTGTATCTATTGAACTTAAGTTTTCAAAAAAAAAATAAAAAAATGGACAAAAATTAAATTTAATACATTTTCGGTACCTTATTTAACTTCCAAACACACAAACATAAGAAAATAAAAATTAAATTGTATAACTACTTCGTGAAAACATATCAATAGGATTTCGGTACTTTTTTCAAATTCGAAGGTATAAGGGGTAAAAATTTTCCCTTTTTATTTGGCACTTTAAAGAAAATTTCTTATATTAAACATTAACACATGAACTGATTATTGTTATTGGCTAATAGAGTACGGCCAACTATGTAGGTAAAATTTTTAAAATTATTTTGGCGTACAAAAAAGTACCCAAGGGAAAAATATAAAAAATATCCTCCTAATTATTGGGCCAATTCGGACAAAACTTAAAATAGGGGTCTTACCCGACAGTAAAAATCTTGAAATCTTGAAACACATTCATATCGGGATAGAAAGGGACAAATTTGGTAATACAGTTTGTTATTTGTTTTTGTAAAAAAAAAAGATTTATTCCCTATAAATCTTTTTTTTTTTAATATTTAATGGTAAAATAGATAATAAAACTATTTAAACTTTGAATTTATGTATATATTGATATAGAAAACCCAAACAGATAATTTTCCCATTTTGATTTTCAAAGTTTATAAAAATAGAATTTTGAAATAAGAGACTTTTGATTTAAGTTGAGATTGAAATTTATGTGGGCTAATGATACTTTTAACGTTTTTGAGCGTCAGTCACGTCAAATTGGTATATATCTTTATAGTATGTTCTCTATAAACAATTTTTAAGCGAACTTTTTGACAATTTTTTGTATAAAAAAAAAATTCAAATTTTTTTATATAGAAATCTTACAAAGATTTAGTCAATTTTACAAAGTTTGAAAATTTTTATATAAAAAAATTTTATTTTTTTTTGGTGTAAGATTTTTTAATTTAATTTGTTGATAAATTTGTATTTAAAAAAATCAAAATATTTTATGCAGGCCGTTGATCTTAAAAACTATTAAATTTAGGTCCACTTTTGGTGCGTTTGTGGAGTTTGCCTGTCATCTGCCCGAGGATAACAATTGAATTTTTAAATGTGCCATGTTAAGAATTATAGGTAACTATCAAAGCCCGGTGCGCGTTGCTAGACCCTTAATGAACAAAAATGCATTCTGAATTTTAATTGAATAAATATATAAAAAATAATATTTTATTGTAATGCAATACAATATTTTTGGTAAAAATGAACAAATTTGTTGGTGTTCCCACTTTGCAGCATGCGACGTACAGCTGGCCATGTGAAAAACATGGATTTTCCAAATTCAATACTGCAACACGCAGAGATTGTCCTTGTGCTTTGTTGATGGTAATAGCGAAGGCAGGGCGTGGCCCCGCCCACTTTTCTAATCACGAAATTATAAAGTCATGACAGCTCAATATGTGCGCAAAGTTTCAGAAATATTGGTCAAGTGCAAGTAGCTAAAAATGATAGCTAATTTTTTGGGGCGTGGACCGACCACTTTTTTACTACCCATAAACCCGGAATGTATACAACAACTTGCCAAAGTAAGAGTCCGATCGATTTTACAGTTTCGGAGGCTATTGCTAACACACACAGACTTCCACTTCCACTCATATATAGATAGATAGATAGATAGATAGATAGATAGATAGATGGAGTCGCTAATTAGCAGATTGTTTTTAAAAAATCTTAGAAAACATATTTTATTGAAAAAAATTTATAATTTTCTTATTTTAAATAATTCTCTTAAAATACAAAAAGTTCCAGAAATGTAGCTTAATCTTCCTTTCTTAAATACCTATACATATTACAACTAATATTAATTAATTTTACTGTTTTGATGTTTGTATGTGTGTGTATGTTATTAAGAAAAAAATTTTTTTGGTTGCACTTTTGTTAAATCATGGCTTTTATGTTGCAATAACATCATTAACATTCACATATAACACCATCAAGGACATTTCATATACATAAGTATGTACATACAAATTGATATTCTCATAATTATTTTAGTTTTATTTATTAGTCATGCTTGAAATATAGAAAAACAGTAAAAAAAATATAAATAATACTTGTGTGGAATTTTTAAAATTTTTCATAATTGATTTTAATTAGTTCGCGTGGTAGTTTAATTAAAAAATACTTGAGTATTTATTTAGTTAAACAAAAAAAAAATTTTGTTTTGTAATATCTTGTTTTAATGTTTATACTTTCATATTTATATATGCTGAGTTACTAATAGTATAGCAGTAAAAGGCTACTGAAAATAATACACAACTTATGATTGAGTGAAACAAAAATCGTTGTAATGGATAGCAGTGACTAAATAGTCACTATTTTCTATCGCCTATATGATGTTTCTATCCCCCTGTGTACTATTAAGTTTTACAAGTGCAAATTGAAATTGCATTATTAAACATGATCATGATTAAACCTAGTTAATTTGCAAAAGTATGCTAAAGCATGAACTAAATATTTATAATTATGGAAAATCAATGATTTTCCAGAATACTTATACTTTTTGGATAATAAAATGATATCATATTCGACTGACTTTAACTTCGTCTTATTAGGTTTTAACATCTTTCCGTTCCGAAAGTGTTTAAAGATTAAATCTGTGTGTCAAGTGCTTATTGCTTGGTGTTGTGATATAATATGATTGTTGTCACTACAAAAATATTATCAAGTATATAGTGTGTTAATATACATATCGTTGATCACAGGTAGGAAGGCCCTAACTCGTATTTTGCACACAATTGTGTTTTCAGTGTTTTCAATACATTTCACACAAATACATATCGAAAAGAAAATTTAGCGCAACAGTTGTAAAAATAACTGTTACATAATAAAATAGTTTCTGTTACGTTTTTAACCTTCTTCTGTAAAATTACAATTATTTGTGTTAGAGCCTTTCTACCTGTGACCAACGATATGTATACTTTAATACATATCGTCCGTGCTCTAAAAAATTAAATTATGTGTTTATACCCTTCACACAGTGAAAAAGGGTATATAAAGGTTTGTCATTCCGTGTGAAATTTCTACAATTTTGATTTCCGACCCCATAAAGTATATATTTTCTGAAAGCTTATGAATAGGCGAGTCGATTAAGCCCTGTCAGTCTGTCCGTCTGTCCGTCTGACCGTCTGTCCGTGTGTATGTTGAAATCAACTTTTTGAAGCCCCCCGACATCGCTTGGACTCGGGTGAGGTATTAAAATATCAGAAATATTCGGGAGTAGATCAGTATTGAAAATCAGAAACATCGGTACATAAACAACTGAGATATGAGCAAAAACCCACGACCACCTCGATTTTTTCTTCACAAAAACAACATTACAACAACAACATACATACATACAAACGTGTATACTGGTTAGAGAAAACGTGGCATTGAATCCCAGCTGAGCCAAAAAAAAATTTTTTATTTTTTTTTTATTTTTTTTTTTTTAATTTTTTTTTTAATTTTTTTTTTATTTTTTATTTAATATATTATTTATATTTTTATTATTATTTTTTTTTAATTTTTTTTTTAAATATTTTTTTTTTCATATTTATTATATATATTTTAATTATTTTTTAAAATTTTTTTTTTTTAATTTTTTTTTTAAATTTTTTTTTTAATTTTTTTTTTTTAAATTTTTTTTTTAAATTTTTTTTTTAAATTTTTTTTTTATTTTTTTTTATTTTTTTTTTTTAACATACATACGTAAATTTATAATTTTACAATGTGGATGTTTTTATATATATATGGTTTTTATATCTATGTACGTATATCATATGGAATGGTGATACAAACTAGTGTTATTGCATGACTACACGGTGTGAAGGGTTTATAAGATTCGGCACGGCCGAATATAGCGCTCTTACTTGTTTTTACTAAGTTTTCAGAATACCAAAAAAAGCATTTTATTTTCTTATTCTACAGTATTTAACTTACACATACTAACTATTGTTGAACTAGTCAAGATATCCTTAAATGGTTTGGTGGATAGACGTACGACCAATAACGGTTCCAAATAGAGCAATAAATTTTTTTTTTTAATTTTGTCACATAACCGATTTCATCAGAGCAGCGACGATATTTATATGTTTATAGAAATATGCATTTTATTTTGTAACTTTTTTTTCAGTAAATATTAAACTAACATTTTCAAATAGCGCACATGCATGCCGACATACTTAATCTCAAAAATTGCTAAGCAGCACAATGTCTATTAAGTAAATGTGTGTTAGATATGAACACTGACGCAGCATTCTTAATTGAGTCGTATTAGATGGAAGAAAGTTTGTCATGGAAAAATTATGCAATCGAAAAAGAGCAACAATATTCGCACCAAAGAAAAGATGCCAAAATAATCAGTTACAAACAATAAATGGTTCTTGCGAGCGAATATACCTGATATTTAGTGCTTATATTGTCTCTTGACAAAGTATTGACGAGTTTATTACCATATTAGATAGCTTATCGTTTGGTGCGACTAGATAGGGAAAAGTATTGATTGCCAGCGATTTTAACTTTTTAGCTATCGATCGGGGGTACGAACCATGAACTACCACCCGAGGCAAAGTACTTACGCAAGCACTTGCAAGTACTACGCAAGTACTTTGGTTGGGGAGAAAGCATGGAGACATTGAATACAATATTGTGCCAATTTCTGAGTGGACACTGTGCCTTCGGGAAGTACCTTTACCGCTTTGGATTGGGATAGTCGTCTTTGTGTCCGTGCTGTCATGATTTGGTTGAAAATGTTAAATACATTTTACTTTTATGTTCGAACACAGCTCGTCACTGAAATAGGAGCAAATAACATTATTCAATGGATAGTGTGTCAATCCTGGCTAAGTAGATGGCTGCGGACACCGCACTGAGGCTGAATGCCACAAGGGCACGGAAGTATGTGAATTATGGACATGCAAGAATTTTGGGTATGATCAATATTGTTTCTCCTATTGATTACAAGGTACCTGAACCAGTATTCGATCCGGGTTTCGTGACGAATATACCGGATAGATCTGAATACGACAACGGCCTCCAACCTCCGGAGAATACCATCCAGATATTAACTGACGGATCGAAATCACATGCTGGAACTGGATGTGGTATCTTTCCGATCCAGTTGGGTTTGGAATTGTCCGTGAGGCTACCGGATTATTGTAGCGCGATACAGGCCAAATTAATGGCTATTAAGACAGCCGCGGAACAGATTCAGTATAATGGAATATCTGGCAGGGATATTTATATATTTACTGACAGCAAGGCGGCTATTAGGTCCCTTGAGAGTGTGTACGGCACATCAAAAATTGCCCAGGAATGCCGGGTGTCTCTTGAGGAAATAGCGAGACATTCGACGGTTGCCTTTGTGTGGGTTCCAGGACATGGGGATATTGATCGTAATAATAGAGCTGATGCACTTTCAAAAGCGGGTACTAATTTAGATTCGGTTGAATCCAGTTGTGCTTTGGGTATTGCCTTATCGAAGGGTAAACAGCTAATCTCGCATCGATTCTATTTGGATACCAAGGAAAGATGGCTGAGAGAACCCACTTGTTTGGAGACCAGAAAAATCTGGCCTGACATGGATGTGCATAGGACGCAATATACAGTGAATATGCCCCGAATCCACCTTAGGAACCTCATAGCGGCCATTACCGGACACTGGCCTATAGGTACATATGCGAAAAGACTGAATATCCCTTACAACGACTTCTGCAGAAGTTGCGATAACGAGGAAGAGAGGGAGACAACTGAACATATTCTCTGTAATTGTCCTGCATTCGGGGACCTGAAACACACAGATTCTAGGTCAGCGAATACTTGTAAGTAAAACTAGTCTTTCTGCAGTTGATCTGGGAAAGATCCACACCTTTGTAAACAGGACAGGATGGCTGAGGAACGACGGCCAGAGGACATAGATGAACGGGCGTTGGTGCCTACGGTATCACAACAGGACCCTCGGAGGACCCAAGTGAGCTATGCCTTCGGGCGGCTGCCGGATCTAACCTAACCTAGTGTGTCAATAGATTCACCCGTGAGTTAGGAATATATCGAAAATTTTCTTAGGCGTGTTATTTTAGAGCTGCCTATGGCTGAGAGGTTGAATATATTACCTATCCTGGTAAATAAATACTTCATGGTGGCGTCGCCAGGATGGGGGGACGTTTGAGTTGCTTTAGCGTATTTAAATATCACACATTGTCTTTTGATGATGTTAAAAAATCATACCTACATTCTTACGTATATTAAATAATATAATAAATAAGAAAACCATTTTGCAGGACTATAATAAATTCTTGTTATTTTTCTATTTCCATCATTCGTTAATAGTAGATAATATATTGTAGTTTAGCGTTTTCTTACAAGTTATTGCTGCTCAAAGGCTTTACAAGTAATTGCACTTAAGAATTATTATCCACTTTGATTGTTGCTTTTTATTTTTTCACTATTTTTATCGTTATTTGCACACATTTATCTGCGTTTATGTGTGAAGAGATTATTTTTTACAATTTATTGTTTTAGTAACCAGCCTTCCCGCCATTTAGACTGAGTGTTTAGATGGCGAATTTTCACTACATCTTCAGCATTAACACTCAGATCTTAAAGAATGATATATCGACATTTGTTTGGAGGAGACCAATGGTTTGCTTTTAAGGCCGTTAACCTGGAGTACCCCGTTCTCATTTATACCCTTCTAATATCAGTAAATTAAAGTTCGCTATAAACCGTTTATTCATTTACAAACTCTTGTCAAGAAAGTATTACGGTAATGATGATAGAATGTTGTCGAGTTTTTATTTTTTTTAAACCAAAAACCTTTAGATGAATACGTTAGTTATCTGGAGAACAAAAAATCAATTTATAAAACTGCTACGTTTATGCCTTTTATAAACGTTGGCTTACTTCCTTTAAATAAATTTTGAGTTATTTATTGCAATCAAAAACAGTTGAAATTAGTTATAAATTTAAGAGCACTTTATTTATTTAAATACTCTCAGATTTTGTTTTTAAATCACTTTACTTATTACACTTATGGTGATACACTTTTATTATCAAACTCACTTTGATACACACTTTACAAGCAATATTGTAATACTGATCATGTTAGCTGTGTTGTTCGGCTATTTATAGTAACATAGTGGTGTTCGGTAACATTCGACAAAGTTCTGGTATGTACATTCTAGTACATTTGAAAACTGTTACATTTAAATTAAGACGTTGAGTAATATGCATGAATAATAGAAGTGCCTAAAAGTATGCTACACATAATAACAACTTAATATCATGTTCGAACAAACAGCTAAATAAACTAATACAAACAAGACTACAGTAACTTCAACTGCAACAACTAAAATAAATTATAATATAAATTAAGCTATTTAAAAATAAATCTGTAATAATACTTTAATATCCACCATAAATAAGTTAAACTTCCTTTCGAATTTTCTTTCTGGTACGGTCTTTTTGGACATGATTTTGTTATACGAATATGGAGTTTTAAATATATATTATTAAACAAAATCAGTAAAATGGTCATTCCAGTCATTCAAGTCTTGTTGTAAGCACTCTTTAACGTAGGGAAAAAGATCTCAAATCAGAAAATTAAGCTCAATTTGTTCTGTCTTTCGTTTGGAGTCAATAACTTAAGTCTATCAGTTGTGCTTAATACTTCGCTCTTTAGACATAAATTAAAAAAAATGCATATTATGTTTTGTACTGCAGTTTCAGACTAAAGACATGAATTATTACTGCATTTTTTCATTAATATCAATTATTAAAAAATATTAAACCTTTTTTCATATTCAACTTTTTAAATATTTTAAATTGTTGCTTTTTATTTAACTTAATTGTTCTTGATTTTAATATTGAATTTTAATATGTGTCAGATATGTAGTTATATCTAAGATTAGACGGATAAGCAACAATGGTTGACAAATCTATTGTGGAAGCAACAGACAATATAACACTCATACACATACACGCATATTAATATGTTCAAGACAAAACATGGCGTAAGACGTATAGTGTGTGTATGTGTGTGTGAATATGTCTCTGCAATAGATAAATACATACAAGTAAAGCTATTTGTGAATCTTGCATACATAAATACGTGCGCATATAGCCAAACAAACATACATATCCTGCAGATAACGCGATTAGTTCAAAACACACAAGTAAATTTAACATTGCGATATCTTAGGGCTGGAACATATAACTCAGCTTTGTACTTCATTGAAGTTGCCTCAGAACTACTCTTAGGTTAGGTTTAGGTTAGGTTGAAAAGGAGGGGCACTAAAAGCCCAAACCTATGACAGGTATACATTTATGCCCAGTTGGCATGTTGTGCGCTCCATATGGAAAACGGAATTCCCAAAACAAAAACCATAATCATAATTTCACATAAATAACGGACTAGTCCAAGAACCCAGTCCCCTCAATGTAATTCCTGATTCCTAGTATTCACTGAAAAATTTTCGCGTATAATATTCCCAAACGCAGAACAATGACAGAGGTAGTGCAACAAAGTCTCATCCTCTTCCTCGCATGCTCTACATGTCGTTTCCTCAGAGAAGAACTACTCTTTACGCGATAGAGTACATAAACAAACATTATAAAATGTTTGACAACACTTGTACAATCGTAAAAACACGAACACTTGTTGCTTAACTACAAACTCTTGCTTGAAAATGACTTGGTCCGTAGCTGCATTATCTGGAACCAAGTTGTAACTAGTTCATTTCAGTTGCAATGGAGGACGTAACCCAATATTATCTGCAGGATATTTACATCCATACAGGCACAAATAGATACACATATACATACATATGTTTTTTGGTCTGTTAATATTTGTGTTTAGTTTTGTATACTTCATGTACCTCCCACTCGAACAGTTGTTGTCGTTGTTGGCTCCATGCTACAGAAATAGGCATGTCTGTTTTGTTGTTGTTGCTGTTGTCGTTATTATTGCAGTATGTTTATTAGTCCTGGTACATGTCGCTTGTTGCAGTTGTTCTGTACATATGAGCATGACAACGTTAAATATGACCAAAAACAGTTATGCACACAGACAACATGTTGTATTTTGAAAGTTTTCCCATAATACTCAAACACCAAGACCAACACCATCACTACTTCAAACGCCTACATGTGTCAGCCCGTTTTGAACTTGGAGTGCCACTGTAAAGTTAATAAAGTTGAGTTTATGTTTCTTTTTTGTTGTTGTTGTTTTTCCTTTAGTTCTTTGGGTATTAGTATTCATTGTTTTTGTGGCACAAAGAGAACAAATGTCTACTACTACTACTACGAAAACAATATTGTAATTTTGTAAGACTTTATGTGTGTCTTTGTTCTTGATGTTTTCGGGCGGCATAAACAAAATGTCTGTATGAATGAATGAATGAGTGCAAGAAAAATGAATGAATAGTTGGATGAATAAACGAAGAATGAATAAATATAGAACAAACAACTGGATTTGCAACATGCTGATGTCTTTATGTTTTTCTAGAAGTTGTTAGTGTGTTTTTTTTTGTTATTATAATAACAATGACAATAACAAGTTATCCAAGAGCTACTACTTATTATTCACCAGTAAAACTATAGCCCCCACTCAAGAACAAGGATTGTGAAAAGTCTAGCAGAATATAAGGAAAGTTTTCTTAAGTTTTACTGTGGTACCAAGTGTATTTAAAATTTTATCTTTCTGTTTGCAATTTCTACAATATTCAGTTTTGATCTCATAAGTTATATATTTTTTAAAAGCTTATGAGTCGATTAAGCAATGTCCGTTTGGTCGTTTGTTTGTTAAAATCAACTTTTAAGAGTACAGAACTGTATGTGGTGCCAATTTCTTTAAAAATATTTAGGAATAAATCACTATTAATTTATAATAACTAATGATTTTCCTAGTCTCACTCCTTCGCTCTATATAAAAATAGTACGACCAATGTTTTTCTTTTATTCAACATCCTTTCTCTAGTTGTTAGAGTGGCAGTAGCAACGTACACTATTCTTATGTCTTATTAACATTTGAGTGTGTGAAATATTCTGTGTATGATTGTGTGTGGGTTTAATTTTATGTCCGTTTGTCTGAGTGAGTGTTTACAAGTGAAAAGTTTACATTAGCTGAGAATTACCATAATCCATTACCAGAATGAGCTGGCAACAATCTGCATTTGAAAAAAAAAAAACAAAAGCAAAAACAAAATGGTAACATATATTCAGCTACACATGTATAACACCCCTTATACACATACAAAATATTATGTATGTACATTTAATCTGCAAAACACACACGAGTGTACATATTCATGAACACACAAAGTCATGTAATTGAAGATTTTTACTTCAAGATGCATTGAGTTTGTTGTGTTTAGGTAAAAAGGCATTATTTAGTCATTCGCATACATACTTGCACATTCAATAGTTACACAGAATCCTTGTGAATGCATATCCCTGCAGATATTATTATGGACTGCGTGAGCCATTGTAGACTAATTGCATTATGGTCCCATGTAATGTAGTCAAGGACTACATTTTCAAGCAAGATTTTGTAGTTAAACAACAAGTAATCATAATTTAACGATTACATTTCGTGTTGTCAGAAAGCATATAATGGTCGTGTAAGAGCTACATCGAGTAGTTTTAAGAATTCTACGATGGGTTATATGACCTATTCCCCCATAGATTTGGCTGGTCTTTTGACTAATTCGAGTCCATTACGGAGTATACTTTACTTGCGTGTGAGGATCAGTCGGGTTATCTGCAGTTTTTTGTTTTATCACTTTTTCAGTCATGATAACTAAACATTTATAAACATGTTACCATTAAATGTTTGCTTCTTATGAAAACTTTGATGGTTGTGCTTTATAAATAATAAGATTTATTAAATTATTATGTTCAAAAGTTGTATGATGTCTCTACAAAAACAACATTTTACTTAAAGCCATTTGAAATAACAAATAACTATTATATGATTAGTGAAACAACAGTATGATTGCAAAGCAATCAAACCATGGTATCTATAAATCATAATTTTATTTCAATCGTTCTTCTAGTTAAATACATTTTTATTATTGAGAAGTTTTCAATGTAAAAAATTTTCCTGAAATACGCCATTTTCTTTATTATTTTCATCGTCATCTTTAATTTTGAATTTTATTAGTTACCTGTATTCTACTAGTTAAACACTTTCATTTGATAACCATATTGTTGGAGTTAAAAAAACCCGATCCTACATTTGGTTTCTGACGCCGTCTTGGATTTTACATTTCTTATAGTTTACAACAATGCACTGGGCAAGCGCTTTTATTTGATACCAATGTTGTGGGGGTTTAAAGGTGACAAAACTGTAACTACCCCATTTAATTGATATATTAATCTAGGAAGCCTTCTTGGATTTTTTTTCTTCACAGCTAACGCCATTTGAATTCTCAGGCCCTTTCATTTGATCTTCATGTTGGCTCTCTCTGTTGTATAAAAACTACAAAAATATCGATTTCCGTTTGTAAATTTTAGGAAAAATGCCGAAGCAGTTGTACTCTGGAGTTTATATCTCAGTTGCTTTCAAACCGATTTGTTAGTTTTTCTTAAAAATTAGTTCTGAAATTATTAATTATAATTTGGTATTTTAAGCGTGTTTAAAAATTATTTAGGAGTTTAAAAAATTTTGATATATTTAAAAAAATAAATATTTTTTTAAATATTTATTGCCTATAACTTTGCCGATTAGTGACCAATTTGTCAAAAATGAAAAAATATAAGATAATATTTATCGTAAAAATAAGCGACATAACAGAGGCTGATATCTCAGTAAGTTATGGGGCGATTATATTACTTTACAATACCGATCTGCTCCCGAATATTTCTCATACTTTTTACGGGATTTTGCAATGTCGGGGGATTTCAAAAAGTTGATTTCAACATACACACGTAAAGATGGACACTCATTGTGAAGGGTATGAAAAAGTAACTAAAATAAATAGGATAAATAATAATTTATTTATTTTATATATTGTACTAGAAAGATCGGCGCGCTTTGCTACGCCCCTTAATAAATAAAAATGCATTCTAAATTTTAATTAAATATCAAATGCAAAAAGCTAAATATTATAACTTTTTTTAATGGGCGTGGCACTACTCACTTTTTCATGACTGCTGAAAATGTGTGCACAGTTTCAGAAAAATATGGTAACTTATTTCTTATGGGCGTGACACTGCCTACTTTTCTAATCACGAAATTGTATAATCATGAGAGTTCAATATATGTGTGCAAAGTTTCAGAAAAATCGGTCAAGTGTAAGAAGTTAAAAATTATAACTTTTTGTCATGAGCGTGGCACTGCCCACTTTTATAATTATAAAACTGTATAGTTATAACAGCTCAATATCTGTGCATAGTTTCAGAAAAATCGGTGAAGTTCAAGTACCTCAAAATTATAACTTTTTTATGGTCGTGTCCCCACCCACTTTTTTAATCACGAAATTATATAGTCATAACAGTTCAATATGTGTGCAAATATTCAGAAAAATCGATCTAGTGGAAGTAGTTAAAAATTATAACTTTTTTATGGGCGTAGCCCTGACCACTTTTCTAATCACTGATTTATATACTTATGACAGCTCAATATGTGTGCAAAGTTTCAGAAAAATCGGTCAAGTGTAAGTTGCCAAAACTGATAACTAGTTTTTTATGGGCGTGGCCCTGCCCACTTTTTGCCACCCATAAACACTCCCAGGAATGTGTACAACAATTCCCAAAGTTTGAGTCCGATCGGTTTTACAGTTTCGGAGTCCAAAGCTAACACACACACACAGAGTTTCACTTTTATATATATAGAAGATAAACATTTGCTTTTTAAACTCCTACAAGGATCATAGGGAAAGAAAACAAGTTTCTTTCAATATTATCTATCTTTCTGTCGATGTTCAATTTCGTTTCAATTGAAATTTAAGTTGCACGTCTCAATTGTTATTTTTCAGGTATGGGATGGTCAGCCTGTATTGCGTCTTTTCTGTGGATCCACTCTAAATATAGTTTTGCTATGTCACCTGATAGTTGGTGGTTAGCTTCTAATCACAGGCGAATGTTAAAGATTGTATTCATTGGTAGTCATTAATTTAAAAATAATTGCATGAAAATTTAGCTAAACATAATAATGTTAACGTGCAACCATTATATGTTTTTTACCCAAATCATACAACTCAATCATAGTTTGTTGATCTTAGATTACGATTACCACATCCATTTTTTTCTTTGTGTGTGTGTGTGTTTTTGTGGATGCGTGTATAAGAGACTGTTAGTTAGTCTGACATATTTCAAAAGCAAAACGAAAGTATTAAAAAAAACTAACAAAATATTATAATATGCTTGTATGTTGTAGTTGTTGGCATGTATGTATGCATTATTTTATCCTTCGTTTTAGGGTAGTATGATTAAGTTTTTATTAATATTTACTATACATTTACATCTATATATATAAAAGTGAAACTCTGTGTGTGTGTGTGTGTGTGTGTTAGCTATAGACTCCGAAACTGTAAAACCGATCGGGCTCAAACTTTGGTAAGTTGTTGTACACATACCAGGGAGTGTTTATGGGTGGAAAAAGTGGGCGGGGCCACGCCCATAAAAAATTAGTTATCAGTTTTAGCTACTTGCACTGGACCGAATTTTCTGAAACTTTGCACACATATCGAGCTGCCATGACTAAATAATTTCGTGATTAGAAAAGTGGGCAGTGCCACGCCCATAAAAAACAGGTATCATTTTGAGGTACTTGCACTGGACCGATTATACTGAAACTTTGCACACATATTGAGCTCTTATGACTTTACGATTTCGTGAAAAGAAAAGTGGGCAGGGCTACGCCCATAAAAACAATTATAATTTTGAGGTACTTGCACTGGTCCGATTCTTCTGAAACTTTGCACACATATTGAGCTGTTATGACTTTACAATTTTGCGATTAAAAAGTGGGCAATGCCACGCCCATAAAAAAATTATAATTTTTAGGTTTTTGCACTTGATATTCAATTAAAATTCAGAATACATTTCGATTCATTAAGGGGCGTAGCAACGCGCGCCGGGTTTGGCTAGTACAATATATTTGTAAGATTATGTTTGGCTGTGTGTGAGAAAGACTGTTTTCTATGATGTATGACTTATTTATGATAATATATTGGTATAATTCGGTTTAGTGGTTAATTTTCCCAACCATTGAACGTAAGTATATGCCGACACATACAATAACTTATTCCTACATTCTAATCATTATTACTATTATTTCATAGATTAGTTTCATTCGGTCTCTGGTCAATGTCAGCATAATATACATAGATGTAATATTGCTGGATTTGCTGCGAACTAAACGATGCATAAAGGTCAGAGCTTACTTTTATATACAATAAGAGAAAATTAAAGGTTTTCAACCGAACTGAATTGCATAAATGTTAAGGGTGTTAAGCATGTGAGAGATTTATTGTGAAATGTTAAACAGAATGTGAAAAGGGAAAGTGTTGACATATTGTAGGTTAATTAAACGATACATATTTTTAAATTTACAGCAGTTTCAAAATATCAACCAAAGCTTGTTACATATCTAAGGACATAATGTACGTAATATACGTATGCATGATTAACAGTAGCAACACCTTCTAAAATAACAACATTGTTATTTCAATTAACTGATTCAGAACTTACTGTAAAACTTGTATGTTGTAGTAGCTGTAAACATCTTGTTGAACCATTAATTTTTTTACAGAGTAGTCCAGCCAAACCGCACGACGTAATTGTAAGTAAAACAAAAAATTTATTCTGCCTGTTCAACGATGTCGAAAGAAAACCCAAGCGAAATTTCATTCGTAAAAATATATTGAAAACAACAACAAAAACTAAGAATTTGTTTTTGTTTTCAACGTATTTGTACGAATGAAATTTCGCTTGGGTTTTATTTCGACATCGTTGAACAGGCAGATTTTATCTTTGCATTGTTTATTATAATAGAAGAATCTATAACAAATATGTGTAAAATCATATATCGGTCAAATGCTTGCACTGCATCGGTTGAATACTTCAGTCCGATAGCCTATATTTTCAATTACACTGAGACATAATTTATTTTCAATGTCATTAATGTGCCGAATTATCTCATTCTTATGTTTCTGAATTGATCTTGGCTTAACGTACACTTTTTATTATAAATATCCCCAAAGATAGAAGTCCAACAGTGTAAAATCACACGATCGTTGCGTCAGAACGTGAGATAATACGGCCATTGAATTTCTCACTCAAGAGAGCCAATTTTGCGGCACCATAATGTTGAAACCCCATACTGTACAAAATTTTTGCTCACAAGAAATCTGTTATCAATATATTTTATGCTACCTGCTTGGCTGACTCCATTTTTCCATAAGTACGTCCCGATAATGCCGCCAGCCCATAAACCGCACCAAAGAGTTACTGTTTGTGGATGCATCGGCTTTTTTACAATCACTCTTGGATTCTCATTTACCCAAATGCGCCAATTTTTCTTGTTAACGAATCCACTGAGGTAAAAGTGTGCATCGTTCCTCAAGATGATTTTCTTTGTAAAGTCATTTTTCATTTCTGTTTACATTTTGATTGGAATGCTTATTATCGTAAAAGGCTTTAACAATCTTAATACGCTGCTCAATTGTGAACCTCGCCATGGTTAAATTTGTCAAAGAATTAGACAAGGAAAAGAAAAATTAAGCTGGACAATAAACTTGACGTTCTGGTACGACTGACAATTAACATTAAGAAAAGAAAATTACAATAAATAAAAACTGTCCTCTACAACGTCCGATAAAAAAAAATTTCGTCTGTTGATTTCGGCTGTTGAAATCTTCTACGCATCATAAACATTTTGTACGATGTCGATGTCAACTTTTTTTGCTTTAGTAACCCTGATATTTCATCGGTCCTAGATTTTGCACAGTTATTGTCATGAAATTTTTTCAGTTTTTTGCGTAACTAAGTAAAATCATTGATTTATAAAAAGTTTAATGAAAAACAGTTTGGTATAAAAAGTTAAAAAAAATTTGTAGGCGTGCAACTGCCCATTTTTTAATGATTGGATAATATTGTCACTAGCACGCTATGTGTGTGCAAAGTGTAATTAAAATTGGTTTAATCCATGTATTTAAAAAATATTATTTTTTATATTGGGATGACATTGCCCACTTTTCAAGCTCTAATAGTTCTGTTTAGTAGAAGTAGTTGATAAAGAATAGTTACTTAAAACTAGATGTGGTACTGCCCCCTTTCTTATTCGCAAAATTATATTGCCACGGCAATCCTATATGTGTTGAAGGTTTAATACAAATTGCTTATTAAATGGGCCAACTTTTATTTTGCCAGAAACTATCGCAAGAATTAATTTTTATATTCAAACAAGATTGTTAATAAATTGAGATTTTGCTTTTACAAATGTTCGATCTAATTTGTACACTGACTTTGGATCCTTAATCTTTTTTTTTTAATTTATTACTTTTAATTATGTAGCATATCTTTGGGCTCTTTTTCTTTGCCTTCCTTATCCTTACCAAATAACAACAGAATTTCTTTGTTGTGTCTGCTGCCATTTAATTCTATTTTTATGTGCTTCAGCAACACTATAATCGATTTTGCCTCTAATAAATAAAAAAAAAAATACAGGACAAATTTAAGGCTAATCAGCGCAAGGATTACCTTAAAGGCTCCTATTTATATTGAACCATAAAATGTAAAAAATTATCTTGTTTTTAAGGTTAAGCGAACATTTTCAAATATATTATTCATAGTGTATGGGAATACATTTAAGTTAAAGATACATACATTTCAGTAAGGTGTGGGCGTTGAGTGAGAGCAGCACAGAGTTGTTAACTAATCTGTGCTTAATACACATATACAAATGTAATTTATTTTCCCTTAAAAGTAAAATCATTACAATCAATGTATTTCATTCATTCAATATGATTAAGTACAAATAAAAAAATGTTCTCTATTTCTGGCTTGTTTCTTAAGGGAAATAAAGTTTTGACGTCCCTATTGAACGGGGGAAAATTTATTACTGATTTGCTGCTGGATGTGGATGTTGAATATATATACAAACACATAAAGACACACACACACACACACAGACGAACAGTGACATTGTAATTCATATCGAAATTAATAATATTTCTGGTACATTACGTGATCATTGAGGCAGTCAATTAATTAATGCCTGACAATGCAATTTGGACAGCACCAAACTGAAACAGTAAGACGGAAAGTACAGGGAGGAGAAACAAAGAAATGACCAGCAAATAGTAGTCGTAAATAGTCAATGTAAAAAGCAAAACCAGAAAAAGCGATATATTTATATGGCCATGACGAATTTTAAATACCCACCATCACTTTTACATAAAACCATTTAAATGTTTTTCTAATACAATATAATCTTAGCAATAATTAACTAAATAATTCTTTTTATAAATAAATATATAAATTGATTAAATAGACTGCAAATAATTTTATTAATATAAACGATTTTTTTTTTGGTTTTGCTAAAATCTGAACTTTTTTTCTAATATAATATAGAATATTGATGTCAAATTTCGTTCATATTAGTAGTTGCGTTCAAGCCCTTTCGACAAATGGTCCATGTTAGATCGTCTAAAAACTATATAAGAAGATTGAAAGCAATCAGTATATCAAAGTTATTGCATCGTAATCGTCATCATCATATCTTTTTGTTGCTGGTGCGTTTAACATTTTTATAAATCTACTTAGTAGTTCAGTCCACCTTTTTTGTTGTAACCTAATGTATTTACTGTTAATAAATTTATTATACCCTTCACACAGTGAAAAAGGGTATATATAGGTTTGTCATTCCGTGTGAAATTTCTACAATTTTCATTCCGACCCCATGAAGTATATATTTTCTGAAAGCTTATGAATAGGGGAGTCGATTAAGTTCTGTCAGTCTGTCCGTCTGTCCGTGTGTATGTTGAAATCAACTTTTTGAAGCCCCCCGACATAGGTTGGACCCGGGTAAGGTATTAAAATAGCAGAAATATTCGGGAGTAGATCGATATTGAAAATCAGAAACATCGGTACATAAACAACTGAGATATGAGCAAAAACCCATGACCACCTCGATTTTTTTTCACAAAAACAACATTACAACAACATACATACATACAAACGTGTAT
This sequence comes from Phyto melanocephala, assembly GCA_941918925.1. Classification (NCBI taxonomy): domain Eukaryota; kingdom Metazoa; phylum Arthropoda; class Insecta; order Diptera; family Rhinophoridae; genus Phyto; species Phyto melanocephala. The sequence continues at coordinate 45,399,340 of OW799233.1, read as the reverse complement.
ACTGGTTAGAGAAAACGTGGCATCGAATCCCAGCTGAGCCAAAAAATTTTTTTTTAATTTTTTAAAAATTTTTTTTTTTAATGTTTTTTTATTTTTTTTTATTTTTTTTTTTTTTATTTTTTATTTAATATATTATTTATATTTTAATTATTATTTTTTTTTAATTTTTTTTTTTTTTGTTTTATATATATTATATACATAATAATTTTTTTTTAAATTTTTTTAAAATTATTTTTTTAAAATTTTTTTTAAATTTTTTTTTTTTTTTGTTTTTTTAACATACATACGTGAATTTATGATTTTACAATGGGACGTTTTTATATATGTATTTTTTTATATGTATGTACGTATTTCATATGGGATGAATGGTGACACAAACCACTGTTATTGCATGACTACACGTTGTGAAGGGTATATAAGATTCGGCACGGCCGAATATAGCGCTCTTACTTGTTTTTATTTATTTTTGATTATTGTTACTCGTATTCCTGAAGATGGTATCCAGCGGACAGCCATACAGAATATGATAATACCCTTCACCATCCTGTACGTAGGTATTATCGTAGCAAAAGCCTAGATTTTTGATTTAATGTTATACGTAATTTTGCTTAATTATTTCCGAAGCCATCTTTAATTTTTATTGGTTACGTTGTTAATTATATTCTACTAGTCATGGCCTTTAATTTAGCACCCACATTAGAGGAGTTAAGAAAAAAATTTTACGGCCATTGTGTTTTAGACTCCATCTTGATTTTAAACTTTTTCAAAGTTCACTGTATTCTACCCCGTTCATTTGATTGCAATATTCTGGGCGTTGAAGGGGACAAAGCTTTAAATACTATATTTATGAGACTCACATATTCACCATTTTTTGATTAGGACGCCATTTTATATTTAAACTTTTTCATGGTTTACTTCATGGCAAATAGACCATTCTGGGATGCATTATTTGTGCCCCTCCAGAATTTCAAGAAATTAATTATTTACATTTAATGTACATATACGTAAAATTAACTCAGTTAAAGTTTTTGCAGCTACAAAATCCAAAAAAAAAAAAAAAAGCCCACACACAGAAAAAAATATTTCAAGTTTTTGCCACCCACAGATAAAATTTTTAGTTATGCTAGTGGTTTACTTACTTTATGCTACTAGTCCAGCCCTTTTTTATACTAATACTAGCTGAGACGTTGTTTTGCCATATAAACTATTTTTAGGAAATATTTTTTTAGTTTAATAAAAATAACTTACTTACTCTGAGAACATTTAAAAAAACGTAAACCATATGTGTTCTACGGTACGTTGTCTAAAGATGTTAACCGATTCTCAAACGCTTATATCTGCATTGGCAGGACTGTACATTGTGTACATTTTGTATTTGTTGTATTATGTGAAAATTTCAAGTTGATCGATCCAGCAGTCTAACCTACCTAAGGGGGTGTGAACAAAGGCGTGGCGTTGAGGGGTATACAAAAATAGATGTTGAATGATTCTCAGACCTAACCGATATGTACACTAAATTTCTTGGAAATCGGTTGAGCCATTTCGGAGGAGTTTGTTCACAAATACCGCGACACGAGAATTTTATATATTAGATTGAGGGGGCTAAAATGTGTACAACTTTAAACACTACATTCGTTCCATATGTAAATGAATTGTATGTCATTTTGTAGTGGAGGTCATCATAATTTTTAATTCTTTTTCGTAGCGTTTTATAATCTGTTTGTCAAGCCAACAACAACAATATTGACTCTTCGGTTATCTTGAAGCTGAAAAATTGATTTTTGTTTGTAAACTTAAGGAGAAACACCGAAGCTGTTGTATTTTGGCGCTCATATCTCAAAGAGTTTCAAAGAAATTCGTTAGTTTTTCTCAAGGTTAATTTCTCATTTTTACCGCTTAAGAATTGTTGTCCCAGGCGTATACAAAAATTATTTTGTATGTTGAGAAACTTGATATCTGTAAAAACATATATCTTTTTAAAAAAAGTTTCTATAACTTGGCCGATTAGTTTAAAAAATAAGCAAACATTTTTACGGATATCGCTAGAAGCATATAGTGTCTATAAAAAATTAATTTTAACAATACATGAAGAGACGGACAGACGGATAGCAAATATTGGTTAATTGCTACCGCTATTCTAAAAATATATACTTTGTTGGGTTGGAAATGAATGTTGCAGAAATTGCAAATTTCAGAATTAATTATGAATGTTGGAGTAAATTTCTAAATATTTTTCTGTAATGAAGGTCTCTATTATAAAAAAAAATAAATTGTTAACGAAATCATATACATGGAATTTAGTTCACCAGAAGACAATAACATAATTTTAGGGTTTTCATTCATCTACCCCAACATTGTTAGCATAAAAGCTAAATCTTGAAGGTGTAATACTAAATAGTTTTGTTATACATCTCTGTGGCCTAAACAACAATGAATACTAAATCGCCGAAAATTTTCTCAGTCCTTTATCGTATTGTTCTTCCGAAAATTTTATTAAAAATTCTGAACCGATAATGTTCTGAAATAAAATTGGTCTACGAGGAGGACTACTAAAACGAAACAAAATTTCTGGCGTTTTAAGGTCACAGAGATTTTTTTTAAAATTATTTTCGTTAAAATTAAATTGTTTAAGATTTTTTTTTTTAAATTTGTCAAAAAAAAAACTCTTTTTAAATTTCCTTAAAGTAGGCAATGTTAGATTAATTTGAAATGAAATGAGTACTTTAATAATAGGTTCAATAGGTCATCCTGTCAAATGTTACAAAATTATGGACAAGTTGCAAGAATGGCATCAGCATTAAGTGAAAATGTATGTTAAACTAAAGATGAAATGTAAAAATGGCTGCTGGAAATGGAATAAGCGCGTGTCGTGTTATTAAAAATGACAAGAAATCAATATTTAATGGACAGCAATAATAAACATAAACTGTACAGCATCAGCAAAACTAACAACAGCAACATTAATATCAATGGACAGAACGCCTGAAGGCGACAACCAAACGAGCGAATAACATTAAAGAAGCAGACGTTAGAAAAATTTTAGTTAAAGGATGATGTCACAAAGATACACTGGTCGATATAGGGGAGGTTACAATAACGATTTGTTATGTTTTTTTTTCATGAAAAAAAACAAACAAAAAACACAAGTTTTTCCTTTAGATTATTTTAACCAACTTCTCCCTTGACTCTCGTTATTAGAGGAAGACAGAAATACAAACAGAAAACGATTTTTGCTGCGAAACAGTTACACATCATTGACTTTTTACGCTGACAATAACAAAATAATGCCTTCATTTGTTGTTTTTCTCCTCTTTCTTTGTCATGTGTTCTTTAATACTGTCTCCTTTTTCGTATCCTTTAGGCCATTAAATGGCGGGAGTAAGCAGAATTGTGTATTAATGTTGAGAAAATAAAAAAGATAAATAAATAAATAAATATTTATTCTTTTATTGCTGTTTTTCATTTTCTTATTTTATCTGCAAAATACTTTAAACTTTAACTTTATTGAACAGTGGCATTTACAACAACTCAATAACGACCCAATAAAAAATAAAAAAACGAAAAGAACTGCAAAGTTTAATTTATGGATATTTCCGTTGGAATTAACATAATATTATTTTCATTTTTTTTTGGAGATCCTAAATATCGAAAATATTAAATGGCCTTCTTATTTATCTGAATTCCATGAAAACGCAGTTGTTATATTCATCACACTGAGTGGTAGGGGAATATATAAATTGTCATAAAAATGCCTAAAGCACCCTAGTGTATAAATATTTTAAAACTTAATATAGGAAAAGTAGATTTAGCTATGACTGGCTGTCTGTCCACCTGGGGAAATATTGTACTGGTAATATTCCATACACACCTTGAGCATCTCGCGTTATAGGGGTGTTACAAATACTCTTGGTTGCATGGAGCCAAGAATTCTTAATTCACGGTTTTCAAAGTTCTATTTGGTGCTACGGGAATCAGAATTTAGGACTAGTGTCGTCTTTAGAGACCACATAATGACTGACTTTCTTCTTAGTGATGTCTTCTGTCCGCCATTAACGACTTTGGGTGTTATTGCTTTTACTTTTATTTTGTATCGCTTAGCAATTAAGATCCAATTCTGCGCTGATTAACCCCATATCTCATAGCCAGGAATAAGATAGTACGACCAAGATGTCTATGAGTGAACTTTATGATTTTTGTTTGAAAAGATGTCACCTGTGCGTCGTTATTTAGTGGAGTAAACAAAGCACTCACGGGTGGTGGTTAGGCGCCAGAAATTCAATTCTGTGGTGCGACAAGCGTCAGATATGGTACTTTGTGCCGATTTCGACGTTAAAGATTTAATAAAAAAATTTATTTTCAATAGCCATCAACTTTGTAGAAAAAAAGTGAATTTATCGAATTTATCGATTTTTGTGCGAAATACTTGTATCAATAAGTTTCTTTCTTAGAAATATTATCATAAATGTTTTATATAGATGAAATTTGTATCTAATAATTTAAATAAGTTTGATTAGGTTGTAAAAATGGGCCACTAATAGCCCAATGCCCATGACATTAGTACAGTGCACACGTATGATCAATTGACATGTTGTACATTCTAAAGGAAAGAAATTGCCATAGTAAACTTATAATTCTTATTTCGTTAAAATATCGACTAGGCCAAGAACCCAGTCTCTTCAATGAAATTCCTTAGGGATGAGCAATTCGAATTCCGTAGATATTCCGGGTTCGGTGTATTGTCCGTGATAAAGTTCTAGTGTATAATAAGACCAAATGCAGGGCATTGACAAAGTCTCATCCTTAACTTCGTATGCTCTACACGTCGTTCTGTGCGACAGTCCCATGCGAGCTGCGAGCTGCCAGCTGCCGTCTGACCTGTTATAACACCAGTTAATCTTCTTAGTGTTGGCCTATTAATTTCAGAATCTGTTTCGATTTCTCAGGTTTGTCTTCTTACCGACAGCACTTTTTTACTACTTTCTTACATCGTTCCTTCATGGCCCAAACTTTAAGTTAATTTTTTAAACCTATTAAAGGGCTAAGCATTTTCCAAGGTTATTCAAAGTTTATTAAATTTTGGAGAACTCGTCGGTTTTTTCATTCATCATCATGGCCTTGTATCCATATTAACTCTAGATGTTCACAATTTGCATGAGAGTTCTTGCATTGCAGGACATTCCGAAATTTAACTTTTTCGTTTATCAGGGTCTTGATAACTGATTGGCCATAAGTAAAGATACAAATCGGAGCTTCGTTATCAGTCTCATTCGTTCCATTACATTCCGTAACAGCCTGTCAACCGTATTGTGTTCCGATAGACGGAAGTATTTACCTTCGTTTCAGTTTATGTCATATAAATCCATTCTAGTTTGGTCACCTATTTTCAATCCGTCGTAGTAGGAACACCAATAAGATACACAAAATTATTTCCATAGAATATACTTTACTAAGAAAAAAATTCAAGATCAAAAACGGCATGGGAAATAATAGATCATAATGGCATATAACATTAAATGTGAAATCTAGGTCAGGAAAGGAAAATGGCTTTTATGATTTTGTACCAAGTATGAAAACAAAATGTACTTTTTAGGCCATGACGGTACCATTTTTTTAATATATGTTAATAAAAACAGAAACTTAACAAAAATGTTTATAAAAATTCAGAATACAATAAAAAATATTAAATATTACATTCATAGGTACATACGTCGAATCGGTTAATTAACAAATTTTATTTATTAAATACTTTTAGATAATAAATTTTCTGTTATTTTAAAATTAAAGCAACAAGAATTTGTTGACTTCAATTAATCTTTTGTTTGTATTAAATTTGAAACAATAGAAACTTGTAGTCTATTTCTTTCCTTTGTCTTAATTAGGTTCTGAAAGAAAAAACTCGTTGTTGGCAGAGGAATGTGGAATAGACAGAATTCCTCTTACATATCTTGAAATATCTGGGAACATGAATTCATTTAATTCATTTTTCATCTGTAATACTTTAGCAAAAAAAAAAGGAAATATTTGAATATTTGAATGATCACATCGGCTAGTGCTCTGTACTGATTATTTATTGCTTCAAAGTTTGTTTGTTCGTGTGGAAACATTTTCACCAGAAGAGGTACAATTGAATTTGTTTCTCCCATAATAACTTTTTCTGGAGTAAACGTATCGAACCATTTTATTACTTCATTATTAAAGTCCACCTTAAATGCTTACGAATCATAAGTAAAATAAAATACATATAAAATCAGCTCAGGCGAATTCATGTACCAGGAAGAAGCAGAGAAGCTGACAGTATAAAATAAAACACACACAAACAAAATTAAAGGGAACATGGAAAAATTTTTAAATTTTACCAATTAGCACGGTACCAACAAGGTCAAAAATGTACCATAAAAAGTACAATTTTACCATGATTTCCATCCCTGATCTAGCCTATGCTACAAGGAGGTCAACACTGATATATGTACTTGATGGTAAAGGTCACTTTCACTTGTAACTATTCCTATAAGTGAAATTCTATAATTAAAAATATTTTTGTATTAAGGAAATTATTCAAAACTTATTGAAAACATTAAACAAAAAAATTCTGAAATCTTTGATATTCTAGCGATTTATTTTCTAACATTTAGCGGTTTTTAAAAAGACCACATTTATCATCAGCTCGCAGAAAGAGTTACATTTTGTTGATATCAATTCAGAAAGAACCACTAAAGTTGTATGCTTTCGTACTTACCTGATGGATGAGTTGCCTGCCACACAGCATTAACACAGCATAACGAGTTCTTTACCTTCAGGTAGGTGTCTTACCAATAATTTTTTTTCTTCAGAAATTAAAAATCTTTTTGTTTTCTTCATTTCTTGTTTAAATTATATTAAGATTTATTTTTACTTAGTTATTTCACAAAAAATGTCTTCAGTTTTATAAATTGTTTATTAGTTTACTGTATTACTTTTACTTAAGTGAGCATTTTATTTATTTAAAATTTTTTTTAAAGATATTTAATTCAGTTTAGTTTATTTTTTAATTAAAATTTAGTTTTTATCATAATTTAACTTATTTTTTTTTCTTTCTTTCTTTCTTTTATTTATTTATAATTTACAACGTTTTAATGTTTATTCAATAAGTTTTCTTTTTCAAGTTGACTTTAAATTTTAAAAATTTTACAAATTTTTCACATTTAATACAATTCTTAAGGATAAGATTTTTTTAACTTTTTAATAATTTTGCTGTTTTTTTATATGTTTTTAATTATTTTTTTTTTCAATATTTAATTACAGTTATTAAGCTAAAGTGATTTTTTTTATATTAAACAAAATAAAATTTCAACAAAAAACTATTTTTGAAAGAAAAGGAAACAAATTTTAAAATTATATGTGTTAAACACCAGTGAATGGTTAAAGTATAATAATGAGTTTTCTTAAATAAACACCTTGCTGCGGCCAAAGGTTAAATTATTTAAATAAAATCTGTGGCATTGAGGGGAAGGACTGATGATGTCTCATTTTGCCCTTTTGGTCACAGATAAAGTGTTTGTTAAAAATTTCTTCTCTTGTTTTATATATATTTTTTCTGGCTATTTTGTTTTAAATTTTACGAAAAAAAATAACAATTTATTTAATGCTTAAAATATTTCCAATCTGATTAAAGAATTTTTTAAAATTGGACACTGGGGTGTTTATTTCAGGTGATTGAAAATTCTCTACAATTTGCTACTATTTATTGGATTATTTTTTGTTTCTTTTAAAAATTATGTTTCTTTTTAGTTTTACTATTTTTGATGCAAATAATTCTGCTTTGAAGGTATTTAATTTAACAGTTTAATTTTTAGTTTTAATTGTATTGTTTTCTTTTTCCTTTTTTTAATCAACTATTTACAGTGAATTATTTCTTATAAACATTTTAAATATATTAACCAATTATTAAAAAAAAAATTAATAATTAAACTGAAAGTTTAATCTCTTACAACAAATAAATTTAAAATTTTTTTCTTGTTTTAATAAAACTCTTTTGTTGCCAAATAATTTTTGTTTCGATTTTCTGGAAGATAAATAGGCAGGACATCTTTTTAAATTAAAGTTTAAGATGGTTGTTGTTTTTGTTTTAATGTTTTTGAGTGTTTTTTTTTTCTTGTGCAATTAAATGACCACAAAACTTGAGTTGATTGTTGTTGTTGTTGTTAGTAAGCCTCTAAATTTACAAAAAGGCTGTGTTTTAATTGTGTGTATAGATGTTAGTGTATGTGAATGGCGAACGCACAAAACATGTCTAATGTTTCCGTTTCTTCAAAGATGCTGAAGGTTTTTGTTTTGTTTTTGCTCTGTTGCCGGCTAAATTTAGTTCCTCAATTTGCTGTCGATGTTTTGGCACTTGTAACTGTTTCTTTATGAGTTTGCTATGTTTGTGTAGGTATATGAGTGTGTTTATCTTAATTTGTTTCCTAAAAGCATAATAAACAGTTTTACATAAAGGTGAGGTGTTGTGTTATCTTTTGAGTTGTAATTTTTCTTAGTTGAATGATTTCAGTATGAATTTTAATTTACTTCTTTTGGTGTCCGTTTTTTACTTTTACTAATGTCTACATATTAAATGTAAGTCTTTTACGTTTCCAAAATGGGTTTCCTTTGTTTAATAGAATATTTAAAACAAACAATTTTTATTTATTTATTTTTTTTGGTCTTTTAAAAATGTTTGAAATGAGTCTAGGTTTGAATTAAACACACTCAGTGCCCACTTCCTTAAGGGGTTCTTTGGACTGGAAAGAGAAAAGAAAAATGAAAGAAAACCAGAAAATTAGTGCATAAGTTTAATTTAAAAAACAAAGACTATCAAAATATTATAAAAAAAGAATATAAAAATAAGCTTAAAAATAATTATAAAAATGTTATTTAATAGTAAATAATTAAAAATAATAAAAAAGACTTGAAATGAAATTTTAATTAATTTAATTAATAATTTAATTTTAATTTATTTAATTAAGGATAACGAATGACAATAGATATGAAACTTCTAAGCTACTTGGTTGTTTTTTATGAAACAGATGTGGTAAAAGACTTGTGACTCTTGCGTTTTTACGGTCGGAGAGGTAAAAATCGTTATACGTGCTTATTCTACATTTCACGTGGAATCAAATTGTGAATTGAATATTGTTGTGTACAACAACAAAGCTACAGAAATTCTAAACAATTTATTTTCACTCGAATTATAGAAGAACAACAATTAGGTACTATTTCCGGTTTAGATGTTTCACAACAATAATATAGTTGTGACAATTATAGTTACAAATTACAAAGTATAGTTAAAAAAGCAGTAATATTTTAAAATAGAAAAAAATTTTATTAACATGTATAACTTTAATGGGGTTTTTTTTAGTAAGGATATCATTTTTATATCTTCATAATGAAATTGAGTAGTTCCTCCACTTTAAGCAAAAGTGCTGTCGATATAAACAAGGAGCATAACTACTAAATCTACAGCAGTAATTTTAATTTTTAACGTTTATTTATTTAATTTCGTCGAAATCGAAATAACATACTTTTTTGGTAACAAAATGACAATCTGGTAACTTTGCTACGAACATAAGTGAACAAAACTTAAAAAAAAGTCTAGATTTTATCTAACGACGTCTTTTTGTGAAGAATTTTATATGCCAAAATTATAAGGAAAAATTGTATTATTTAAGTATTTTGCACAAACTTGCGTATTTGTTTTTATATGCAATTAAAGTATTAGGGTAATCGATTCGGTTTTACAAACGATGAAAACCCCGGTTTTTTACTCTTTCAGCTGGCGGTTTTTTGCAATTGTTAATTTTTCGAATGTCGAATAAACCGGTTTTTTTACTCACATAAACCGGTTTTTTGCATTTTTAGTTTTATGTTCATTTATCTTTGTAACCAAACGTACCATACTATATTTATTACTCAAAAAATTTCGAAAAATCAGAAAATTTATTAAATACTCTTCCATAATATTGTAAAAAATCTATTTGTTGTTTCAAAAGCAAATGTAAAATAAGAAAAATATTTAGGTTAAATATTATTTGTTTTAAATGGAGAACAGGTATTTTATATGTTGTTGCGCTTAAAATTTGCTGTGATAATCAGCTGTTCAGTTAAGTTTTTTGACTAAAGTATTGTACTTTGCAATACTTTGTGATATCATTTTCGAAGGTCATAATATTTTGCTTCTACGAAATCTAGCGACTTGTACTAAAGACTACCCATAGCTTTACTAATATCTCTGATAACATATGACTTGTATACTAAAATAGTTTGGCACACAAAAGGTCGTTATTACATCTTGCATATAAAGTTGACAACCGTGAGTAGTGAAGTGATTTTTTTAAATTTTTCATTATTAAAACCTCCTTGTAACAAACGTTTTTTTATATGGCAGTACCAGAGCAAATACCGGTTACTTTTAACAAATTAATTTAGTTCTTATAAAAAGTAGTAGCAACAATTTAAATTTATACATTTTATTTACAAAACGAAATAAAATTTTTGATGACAAAACTTCGAAGTAGAAAAAATATATAAATCACAATTTAGTTGTCATATTTTGTTTCATGTGGAGAAACAATGGCATTTTAAAATTTATAAACCTTACCTTAAAAGTTAAAAATAATTGAAGCATAAACTTAACTTTTCGGCCTCTTTTAGGTAAAAAGTGTCTGTCCTTTAACATCTTTATTTAAAATAACGGCATTTTAAAATAATGCCATTGAATGTGTGTCAACTTAAAATGAAATTAAACCATAGAACAAACTAGTTTATAACTATATATGTATCTCTCTTATGGGTATAAGAAAAAATTATATTTTATGTATTCGACCGGTTAACCGGTTTTTTCTAAATTTTCAAAAGAACAACCGGTTTTTTTTAATTCTAAATTTCAAACTATTTGAAAACCAAATGTCGAATAATCGATTACCCTATAAAGTATACAAATTACTGCTTTTACTGCACACTCTTTAACATCTCTACGAAACTGAATATGTTGATTTTAAGATATAAACAAATTCCATCCCTGGCTAAAGGAAATTAAAAAGAAAAAAAAATCGTACTAAAACAAACCCTCGTAAAATTATTTTTATAAGCTGTCATATTTCTGACACTTGTGATTGATGCACTCACACAAATCTATCATTTTAGTAATAAGCCTCAGTGATGCAAAAGGCTATCAAAATATTGCCGTATTGAAACCTGTTCAAATATCTAGGAAATATACACAATACAAGAAGAACTTGTGTTCATCTTTGACAAGAAATAAATTAAATTTTATGGAAAATAAAAAGAACACTTCGAATAATGATATAAATAAAAATAAATAAATTTGGAGGCTCTTGTAGAAAAAAATCTATTTATAAAAAAGCTGGCATTTCAATATGTCATCGAATGATTGATGCGTAGGGTATATAATAAATGTCTTGTTTTGATAAGTTAAATGGGGTTGAGAAAAGGCGCCTTAAAATTAATATGAACGAAAGCCTACATGTGGGAGAAGAAAGCAAGGAAAGCAGTTAAAACAATGTCTAACATTGTATTTAAAAAAAATTTTTTTTAACATTAAAGTGCTACAATTTATTATTTTTTTTATAGTAAAATGCTATGTATATGTACACATTTTTGATTGTTTAATAAAATTTTTTATTAATATTAAAAAAAAAAATTTAGAGTCTTTGTATTATTTTTATTTGTTTTAGTTGTTTAGCCATCGTAAATAAATCACCGTTTAAACTATTTTAATATATTAATATGCAAATTCTATATAACATTTTTAGATTTAAAATATACACATACATACGTAATTTTTAATTAAATTTTAATGGAAAATATTGCTCAATATGTATACTAGAGCGTACCACAATGCAAGCAAAAAGAGGACGCCGTACAGCATTCGTTAGGCAATTTCTTTGGATGACGTTTTTAACGAACGCATGGATCGTTTTTTTAAATTTTTCGTTATTGCTTTGGTATTTCATTTAGATTTTAAAATATGTTATATTCATGTTTCTGCCTTCATTTACTACGTACCAGTAATTACTCAATATATCTAAGTTCTTTCCAACCTATTATCAGAGACTTGAATCTGTTGTTTTAAATCCTTTTCTATATCAAATACAACTATGTACTTTTAAAATCTGTTCTATGTTGTCTCTCATTGTATGTAATATGTACACAGTTTAATGAACTGCAGTACAGTTCTTTCTAATCTCTCAAACTGTCAAGTGTGACCATATTAGCTTTTTTCGAGCTAAATTTAGTTTGATATATTTTTAAGCTCTATTTAAGCTTTATTTTTTAGCTTTTTGATAGAGTGCATTTGGCTTTTTCTAGCCTTTTCTCTATTTGCAATCGAATGATTTAAATATATATACATTGCCCCTGTGGACTAGTCAGTAAAGGACAATTCAGTTGTTTGGGGGTTGCGGGTTCGATTCCCGCCGGAGACTCTGGAATTGTCTGCTTCTCTTTCTCTTCTATCCTTAATATTTCTATTCTTATTATATTCTTCTCTCTATTAAGGCGTCACAATGGACCGTAATGGTCTCCGAGTGAAGGTGTGAGGGTAACTTTGCACCAGCCTTACCTACCTACCTACCTACCTACCTACCTACATTACAAGATAAGAAGGTTCAATTAAAAAAAGTCATATCGGTAGGTTATATTGGTGATATATCTTTTTTTAAAAATGCCTATCAAAGTAACAAATGTAATATTTTGTCTTTCTCTTATATTTCATAACACAAAAAATAAAAAAAGCAATAAAAATGACCAAAATTATGATATTGAGTCTCAAACCGGATCAATAGTAATTTAAAAATTTTGCCTTTAAAAACGTAGAAAATACAAGAAGTACCACAAAATAAGAAAAAAGTACATTTTTAGTCCCACTTTCAATCAATATTTACTAACTTCAAAATTCTAGCTTCATAAACGTAGAAAATACAAAAAGAACCAAAAATATGCGAAAAAGTACCAAATATTTTCAGTCTAACCTCAGATCAAAAGTTTCTAATTTCAAAATTATAGTAAATACAAAAAGTGCAATAAATAATACAAGAAATATCTACGATATCGCTTTCAGTCTTACTTCGAATAAATAGTTATTAATTTCCAAATTCCAGTTTCATAACATAGAAAATACAAAAAGTATCAAAATAATCGGAGAGAGTACCTTTTTTAATACCCAATATATTTTCTATCTTAACTTGGAGCAATAGTACTTGTTTTGCGTTATTAGTTATTTATAAAGTTTTAAAGTCCAGATGTACTTTAATTCATTTTAATAAATGATTATCTTAACCTGAGAGAACAAATAGTATCACTCAATCTTTCTTTGGGACGTATTATCCGAAAAGGATCGAAAGGATTAACGAATATTTTTTTTAAATAAATATTACACTGGTTTACAGCCAAAAAATACCAAGAACGCCACATGCCTAGATAAGTTAATTGGGACCTCCTGAACACGAAAAACGTTGTAATTTTTTTTTCTAAGTACCGTTTTTTAGATAACGGTACTTTTGTGTTTTTCGGTGTATGGTCTCACTCAAACCCTTGTGGAGCCCAACCGAAAAGTCTGATCGAGGGTAATTAAATTCCTTTTCCGTCTATATGCTGAAAATTTCTATCTGATAAGAAATGGCTGAGTTATGGCACCTCAAAGTTCAAAATTTGCCTATTTTTTACGTTTTTTTCAAAATTTTTCATTTTTACTTCGGTTTTTTTCTTCGTTATAGTAAAGATCTGGAATGTTTTATTTTTTTACCAAATAGCTTATTTAATTACCAACATTTTAAGCGTAATTTGAAAAAAAATCGGATAAAAAATAAAGTTTTTATTAAGGATTTTTTGGAACGACAATATTTTCATCTTCATTGCTCACACACTACAAATGTATTATATTCGGTGTTAACCCTACAAATCAGCTGTTTTGTGTTTACCCAAAATAAATATTCAATTGTTTAAATATAACATAAAAGAAATATTGTTTGCAAGAAACTTAAAATGTTTAGAACAATAGCTATTAATATAAGGATTAACGGGAGAAGAAATGACAGTGCACGTCAATCCATAAATAGGATACATCTACGTGATGCTACTAACTTTTTTGAAGTTCCAGAAGAGCGGTAAGTTAGTATAAGTGAATACATTTGTCGATTGTTTTATCATATCACTCTTTATAGCTTTTTAGCTAATTTTCGTGTGAGCAAAGATGTGTTTTTTTTGTTGCTACATGATATTGAACCAAGAATGAAAATTCCATTTCGAAACACACACATTCCTGCTGCATTTATCATTTGTTGCAACCGGAGCCTACCAAAGTTCTGTTCTGGAAACGAAGTAACTTCTTTAATTTGTTGTAAATCAAAAGTGTAATAATAAATGAGTGCCTTAATATATTATTTTTATTATATTTTCAATAAAACTAAAAAGCAAGCAAATTATTTTCAACATACGAATGGCTTTTATTAAACGACTGTTTTTGACATTTTCTTTCATTTGAAATGATCGAAATCATTTTACAAGAACCAAAAATATATTGAAAATATGAAAGCTCTTTTGTTGTCACTCACAAAAAATTGATATCAACATTACAAGAACGCAAAATAGTTCTCGTTCGTTTTTCACGAACGAATAAATTTATTCATTTTACAAGAACCGACTGTAAATCTACAGCAATAATTTCGAATACTGTCGTTGGATTGTTTAAGTTTCTTTTGGTTTAACTTCTCCCTATATTACAATTTCAAAAACATATTTATACAATTCACAACCTCTATTATATTTTGTATTATCTATTGAAATACAGTGCTTTCAATAATTTCCGCCCAAGGATAGATATTGAAGGCAGAACAAATATGTATTACGAATATAAAAGAATATAAAAGAAAGCAGAAGAAAAAAAAATTGAAAATAACTACTATGCTTCTCTAATTTTAATTTCATTGAATTGTAACATAAATATTTACTAATTTCAAATTACATATGAGTATACCGATAAGGAGTGCTGATGTTGAAATCGTAGCTGGTTTCGAAAAAATATATTACACGGGTTTTTATAACTTTTATAAAATCTGACGACATAACATTCTTACGATAAGTTGTGAATTGGCCAAATGCTTGAAAAGCTCACTCATTTAATCATATTTTATGTGTTTCATGCTGCCGTTGTCATCTGTTTACAACTCAGCATAAAAACGAATGTCGACCACTGTCTTTGTTTGGTTAGCATGAATGTGTATTTAGGTGGCTAATCCAGTATTTATTTTTTATACACCCTCATCACTAGTATCTCCTCTTTGCACAAATATGTAACCGCAATTAATTAAATAATTCTTTAAATAACATTTTTATTTAACAACAAAATGCGCACCATAAAGTAGAAATAAATGTGTTTCTAAATGAGATTTAAATACTTAATTTTTGTTTGAATATTTAAAATGTTTTAACAGATTTGACAGCACAAATTGTTTGGTTTAAAACAATTAGTTGTTATATCCTGGCAATTTTATATTAAAAATTAGAATATTTTTTTTTGTTAAATGAACAAAAAAAAACTTGTATATAAAATATTGAAATAAGTTGCATAGCTATAAGATAAATATGTATAACGATAATCGCAGTATGTGGCTGCTGTGAAATAGTAATAAAGAGAAATGGGGTTACATGTACATGTGGAACAATTTTGCTTTGCACTTCACATTATTACAGAACGAAAAGTGAGTTGCCCAGGCCCAGGACTTTAGTCGAAACTTGTATGTCCTACAACTTTTTATGCATTTTCTAATGGATTTATTACTGCTATTTTCAATATCTATGCAAAATTGAATGATAATGTTGTTAAGCACTGATAACGATTATATAAAAAAAATATTATAAACAAATTTATATTAAAAAAAAAAATTCATATAATAAAGGACAACAATAATTAAAATACTTATTTATAATAATAAGAGCAAAAAAAAAAATTTGTATAAATTAAAATAATAAAACATTAATATGTTTGCTGTTAACTTAAAAATGAAACAAAAAAAAAAACAAAATTACATACAAGTAGATGTATTGTTTATACAGATAAATTTATTCATTCGTTAATTTATTTATGAACTTACCACTGAACAATTTGAATATAGAATCCTTTACATTTGCATTCATTTTATACAATTTTGTATTTAATTACTTTAGCAACTCTTCTTTGTTGCAATTAACAACAACAAAACTGTATAAAATGTAAACAATTATTGTGGCATTAAAAAAATGTTTTCTTTTTTTTCAAAAAAAAAATAAATTAAAGAGAGATGGAAAAACGATTAATATTAGCAATTTTACAAGAAAAAAAAAATTATTCCGTTCATACTATTTGACATCATTCAATTAAAACGTTAGTAAAAAATATTTTTTTTATTTCGAATTAAATACCTGCCTTTAAAAACAAATATTGTGTACAAATTAAATTAAAGAAAATATGCTAAAAATTTAAGAAAATAAATTTTTATACATTTTTTTTAATTAATATTTTTCTTTTAAATATTTAATTCCAGATTTATAAAAAAAAATTTAAATTTTCAAATATTATTGAATAAACTTTTTTAAGCCAAAATTTGTTTTGAAAAACAGATGATATTTATATTTTTTTTTTATAAATACTATGGGCATACGTCTTTATCTTATTATTTTTAATTTTTATTTTTGTTTGTTAAGGAACCTTAAAGTTTAAGCTTATTTATCAATGATTTTTTTTTTTAATTTATTTAACACTAAACTTAATTTCACTAATGCTCTTAGAAATATTAAAAAAAAGTTTACTACGTATTTGTGGTTGTAGTTGATTTTTTTTTGCGAATATTGATGAGTTGGAATTAATTTTGTGTTCTTTATTGTTTTATGGTTTTTAATTTTAAATCAATTTTTTTATAGTGTTTTCACATCCAAAGTTAAAACCTGGTTTTAACCTTAAAGCTGTTGTTAAAAGCGTTTAAACTACAAGTTTAATAATCTCACAGTATGTCTTATAAATTTATTTAAAATAAAATTAATTTCTCGTAGTACTGCAAGTGTATTTCTTGCAGTACTTTTTATTAATTTTATTACAATATTTATTTGACATACAGTGTTATGTCAATTTTTACAATGCGCTCCAAAATAGAAATTATTTTACATTCTGTAAAGAGAATATTTTAAAATTATCGAGCTGGTATTGGTGTTGTTGCTGCTACATCTCCAATTTTTTTTTATCAGTTTATATCACTTGTAAAACTAATTGTTTATTGAGCGCCAGCTAACGTCGTCAGCTATTTTTAATCTTTTCAACTTGGTAGCACTGAATTAAGTACACCGAAAACAAGGTTGCATTTTATAAAATCTACTTAAAACCAAATTAAAATAAGGATTTTAAGATGGTTTTCACGAATTTTTTTGTACGGTTAAACGATTTAAATAGCTTTAATAATTTGTTTTAACGTTAGATGCAAATTTCGCATTGAAACATTTAGTGTGAAAACATTATAAAATCGATGTTTAAAAATTGTAAAAAAGGCAAATATTTTCCAAACAAATAAAACAATTTTCAAATCGTATAAAAAATGTTCCTTACTATTATGACATTTTATATTATCTTCATATCACACAATAGAAAATAGATAACTATTTCAATCTTATGAGATTTCATAATATATAGACCGCCATAGAGTAAATATGTATATATTTTATATTTTTATCACCAAATTTTTGATGCTTAATAAATATTAATTATAAACATTTCAGTATACGTGTATATTTTTTTAACAGTTTATCTTACGAGATAGTTGCTTAAGATTTGAATTTTACTTATTTTACTGAGATACAAATTATATCTAATCGCATGCAAAGACTCTATGTACTCAAGATATTGCAAACAAGTAGGAAATAGAGTAGAAAGAACGGAGCCTTGCTGTATCCTTCGTATTTACTTAATCCATTTATCATGCGAATAGAAATTTCTATAAAAAAATATATTTATTCGAGTTTTTAGTCACTATTATCTTTAATAATGGATGGAGGCAACCACTTGTAGAAAGTCACGTATATTGCTCAGGGAGACCCCTGGCAGGAATGAAGTTAGGGACTCGCATATAGTTGGAGGACGCTGAGCTGGACAACTGTTTTGGTCAAACGTCATCTGCATAAGATTAAGATTGTAGAGGACAGCCATGCATGTAGTATGCAAATGTCCTGCAATGGCAAGCAGCTGATTTAGTATCACCAAGAAGCATGTATTACATGTAAGTGATATGGACAAAATTAGTCTGGAGCAAATGCTGGCGAGTATAAGGACGCTTTGATAAGGATTGTAGATAATCATCAGTCTACAATGCGAAGTTATAATACGGGACTCAGTGAGGCCGATGACAAATCTTCGGTATCTTTGCAAACACTGAGGAAAAAAAAGGGTCGAAAAGGGTCACGTTTATTGAAGAGCTCTGCTTTGGTATCCTCTCTACATATATATAAGGGAAATTCCCTTCAAACAATTTCGATTTACTAAAAGACAGTGGAAACTTCTTAAACAGCCTAAAACAAGTTAAAATTAGTGTCTGACAAGACTGATCTTGGACAAGAACCTTAAAAAGGCCCTGGATAAGAGTAGAAAGTGCAGATTGCAAGGACAGTTGTGTAATCTTAATTAAACAGATGTTATCTGTATTTTAAGTCACAATTTTCCAGACATTGCAGCTAATCTATGTATCGTAACGATGGTGGCGAAATTTGCCGGCTTTAGGATAAATGTCACAAAGACACACTCTCTTCGTATTAATGCGATGACCTAGGAGTTATTCATAATTTACATGGACGTAATAAAGAATATTTGCCAATTCTGCTATATTGGGAGAATTATTAACGCAAATGAAAGCTTGGGCGGGGATATCTAACGACAATCGTTTAAAATTCCGAAAGATAAAGTCATTCAAGTTCAATTTCGAACTCATCCACATTATCTCTATAGATGAAAATTTCTATATATAATGCAAACATATAATATCCATTGTTTTTTACAGTTGCGGATCGAGGGAATTACTTACTTAATATGACATAACAACCACCTTGTAACTAGGAATTGTGTTTATGGTATTTAGGTTGGCGGTAGCATTTATATGAAGGATTGGATATTTAATTTGTTTTAGCCTAAATTGAACGATATGAACTTGGGTAGTTTCAACAGATCTGCTTGTTTAAGTATCACACAGCAGATACCACAGTTACGTTCATATTTTAAAGATTTAAAGATATGACTCTCTCTCATAGAGGTGTTTTAAGTTGGGTAGCAAGATCTTGTGGTTCAAGCCCGTTAGACTTTTACTTGTAGAATTTTTTGAAGTCTCAAATCTATAGTAGGTAGATAAGGCTGGTGCGAAGTAACCCTTACACCCCCTCACCCGGAGTCCATTACGGTCAATTGTGACGCCTTAATATAGAAATAAAGAGAAGAATAGAATAAGAATAGAAATAGTTAGAATATAAGAGAGAGAGAGAGAGAGAGAGAAGCAAACCAGTCCAGAGTCGCTGGCGGGAATCGAACCCGCAACCTCCAAACTAGCAACCAGTACACTAGTGACTAGTCCACCGGGGCACCCTAAATCTATAGTAACGTAGAGCCATTACAAATTATATATTTTAGACATTTCCATTTAGTTTTGTGTAGTAAGTAAAGAAGAAAAAGTTTGACATTCGATTGCGCTTGCAATTGGAAAATCCTTATTAGGCACCGATAATTCGTAAGCTAACGAAAGCTGTAAATTAGCCCCCTGCTCTTTGTTCTGTCTTTCAAAATATTATTTTATATATACAAAAAAATACATTAATATACAAAATTAAAGATTTAAAATATTTGCCTTTTTTTGTAAAAAAAGATTAAATTTTTTTGCGATTGAATTTCTTTTAATTTTGTTAATTTTTATTTAATAGTACTTACAGTCTAAAACACACTTAAATTTAAATACACAAATAATTTGCGAAAATGAATAATGATATAAATAATAATATTTCCTTTTAAATGATATACAATCAAATACTGTTCTTTAACTTTTAATGTTTGTTATATTCAGTACTGCGCAAACAGTCTTCTTTGTGAACAATGCAGCTAAAACAAGGAATAAAAAGAATGTGAAAAAAAGAAAAACAAAATACAAGGTATAGATAAAAATTGTGATGTAATTTGATGTGTTGAAGAGCAAAGCTACTTGAGGGGAGGGACACAGGATTTTGTAAAATCTTTTCTTTAAATAAATATTTATATACAAGAATGTTTCCTTTTTTTGTTTTAGAAAGTTTTAAGATTAATTTAAAACTACTTTGTTTAGACTACAATTAAATTTACTATTTATATATTTTAACTATTTATACGTTTGTGATATTTTGTATTTTTAGTTGATTGTTCTAGAATTTCATATAATTAAAGTCATTTATCAAATGCGGGCTTACCTCTTCATCGACCGTGCTCGGGTACATGCGTACCGGTAAGTTTTTCTCCAAACTAAAATGATCCTCGGTTGTCTTGCGATAGACAGGATTCTCGAAATTCATAGAATTAATAGAACGCCTGCTGCAATAGCGGTAACCGCTATAAAGAAGCTGTAAGAAAAACAAAAAAAAAAAAAAATAATTTGGATTTGTTGTTATACACGGAAAGCTATTTTGTTGTGACAAACAAAAAAGTAAATGCCGCCTGTATAACACAATTCTAACAACCGACATTTTGATCGTTTCCATTAAATTATTACTTTAATCACTTTAGCTTTAATATTGTTACAGATTTATTTTTAAATAGCTTAATTTACATTATAATTTATTTTAGTTTAAGTTACTGTAGTTTTGTTTGTATTAGTTTATTTCGCTGGTTGTTCGAACATGATGTTAAGTTGTTATTATGTGCAGCATACTCTTAGGAATTTTTATTATTCCTGCATATTACTTAACATTAAAATTACGTCTTAACCGTTTTCGAATGAACTAGTGTGTACATACGACAACTCTGTCGAATGTTACCAAATACCGCTATGTTACTATAAATAGCCGAACAACACAGCTAACATGATAACTATAACGGTAGAGCTTGTTAAGTGTGAGCTAACAGTGTTTCAGTGTTTATTAAAAGTGTATAACAATAAGTGAAATAAGTAAAGTGATATAAAACAATATCTGAGTGTGTTTAAGTAAATAAAGTGCTCTTAATTTTATAACGAATTTCAAATGTTTTTGATTGCAATAAAATAACTGAAAGTTTTTAAAGGAAATAAGCCAACATTTATACAAAGTATAAACGTAACAATATTTTAAAGATCGTTTTTTGTAACAAAACAAAATCATATTTACGACTAAAATCTTATGTTTTGTATGTGCGGTACATTTAACAACAATTTGCAATTTCCAAAAAGCATTTTTATATGTATTCAGATATTTTTGGGATTATTATTAGATCTGACTTAAATCTTAAACACTTGCAAAACTAATAGGCAGAGAATAACGTCTCAACTAATGTTGAATTAAGTAAAATGATATGAAGGTAGAGCAATGGTTGCAAACAAATTTAAATAGAAAAATATAAGATGATCGTGTGCTACGTATTCTATCTTCTTGCCCCCCTTTCACATACTTTAAACTGTCATTCAATATTCAACATGTAATAGAGGTCTAAGCAGTTCTCTGTGGAATCTAATTGTTTTCAAATTAGATCTTGAAAAATTGAAAAATAACTTTAGTCTTCCATCTAGACCTGTTCATAGCGAATTTACTTCATTCCAGCAAGTTTGCATTTTTTCCAATTCATTTCTAATTTGTCTGCTTCATGTGTAAGCTGGTCGACCTCTTCTTCGGCTGCGCAGGGGGTTTTTCTCAATAGCGATCTAGCAATGTCTACGAGCGGTTTAATGAGGGTGTGTCTTAGCAATTTCCATATTTCAATTGTTGTAAGGGACTAGTTAGTTTCTTGTCAAAGTCTACTGTTGGATATGGTTTGCGGCTAGAAATTTTGAAGTATTCTTCTAACAAATTTGTTTCTATAAACCTGCAAGGCGGTCATATCGCGAGGAGTTGCATTCTACGTTTCACAGCCGTAAAGTAGTGCCAGCCGTGAAGTAGGTCAGACATTAGATTTAAAGATATTTATTTAGACACCACCTGAGAGAGTAGAAGAGTTCCATATTTTATTACGTTTCCCATTAGATTACGTCGCCTTTTCTATAATGGCATTTGAGCCGCCAGATACTGTGATGATAGTGCTAAGGTAGCAGAATGAATCAACCTCCTCTAGACACTCATTATTCATTTGAAACTTGTATGTGCTATTTGTTTTTTTTTTTTTTGCATTACTTTAGTGCTGCCAATATTAATCTTGAGACCTGCGTTCTACGCGGCTCCGTGAAATGCTTCAATTTACGGCCATATTAGAGTGCCGATAAGGAAGAAGACAGAAGTCATCAGCATACTCCAGATAATCTAGCTAATTTGAAAGTTCCCAGATAATGCCTCTATTATCCGTCAAAGCATGTGTTATAACAATGTCCAGCTCAATGTATCAAAATCAAAACGGATGAAAGAAATGAAATTTCATTGTTGTTTTATTATATCAATCAGGTACAATATCTACCCAGCATAAGAGATTTGTAATCGAATACAAAGTGAGAGTGATGTCAAAAAAAAAAAGGAAATCTTTATCGCGTGATCAGGAACTCACACTATTTTAATATTCAAAATTCACTGCATTTAGTTATATGATGATTAAAATTATATTATTTTTGAAATAAGTTTAACATGATTGATACTATGTAGTTATATTAATCAATTTCTATATAAAGAGAAAATCATAAAGGAATTATCCCAAGTCACTGAATAAATGAAAAGTAATAATCATTTTACTTCAAACATATGATAATCATATTCTTAGAGCAACACATGTTCTATTTATAATCAACAAGGAGTAGTTGATTTTTAAAGACATATGTAGAATATGTCGCTGGCGTAATTTATTTATTTATTAATTATATTTGTCTATGGAAATAAATCCTTACAGAAAATTAAAAAAATATACATCCGTTACATAAAGTTATAATTAAACGTTTAATACAATATGAAATAAAAGAATTATATTTACAAAAATTATGAATTTAAATAGACTATTATTTTGTTCTTAATTGCATTTGAAATTAAAGAAAAATCTGTAAATTTAAAATATTTTTTGAAGTAATTACACATTCTTACTAAGAGGTCCATATTAGAATAATTAACTCTAGAAAATGGAACCACTAGAAGGGTAAAACTACGTGATGGGCGTTGTGGTACATTAAACGAAATACTGTTGATAAGGAAACTAGATCCTATCTCGCCAGTAATTATGTTGAAAATAAATGATATGTTGAGTGTAGTTCTACGGCTTTTTAGAGTTGGCAGCTTAATAAGAAAGAGTCTAGCTGAATACGAAGGCAAATTCATCGGGTTAAAGTTTAACCCACGAAGACAAAAAAGCAGAAACTGCTTTTGTATATATGGGGTCCCAAATTATAGATCCATACTCTAGAATTGGCCTTACAAGCGAACAGTACAAACCTTTAGTGACGTAAGTATCATTAAACTCTTTAGCCCAGCGTTTTATAAAACCAAGTACACCTCTGGCTTTATTGGCAGTCATAGTTATGTGTGAGATGAAATTGAGTTTTGAATCAAGCAGAATTCCAAGATCAATGATGTTATCTACCAATTCCAACTGATTGCCATTAATAACATAATGTGCACGAATCGGGTTCATTCTCGCATATATTTACATTTTTTGAAATTAAGCTCCATCAAATTTAACTTGCACCATGTGTATAACGAACTAAGGTCCACTTGAAGACGATGTCGCTCCGTTACTTGACGATAAGTTACAATCAAAATATGATTGGGATAATCATAACAATGCTTTTATTGACTATACATTTTTGGAAATTATTTTGTTATTATACTCCGAAATATTATTTATTTTAAGGACGCTACAACTAACAATTATGTTTAAAAAAAAAATTTTTAGCACAATTAAACAGCTAAGATTTTTGCTTATTTCGATCCCTGTACGCAAAATTATCGTAGTTTACAGGAGAGCGCTTTTATTACTTTTAAATGAATAAAAACATAAATAACACACTAACATACGATAAAATGTACACAGTGTTATCTTCATAACTGAAACAGTTATCGATATAATATGTTATCAGCAGATGGATTAATGGATGTAGAACAACCAATTTGCATTAAAAAGTTGATTTCTTAAAAAAAAAAACGTAACATAAGATAATTTCGCGCACAGGGGTCGATTTAATCTGTTTACTTACCACACCCAGTACGAGTGATGTACCCAAGAGACTTCCTATCACAATTAAAGCAATATAACCGGAATCAGGCTGTGTTGGTGATGGTATAAGGCTGCCATCACTGTTGTGCGTGCCATTACCGGTGGGATGTTTATTAACTAATTGTTTGTGATAATAAACAAAAAGACAGAGAATGAACATTTTTTAATTGGTTTATTGAATTAATAAATAAATTAAAACAATATATTTTCAGTTGCTAACCACCACCAAGTTTAAATAAATCAATTATAAAGAAAAAAAAAAACAAAACATAAAAGCAAACTATTAATAAAAAACAAATAATTTATAAACAAAAAAAATTAAAATCAAAAAACTCAAACAAAGAACCAACAAAAAAAAAAACAACAAAATAATAAAATATACTACAAAGCTAAATAAATGAATACAAATAAACTACAAATAAATAAATGTTTAATGAGTCGGGCTATAGAAAATGCTACTCATATTAAAACAAAAAATGTTGAATTAATTTTTTTTGTTGAATTTACACATAAATTTATTTCAACACTAGACTACAATATGTAAAAATGTATTTAATTAAATACCTGGAATATTTAATTGATTTCAAAAATTTGTTTTATTTTTCGTTATTAAAACGATTTTACGAATTTTTAATTTGGCATATTTGAGGCAGCATTTTATTTTTGTAATTTTTTGCAAACTTTAAGCGCAAAGCAGGGATATTTTAAAGCAAAACTTATAATTAATTTTTGTTTTTTGAAAGTTAATTTCATGAATTGTTTTTACCCACCATCACCATTAGTGGTGAATAGGTATGTTATTCAAGGCTCATTCTAGCAAAACATATATATTTGATATTATTAGATCGGCTAATGTTCTGGCCTGTCTTTGGGAAACATTCTCAAATTTTATTTCCGCGTTTAGACAGGTGAACATTTGGAGGAAAAACTTGTGAAATTCTTTTTGGTGTTTTCATTCGTGTTTACAAAGACGAAGATGTTGTCGGCAACATTCCGTTAATGCTTGTTTTTTTTTTGTTAACAAACCGTGTCGCCGAACACCGGACACAAAAACGATGCTCTATTTCCCACCCGTAAAATTAAATGTTTTCCCTCCAAATGTTTGCCCGTCTAAGCTCGAATTAACTAGCTTGCTGCTAACTGATCCATTGTGGATCTCATGGTGCTTCTATAAATTTTTTGTACATGTGAGCTTCTTGGTCGATTAAGAAAAGGTTTTTTTCTAATATATTGAGAGTTGGGTACTTTATAGTCTCCAAAACGATTTCTATGTAAACTACTCCAGCAGCTGAAATTTCTCAATGACCTAGTATTTTCTAGGTAACAGCTTTATAGAAACCACTTCAAAACTAACTAGAGTTTCTAAATGGCCAAACAGAAGTCTTATGAATTTCCCCTACAAACAGACCTGGCTAAGAGGACTAACAGACTACGTCACCTAAAAACCCATATGACAACAAATTTCCATGTGTAAGTGCTCTATGATTTAATAAAAGTTCAAGAACTTATATGCATCTGCTTATTGTGATAAATATTTTTATTCAGCATACAAGTTTATCGAGCCTTGAGGCGTAACGGTATTCAAAGTGAGACAAATTTCTTTTAAATGCGTTTAAATATTTTTTATTGTTTAAAATATGGACTGCGTTTACAGAATAACTTTCACATTTTTTTTAACAAATTTTTTGTAGAAATCACTCAAATTGAAAAAAAAAAATTGCGTAGACTTTCAAATTAGTGTAAGTAAACTTTATATACTAAATTTCCCCGGTAGAAGTTTTTATTCCAATGCGAACTTTCGTTATTAAACAATTAACTTGAGTTAACTTTTTTGATAATATATGTATGATCGGCTTTGAGTCGTTTTTTGAATATTCATAGTGAGTAATAAAATTTTAGTATAAGTGCGTATAAATCATTGAAATTTAACTGAGCTGACGTGCGCATAGCCAAAACAACGTTGATTTGTAAGTACAACTCACAATGAACATAAGTACTACGTCGTACTTATATTTATAGCGTCCCATATTTATATGATTTGCAAGACTACTCTCGTTGATTCATATTTTTAAGAAACTACTTATCTTCATAGAATGATGCAAGTTGATTCAACAACAAACACATTTGTATGAAGAATAAACAATGTTGCCAGGTCGGAAAGTGCATGATATTTTTTGGCCGCCAGAAAATTTGCAATTTTACAATGTGTAATATACAATTTTTGCAAGTATCATTATTTAATTTTTAAATAAATGCAACTGATTATGGCCATTAGACTAAGTTTTAGTTGGCTTCTATAATAAGAGGTAAGTAAGTTATGCAATAAGTTATTTTGTGTTTTTTATTTTCATTTTAAAATTTTTTGCAGCTAATAAAACAATGCGTTTTTAGTTGTTCACTTAAATTTTAAAGATAATACGCAAAAACAAAATCTAAATCTCTTAAACAGGCATCAAAGTAAGCACTTTATTTTTGCTTGTTGTTTTTGTATTATTTTGTTAAATTTAAATTGTCTACTTTTCAACAATCCACAATTATTATAGTGAATGCCAAATTGTTATCTAGCAAGCCTATTTAAAACACACAACTTCATAATGACTACGCGAGTCATACGTGCTTTTGGTCGTCTTTTTATTTTGAGTGAACGACAATAGCAATCAACTGAGTCATACGTATTGCTAAATACGAGTACTATAAGTACCTTCAGTTTAAAAGTGCGTATAAGTGTTGGAGACTTTTCAATACGTATGAAGGCGTATAAATCAACGAAATAAAGAATAATGATTCAAGTAGACTTACTTCATTAGTATTCGTTGCAGATCTCTGATATGTATGTACCAAATTTAAGTATATTTGCTGCTTTTGCGCAATCTATTATGTGTTTTACAAATATATATAATTTCTTTGATAAAATTTTATTTAACACAGGGGTTACACGATCAAGTTTTGTGTATCAAGTTTCAATATACTCACACTTTTTTTTACTAAAACACTCATACTTTTAGAACTTGATGCGAACTTGCTTTTGAAATTCCCTTTCCATCGAATGCTTCAATTTACAGTCAAGAAAATAGCTGAGTGCAATTGTTGTGACGAATTTTTGGGTTTTTTTTTTGACAAATATTCTGCCACCATAATTTTTTGTTTTGTGTTTTACAAATATTCTGCCGCAATTAAATAAAATATAATTAATGACGTTTGTGAATAAAAATAATAAGTGTAATGATGTGTTGCGATTCATTGAGCCATACAAAAGCCATGGAACTCTTTGGATAATAAATAATGGTTTCATCCAACATTTACTTATCACCTTCCGTTTTTTTCCTTTTTTAGCAGATTCTTACGTTCTTGCAGCACTTGACACTTTTCTGGTTTTCATGGGCAACCGCGTATGTTCATTTTATACGATTTTGAGTTAATAATGCCATATTGCTTGGTTTAAAACGGCCTTTACTTGGTCTTAAAAGTTTCTCAAATAAGATGGACCCACTCCGATTATTTTAATGGCATAACAGCGTCACTTCTATATACATATATTCAAAAATCGTTCAGCACTAACACGGTTCTGTAGCTCTCCTGAGAAATTTGTTTTTAAGACATATGTGGTTGACCACAGGCTTGTCAAAGAGGAGGTTCCAGAGTTTTAGAGAAGTACAAGGACAACTTAAAGATCATTCGAAAGGCAGGTTCTGTGATCAAAATAAGTCGAACAAAATTAGTGCCATGTCGGAGTGAAATCCTGTTTCAAAAATTAATTGTTAGACGTTTTTCGTAGGTAAGGTGAAAAAGACGCTGTTCGGAAATCTTGAAAAGTAATAAAAGTTTTTGATAGAAATACTGTAAAGAGCACATGAGATTTAAAAATTTAATTGCTACACAATGAGCTGCAAGAGGTATTTTTTAGCTGGCACTTCACAGCAAATTAATGTAAAAAAAAGCAAACGAAATTTCCTAAACAATTCCTGGTATGGCAATCTATCTCTACTTGTGGTGAGAGGAGCAGGTATTTCGTGACGAATGTATAATAAATTTAGAAATATTTTTTTGGCACGACCTAGCCTGTTGCTATTACAGAAAACAAGCGTTAAAGTGGTTCTTAAATATGTTTTTGGTGCCTTGAGTAGCAAATTCATCAAACTCCTTAGAACTCAGAAAAAATAAAAGGTATTGAGGCAGTACAAAAGCTAGAGGCATTGATCAAAGAAAAAAATTCTAAAATCTTTTATAAAAATCTAAATAAAATTGCGGTTATGCCTGTGATAGATTTTATTTTAACTTATTGCACGTTATGGAAAATTTTTTCAAACACAGTTCTTCAGTTTTTAAACTATTAAGCGGAATTATTTTGAAAACAGAATTAATTTTAAATGGTTTAAAAAAATCATGGCCTTAAATATGGACATCATCAATATAAAATTTTTATCGACGCTCTTTAGCACAGAATTAAAATTTCATTGATAAATACACAAACAAAGGGAGTTATGCATAACAATATCTCTGTAGAGTTACTTGATCCATTAACAACCTCGTATTGCCTTTTGTATCGTCTATTGAAATACAGTTTTAGTTTATTGTCTTGTTAACACAATTTCTGTTGTATCGGTGTATGCTTGTATGGCTAAATGTCAAATAATATTAAACGTCAGAAAAATAAAAATCAGGAATGGTAAAGTTGATCAAATCTCACTTCGGCAGAGCTATCCACTAAAAGTGAATGCTGTGCTTCCCCAAGTTCTTCCTCTAATTTCATTAAATTGTAACATTATTAAAGTTTAAAAACTACATGTGAGTATAGCGATAAAGAGTGCTGATGATGCACTTGGCAAATATCGGAATAGATTTTCAAAATTCCTGAACAATTACAATTACAATTTAATTTAATTTAATAAATGTGTTATGAAGTTGAATAATAGAAAAATGAACTTAAGCTAAAATCAGAATGATTTATAATGAATTTAATTTAAATAATTTTACAACAAAAGTCAATGTATTTATAAAAAGAACACCCTCTTTCAATTCACGTTATAACACTGAGGCTTTTTATTTAAATGCGATTAAATTTATTTTGTTTCTATTTTTTACAGGTCTTTTTACCACCACAACAAACCACAACCAATTACCATGTAAAGCCATTTCAAAAGTAAATTAAAGAAAAATAAAACGAAATGAAATGAAAACAAAATACGAGAGATAAATTATAAAAGTATTCATTCACTTATTTGACTTTGTAAAATTATAATATTGAATAAAATTGTTTGTACTTAATGTCACAATTGTAAAAGACATAATGACGATGAGAGCAACTAGACAGGAAAAAGGCTTAACATTCACAAGGAATTGGCTTATTTAACACATATACAAGGCCAATCAGCAATTGTGTGAAAATAACTTGGCCGACTCTTTTTTCACTTATATTTTGTATTTTTATTTAGAAAAAAAAACATCATGTTATCATCATTTTATATAAAAGAAGATGTACTCATAAATAAAAACTGGTTAACGGAACCGAAAATGTAAAAAAAAACGTGCTAAACGGAAACAGACCTACAAACTCAAGTCTATAAAAACTTGTGCTTGCTCATATATGCACATAAAAACACTTTAAATTTTACAAGTAACAATTTTTAAAACAAAATCATAGTGCTGTTGACGTCTGCCATGACAGCAATAAGTATTCATGATGTTGTTGCCCATAATGATGCTGACGTTTGTGACAGTAATTTTTACACTACGTTAAGTTTTCAACCTCAACACACACACACATACACATTTTAGCAAACATTTCTTTAAAAAAAATGGAAATAAAAAAAATTCATATTACGCGGACAATAGCGGAAATCCTTAAGTAACAAAAAAATAAAGAAATACAAGTAAGAGTGCTGTATTTGGCGGTGCCGAATCTTATATACCCTTCTCAACATGTAGTCATGCAATAACAATTGTTTGTATTACCATTTAGCTATTAATATAAAATACGTACATACATACATATATTTTTCATTATCTTTATAATGACTTTATGCGCTTAAAAACATTGAGTTGAGTTTGTGTATGTGTTAAAAAAATTATTAAAAAATTTTTGTTTTAACTGGAATTCGAACTTGCGTTCATTCAGTTTGTATTGGTGTAAAAAGACGAGGTGGCCTAGGTGTTTTAATCATATCTCTGTTGTTTATAAAGCGATTTTTCTGATTTTAAATACCGAGCTGCTCCCGAATGTTTCTGATATTTTGGTACTTTTATACGGGTCCTGAGAATCTCTGGGGGCTTCAAAATTATGCTTTCAACATACAAACGGACAAACGGACAGACGGACATATTGACAGACGGACAGATTGACAGATTGACAATGAAAATTGTAGAAATTTCACACGAAATGACAAACCTACATACACTCACTGTGAAGGGTATAGAAAAACATTTTATTTGTGCCATAAATGTATTTGCAAGTAGAAGTTGTCATTTTAGCTTATATTAAGTGGTATAGCGAGTTAAAGTTTTGTTGTTTTACATTTCCGTTTTGTTTAAAACTGCTTAACTGACTGACTAACTGACAGACTTTATTTAATAAACAAATTTTTTTTACGCTAAATATTTTATATCCTTAGTTTTCTTTATGGATGCAAGATTTTGTAATATCTTTAATGAAATAAGTAATTTGAAAAGCAAGTGGGTCATCTGTAAAATAGAAATAAAAAAATAAAAAAAATTTACAAACTAAAGCATACTTTGAGGTACAGTTTTTAAGAACTGCAAATGGAAGTCAACATGCTTAGGCAGAATTTATTTATATAAAATTGAATTTTTTATTCGAAAAGTTAAGCACATTTGAAGGTTATTTTTTTACACTTTATTTATTTAAACACCATCTGCCACATTGTACTTATCATTAATGCAGGAGACAAACGGAAGCTCTAAATATATTTATATAACTTATAACAGTTCAAATGAGCGAGGCTTCAATCTAAAGCTCCTCGGAAGACTGTTTGTCTGCGAGAAAAAGGAACATACCAGTCTTTGGCTGTCCCCTCTTTCGAGAAAACTCAAATTAATAAAAAAGTCCAATAGCTAGGAGTCGTACTTGATTAGATGCTATCCTGGACAGACCACATTAAAAGTAGAGTGACAAAAAATTATTTAAGAAAAAGCTTAAAAAATTTGTAAAGAATCGATATCCGCAAAATTGGGCATAAACCACAAAAATTAAACTAGCTAAAACCAAACGTACTTCAACTGATCCTAATGTATGTCTCGATAACATGGTGAACATCTTTAGTGAAGAAGCTTAACCCGTTATGTCCTACTGTTGCCATATGGCAACACTCTCTGTATCAGTTGTTACTCAGCTTTTCCTAAGCATAGGTAACGGTTATTATGAAATTAGCGAATATTTGAGAATGTCTATATAATGTTTTTACTATTTAAACTTTTAAAATAATAAAAATTTATTCAGCAAGAAGAAGAACAGTTGAAATCAAATTATTATTAAAAAAATCATAGATTGATTGCTTTGTAATCTTACTATTGTCTCACCTATTATTTAATGATTATTTGTAATTTTTAATGCTTTTGAATAAAATGTTATTTTTGTCGGATTAGTCTTTTTGAATCATACTATTTTTAAACAACAACCATATCGAAATTCTTAGGAAAAATAAACATTAAATGATAAAATGCAAACAAATGTTTGATTATAGTGACTAAGTATATGATGAAATGAAACAAAAATAACTTTAACTTGTTTTCGACAACCAAATATTCTTACAGAAACTATACTATGACCGTCGTGATCATGTCGTAACCATGGTTTTTCTTTGCGTTTAGTTTTCCTTCATTTGATAATAAATTCAAATAAGAATTTATTGATTTTCGACCGATATCGCATGTCGTAATTCGCCTAAAGGTTTTTTTTTAATTTTGTTGGTTAGTTATCGCTTTATCCAATATTTTGTAAAAATAACCCTAGAAGTGTATTATATCTATAACTAGAACCAACAATAATTTTTACATATTAACCTGGCGCTGAAAAATTTGGTTTTTTGTAACAAACACATTGGAAACAAGTAACAGTGCTATATTCGGCCGTGCCGAATCTTATATACCCTTCACAACGTGTAGTCATGCAATAACAATTGTTTGTATCACCATTCATCCCATATAAAATACGTGCATACGTACACGTTAGAATAAATGTGGCATCGAATCCCAGCTGAGCCAAAAAAATTTTATTTTATTTTATTTAATATATTATTTATATTTTATTATTTTTTTTATATTTTTTTTAAATTTTTTTAGAAAAATTTTTAAAATTTTTTTTTAAATTTTTTTTTAAATTTTTTAAAAATTTTTTTTTAGTTTTTTTTATTATTTTTTTCTTATTTTTAATATTTTTTTTTTTGTTATTTTTTTTTTTGTTTGGTATGTTTTTTACATGTATGTATGTATGTATGTTGTTGTTGTAATTGTGAAAAAAACGAGGTGGTCGTGGTTTTTTGCTCATATCTCAGAAAGTTATGGGGCGATTGTGCTGAATTTCAATGGCGATTCATTCCTGGATATTTCCAAGAGATTGATACCATATACAGATCTGAGGAACATACAGTTGCTTCTAAAAGTTGATTTCAACCAACACACGGACAGACGGGCAGACGGACAGACGGTCAGGGCTTAATCGACTCCTCTATTCATAAGCTTTCAGAAAATGTATACTTTATGGGGTCGGAAATGAAAATTGTAGAAATTACAAACGTAATGACAAAGCTATATATACCCTTGTGCACCACAGGTGAAGGGTATAAAAACTGAGACTTTCGTCTTTGTTTGCTCATATTTCAGAAAGTTATCGGGCGATCATTCTGGATTTTAATAGCGATTCATTCCCTAATATTTGCAAACGATTGAGAGAACATACAGATCTGTAGGTGGGGTATTCTAAAAGTTGATATCAATCAACACAAGGACAGACGAAATGACTCAATCAGCTTCCCTGGCACCACAGGTGTAGGATATAAAAAGTTATTTAACTGTTAAACCAACTGTATATTATTCGAACTTTTTATTTGAATTTAATTATTAATTAATAATTCTGACTTAAGTTAATTTTTATAAATAATTAAAGCCCCTTTTTGATGCTAAAAAAACCAATTTTAAATGCTAAAGTACATTTTAGTTTAAGATGTTTAAGAAAGTAAAGTAATTAATGAAATTAACTGAAGCCAGAATAATTGTTTCACACTGTTCCATTTTTTATACATGTATGTATATTGTGAAAATTTTATTAATTTCTGAATTTAAATGTTTAGAGAAAATTCTGCAAAACCTGATTTTCAAAACTTAATTCTTAAATTAAAGAAAAAAAAAAGCTTTTCAGACGAGGGTAATCTTAATTTTAAGATTTTGTAAAGAATTGAAAATTTAGTTCTTTTTATGAATAATGCAGTCCTTTTCCCCCTAATTTTTTATTAAGCCTCGTATGTTCAAATTCTTTTGAATGTGTAATTTTCTCTCTCTGCTTTTAACTTTTTAAAATCCTTTTTTCTTTCATTAAATTTAATCGCTTTTAAAATGTTTGCTATTTTATGATTTTATTTTATAACTCAAGTTATGCTCACCCTTTATTAATTAATAGCAAAAATTTTTAATAAATTTAAGTTTAAAATATATTGAAGCATAATAAAAACAACAACTACGAAAAAGGGATCTTGTTACGCTTTACAGTTTCTATTAGTTTAATTAAATAAAGTTTTGTTGTCTTGTTCTTGTTGTTGTTGTTGTTTTTTTTTGGTACTTATATAAATTACATTTTAAATACCCTCTCATATTTAGCACAGAATACAGTTTAAACCCAATGAGAAATTCATGTAAGACAGGGCGAATATGTAATGGATATCCAGCAATCCACTAGCATTTTAAAGGATTAACTGTTTGTTGCTTGCTACCTTCAATGTGATAAGCTTTAGAATAAAAAAGTTTTTTGTTTTTTTAATTAATCATATGTTTTTGATTGAAATTTGCTGTTGGGTATATCATGTGTCCTGTTTCCAGACCAACAGAAAAAGTTCCCAACAAAACCCCCTTAAAGTATGCTTTAGATTTATGTTTGGTCATGTAAACATAGTGGTATTGTTATTAATGCCGTAATAAAATGTACAAAAATGAAACATTTTGTTGTAAAAAAATATGTATAAAAAAAATCAACTTGTAATTTTATTTAAAAGGGTCGTTTTTGTTTCATTTTAAAAGATTTGAGGCATAAATAATTTATTAAATTAATGGTTAGTTTTACTTTTAAATTAAATTATAAAAAAAGGCAAATACAATTTTGGATTTAAAAATAAGAATGGTCCTTAATTGGTAAAATTAAAAATTTTATATAAAACATACTTAATAACTTTATAATTTTACCTCTTCTACTACCACTTTATTTGTTCTAAGTATAAACATATTAGCAAAACTTTTAACAATTTTTTTTTGCTTATGCTTTTATATGCATAATAAAATTAGCATATTTGTACTAGTGTGTGTATTAATCACTTCCGTTTATTGTATTCTCATGTTGGGGTTACGTTAACTTCCAGCCTTTATATCCATTATTGTATATTTTTGCTGAACATTTATTTTTGGGAGAAGAGAAAAACTAGATTTAGAATTAAATATTTAAAAGGTTTTTAGATGCGATACTTGAAATGTAAAATAAATTATAAAAGTTGAGATTGTGGTTACAATTTAATGAAATTAGTTCCATTTAAATCTTTTAATGCTGGTTGAACCCAAGTTATAACCAAATGCAGTTAGATTTATCAACAGAATGAGTATAGAGGAAAGTTTAATAAAGGAATCTTCATGTTAGGCAAGCACTAACAACACGAAGTTATTTCTGTTCAAATAAAAAATTTTTTTTTCTTTATTACAAGTCTTCTAAATTTGCAATATTAGCTCATTATAAAGAGTTTTGA
Organism: Phyto melanocephala; assembly: GCA_941918925.1. Taxonomy (NCBI): domain Eukaryota; kingdom Metazoa; phylum Arthropoda; class Insecta; order Diptera; family Rhinophoridae; genus Phyto; species Phyto melanocephala. The sequence goes on along the minus strand of OW799233.1, from coordinate 45,364,015 downwards.
TCATATTTGCTGTAAGGAAAATCACAAAAAAAGAAATAGATTTTTATTAGAAATGGAGATTGCGCTTGTTTGTGGAAAAATTTTCCTAATGTGAACCTAATATGGTTCAGATAAATTATCCTTTTTTTTCCACAAAAAATAAGATCAATAATAAATAAATCATCTTATTGATAAAACTTTATAATAAACTTTATTATAAAAATGAGTTATCGTTAGTTGTTCATATTTCGACCAGTTTTTGACAGCTTCATAGCTATAAATTGAAGCATGTTTGACCAGTAATGAAACAACATTACAAGAGAACAGCGTTGCTATACATTTAAGTATGCAGAATAGTTCAAGGCAGGCGGTTACTTACCGTGAACATGAAATCGAACATTTAAAGACATGCTATTAGTCAATTATGTATTAGAGTTCTGACATACATCGCCACAAGCTCCTACCTTATGAATACAGACGCCGTTTTATTTGCACTAACTAGGCATTAAAGAGTTTGGAAGAGATGCCAAATTTTGGCCGACAACACCAACGTTAACAAGCTTAGTTTCCATACATGGAGCAATTCTAATTTACCCAAAAACAAACGGGCGGCAATGCATCGCTAAAATTTTAACATCCGTTGTGAAAAACTAGTTTATACTAATTAGAAAACAACGTTATAAATGAAAAAAAACCCGAATAAAATGATGTGGTTGTAGATGATGGACATCCTGTAGCACGGCTCTATGTGCAATACAGAAAAGGCTACAGTTGGTATTAAACAGTTTTGGGGTACATTTTTTACTCACGTAGCTAACGTGAATAGGACATGATGTTATTGCGATTCATATTCGCCAACTTTTCTTATGGTGTTTTATAAAAAGTACCTTAAGGATTTTCCAATTAGCACGTGTTAAAGTTTGTGAAAAATTGACTCAAACAAGCCGTGTGCGAGGTTTTAACGAAATTCCCCTTTTTGAGTCCCGATAAAAGTAATGAGAGAGGTAACTAACAAAAAGAGAGCCACATAAGTTCAATGAAGAGCGGCAACGCACTAGAACCAAAGATTATTTGTCCGCAAATATGGAACGCATCGATACAGGCGAGATTTTAAAAAATGACCCTTCAATTGGTCTCCACGGCGTGCCATTTAATATATTTAACTTATTTCTTGTGGAACATTTGAAGTCATTGGCTTAAGCTGATAAACCATTAATAATTGACGCCCTGGAGACGAACATTGTTCGTATTATTTGTGACAAACGGGCAGTGATTTTTAAAAAGAGGCCTAAAATTGAATGTAAATAATACGGTACCACGAGGATGGCCATATAACTGCAAGTATTTGCAAATATCATATGCGATATATAAGTCTTTCATTAAGAAAGTTGTTTCTGATTAAAATTTTCTTTTTGAGTAATATTTTACAATATCATTTCATATATGTTACGAAACACAAAGCTTGGCTGTACCAAGAACAATTTTCAATGATTCTGTTTCACATATTATGCTTAATTTTAGCATTGTTTAGGATTATAAGGACTTTAAGGATATCGGTGAACTGCAGTTGGTTGGAGTAGAACTGCTAATTCATAAAAAGAATTCCTGTATTCTTGTGTATTCACTTCAACACTTGCTTTATTGCTAAAGCCAAACTTAACAGGGTACTTTGTCTTTAGTGGTTAATTGTATTGAAGCTCAAATTTACCTCAAGATTCCAATTCGCAGTGTGCATATGGTAGCAACTTTTGGCTGTTAACGAGGTTAGTAATGCTTCACTCAACGTGTTGTTATAGAGGGCGGGCCAAAAGTCACCATTCTCATCATAAACAACATGACAACGTAAGAGAGTAGACTACATTCATGTCGCATTGTGGATAGTATTGAAAGTGTAGAGCATAATATTAGCGAAATACCAGAAAAATCTACAGGAAGGCGTTCTACATACTAGAAATGGCTTGTACGTCTCTAGGGCACATTATAAAAAAAAGATTTACTGTTATTTTTATATAAGATGTAATTGATGTTATAAAAATAAAAGAACAGATCATCGGCAACGTTTAAAATTTACAGTTAAGCTCAACACTTGGCCAGAAATTGATTTAACTTTATTGAATATCTGATTATGTGTGATGAAGTTAATGTTCATTTGAATGGTTTTTTTAAAAAGAAGAACTGTAGGTTTTGAAAATCCAAGAGCCATTCATTAATGCAAATTGCACCCCATTACACGTGCACTATGGTCTGTATCATTGGGACTTTTTTCTTTAGAACTGCAGATGGAAATACTGTAACCATGATCAAAGAGTAGTGTCTGGGATGCTGTTTGAGCAGGATAGAGCTACAACCCACAGTGACCGAGACACATTTAAACTTTTAAGTCGAATAAATAAAACCCAAAAGTATGGAAATTAATTGGTCAGGGCGTTGCCAGATTTGTTTTTTGGGGTTTTTTGAAAGAAAAAACACGGGACAAAAATTGAATTAAGGAACAACATTGTTGCAGAAATGAGTGTGCCACAGCCAAATGTTATAGAAAATGCTGTAAAATTAGCCCATAATTGCGAACTTAAAATCAGGTGTCAATTAAGTGACATCATTTTCCATACTTTGTGTAAAACAATTTCTAAGTGGTATCTTTTTGCCTTAAATAAAGAAAATTTATTGGATTTTTAAGCTCATGGTGACTTTTGGCGCACCCTCTATATGTATGTAGTTAAATTGAATTTTAAAGGAAATATACACTTTTTCAAGTGGTTTATACGTTGCATAGTTAAAAAGTTATGGGCTATTGTGTATAAACTCTGTTAAAATTGGCGAATTAGATGTCAATACTATAAATGTCTTTTGCAGAAATGTCGCAAACTTTAGAAGAAACAATTTTGTTAAAAACAAAATCCCAGCAATATTTTTTTTTTATGAATCGTTAGAAATTTATTTAACGAACAAGAAAATATAACACATTTTTATAACCTAAACATAAACTCAATATGCATAAATTACAACAGATTTTACAATTTAATGCCGTTTTCAAATAAACTTTTCAATCATTTTCTTTAACCTAAAAAAAGAAAAAAAAAACGAACACTGAACTACACTCACTCATTTGAAACAAAGATAATTCCAATATAAAATCAATGCCTTTCCAGTTTTATATCCATCTACTTAGCATCCTGTTATTGATTGAAATATTCAACTTGTTAAAGAATACACATAAAGAAAAACGTAACTGGAGCGCTGTATTAAAAAAATATAAATAAAAAGAGAAATGCTCATCTCCCTCCTTAACCATGCAGTACAGAAAATATACGCATGTGTGTGTGATATAAAAACATTAATTTATTGCCAGTTTACAGCCTTAAGGAAATCAACACACTGCAAAGAAAGAGGAAGAAAAAACTTATTTATGTACCATTTGAACACATCACATGAAGTCAGTAACATGTACGTACAAATAAGTGGCGAAAAGATTGTGTATAGAACCCAGAGCAAGAATAAGTTTTAAAATTAAATGAAGAAAAGTAGTGAAACAATAAATAATTTCCTTAGATTTCACTAAGAATCAATCGAAACACAACTTTTAAGGAAATATGTAGGGAACTCAAATTGGGCATCAAGTTTAAAGAAATTAGATTTAAACTTTTCCAAATAGAATTTTGCAACAAAATACTTGATAGTGGCACTTCGGTTAAAGAGAATTTTTGTAAAAATATTTTATCTTCTTTTGTCTTTTATAACTTGCTAATAAATACGAAAATAATATTATTAAACGACTCGTTAAGCTGAAAGTCCCCACCATGCATTATACGCTTTTTTGCGTCGTATGCCTCCCCCAAAAAAGTTGAATCAATGTAATTGTACGTAACAAGTTATAGAGTACAAAGCATAGGATGCTCTTACGAAAGAACTCGTGGAGTAGTGCTATATTCGGCAGTGCCGAATGTGATAATACCCTTCACCATTATGCACATGGGTAAAATGAGCCCATTTTAATATAGCCTGAATTACAGATTTAATATTATCCTTGGCTCCACAGGTGAAGAATATAAAAATAACTATTTGGCATTTTCAATTTTTTATCTTTGTTATTCTAAAATAAAATTTAAAAATTCTGTTTTGTATATCTACTGCTCAACATTTGCCACGTAGCGTGTATAGTTACTATTTAGTGCAGCTGTTTGAATGGTATGTTAGATTGTCCTGTGGAAACATTAATTTAATTCTTGCATTAGTATCAAAATTTGTCATTACTCTACATTGCTATTTGGTAACTTTTATGTTCTCTCGTGGTTAGTGGTAATCTTACGGATCAAAACCATCTTAATTTGAATTTAAAAGACAATTTTGTTCTAAGAGTAAACTTGCTGTCTTTAAATAGACTCCCATGGGATATGTGAGCTTGACGTAATGACCACGAATTAGTCAGAGATACGCAAAGCTGACCAAAGACGGCGGAAATCTGCAAGCGCTAGACTGATTATTGATGAGGATTCTTTGAAGATCATGTTGTTTACTCTCTAGCAGGAAAATAATGCCCGACCTTGTATCGGATTTCGTTTAACCACCATTCACTCTGGGTGCTGTTACATTCAACAGAGTTACTTGGTTGATTTTTCGGCGCCTTTCGGCTTATAGTATCTCTCAAAATACTAGATCCAATTATGTCGCTGAATAACGTCAAGTCTCGTAACAAAATGTAAGTTACGATGGCCAAGCTTTTTAGCAGGGTGACCTTACATAAACTTATAAATTATTGTATAGAGAATTGCCACCTAGGAGTCATGGATTTGTTGCACGAAAGTGACACTCAGAGGTTGTGGTTAGACGTCAGAAGAATAAGCCTGTGGTAAGACCAACATCAGATTTAAGCACTCAGTGCTGGTAATGATGTTAATAAAAACATATTCATATCTTCGAAGAGGCCTTCCGAAATATGGCAACTTTTTTATATGTTCATCCTTGTTTGACTTCATCACAACTTTATAAGTTCTACTAATGTTTCTGGCTGGAAGAACTCAGTTCACCGTTGAGCAGAAATCAAACTGGTACTACGGGAACCTGTAGCCCGTAGTATTTGTCCAGGATTGGTTACGGTTGAGGAATCTTCGAAGATCACGTGTTGGGTGCTGTTAACTTAAATTACGGACAAAAAAAAAGGTGGATAAATCACTAAAGTTCCTCCTGCAGCCTTATTCTGTAATTCGCTAGAGATAAATTTCTATCGCTAAACTATGAAAAATATATTAAGAGAATATATTTCTAAAAACACAATTAAGTAGAGAATTATTCTGGTCATGTTTTTTTCTATTATTATTTACAACATATTTTTACCTATTGCACACTTTTAAAAGGATTTATTGAAATTTTGTTTTTATATTTTATACTGTTGGTAGTTGCAAAACAATTACTTTCCCTAAGTCCGAAGCTGTGGTACATATATAAATATATATATTTTTAAATATTCTATCTAAATTTAAACTAAAAAACACAAATACTCACACATAGAAGCATTAAGCCCATTTGTTGAATTTTGTATATATTTCATAGCACACTTTTAGGGGGATCTGCTGGGGCATATTGCTATTATTAAGTAAGTATTTTTTAATAATAGGATATTGTTATTGTATTATTATCATGTTGGTAAATTAAGTTTATGTTTTCCAATTTTATGAGGGAATTTAAAGTATATTTTTAGCAGCTTTAACTGTTTGCAAAATATTTTTTTGTTTGTTTTTAAAGCCGCTTATGTATGATATTTGATTTAAATTTTGTTATAATTTCTACAAATATATTATGTGTGTTAAAATGTTGTCATTTAATGTAATATAGGAAATTTATATAACAGCATTTTCAAACGCTTTTTGAATTACGCAGAACACGTTTAGTTGATTTGGGTTTAAACATATTTTTTTTTTTTGTAAATATTCGCAGTTTTCCATAAGAAAGCGCGAGTACAAATTCAGTTCTTTAAATGTTTTTATTTTTATAAATAACTACTGTTAATGAGGTTTTGAAATGTTTTGTTTTTTGTTCTGTGTAAATATATGCACTTAAAAGCATTTAAATTGCACCTCAAATGTAGCATATTAAAGGGGGTTTAAAAATGCTCTTCATATGCAGCATATTAAAGGGGTTTTAATTTTGTGCTTTTGTTAGTATATTTTAGGCTATTTATTTAGTAAATATTTGTATTTTTTTATTAAGCAGAAATACTTTGTCAATGACTTTTTTGTTGGTAGTTGTAAAATGTTTACATTTATTTTGGTATTTTTTTAATATTAGTTGTCTGCTTTAGGGAATTTGTATAAACGTTTTTTTTATTTGTTAAAAAAAATAAGCAAACCTATAGTATGTGTTATGAAAAAAGCAATAACATTAAATGATTTTTAGAATTTAATACATATTCTTTTGCTTACATTCCTTTAATTGATTTAAGCCATAAATTTCTTATATTTATTGTACATGACACAAATCATTTTTAAATCCCCTAAAGCCTACTATGAGTGCAAAAAGATATTTATTGTTTGATTGTAGGCATTAAAATTTTCAAATAAATTTAACTTTGAGATTTCTATAAATTTAGTTTAAAAAACAATTTAAGAAAGCGATATAAAAATAAAATATTTTAATCTCTGTTTCTGTATCAAATATGTTCTGCACGAAAGGAGTTCCTTGTAAAGTCATTAAAATGTATGCCTGCCTTAATGGGTTAAAAGTATGAGAATATTCAGAGAAACAGACAAACTAAAAGCCACAATTGTAGCACAACAGATACCCAGGAACACAATAAGAATTTACAAAATGTATGAAATTGCGGTTGAACATTTTTGGTCAGTTAGTAAATTGTTCTCTGTTTATTTATATTTTCCCCCAAATTGTTGTTAGATAGAACACTACTCAAATATTTTTCTAAAACCATAGGAAACTTATAAATGTTCATTAAAATTTCCTGCAAGTATGTGTGTGTTGCTTTTTAAATCTATTTTCTTCGAAGCCCATATACAAAGAAAAAAGAATAGAATACAAATTGTAGATAAAAGATACATAATTAAAAACCAAGTTGGTATTTTTTTAGATAATGTGTTTCGAAATATTTAATATATTTGAAGTTCACTTGTTAAAAAATATATCGGGTGCTTTAAAAACAAATATCTTCTTAAATCGTATTGTTAAAGATTTAGTGTGGTTTTTGTTGTTACAGACGATTATCACCATTACGCCTCTTGTTACAGACAAGAGCTTACGTGCAAATAAGTTTCAAACTTTTTTCCATCACAGTGTAGCCTAAGTAGCTCATGTATTAAGTATATACCACGTTACCATGTTTCGGTTCTGGAACATACTAGTATTAATATTATAAAACAAGGCTTTTTAATTGATCAGGTAATTGCAATTCGGAGAGAATTGTTTTGTTTATTTTTTTTAATTATGAAGTTTGACATTTGAAATAAATGAGAGAGAAAAATAAGAGCTGAAATTAAAAATAAGTGAAGAAAAATATAATCAACTGACGAAACAAGACTACCTGATGAATAAATGTGCTTTGTTATAGAAGTTAACAGAAAATTGCATGTTGCTACCATTATGGCAGTGGTACAACAGAGTTCGTTGTGTACATATATATCAAATTAAGTTTGATAAGAAGATACAGTACAAGTTTACTGAAGGATTATTTGATAAATTTCTGTACATCTTTCAAATTAGCTTTTAATAAACCTAAAATATTTTTTTATGAAAACGACAGTTAATCTATTGTGCTAAAAATACAACAGTTAATCTATTGTGCTAAGCCCTTATTTCGAAAATTTAAGTGTCATTTCTTTCTTTTTTGCAATAAAACGATCCCCGTTAGCTGAAAGGAAATAAACCAACCAACATTTATAAAAGGTTTAAGCGTAACAATATACAATTTTGACACTGAGAGATATTTTGTTCGAAGTATTGAATCTCAATCAGGATAAAAAACTGAAAACGAACTGAAATAGATTGCTTTACGCTTGACCAACTTTGTAAAATATTTAAAATATTGCAACTTTGCCCCAAAGTGTATGCTGTGTTCCGCCATTTTCTATTCTATTCAATATCTACAACTTTTCTTCAGACACAAAAGCGATATTCCGTACGCTATGCTAAAATAGAGAAAAAGTGATAAAAAATTAACTTGAGGAACAAAATTCGTATGAAAAATTAAACTATTAATGCAGCCAACTTGGCAAAGCGAATAATTACGAAGATCGTATTTTTAAGGGTTTTTTCAAATGCAATTCTCAGAACTGAGCGCCAAAATCATGTATTGTACTGTGTAATGAAAATATTTTGAAACCTAATCTTTCAACTTGAATGAGCTTTAATAATAATAGTACACGAAATGTAAAAAGCCACATGCATATGTGGGTCAGACGTCACTAAAATGTTCAGCACTTTGTTTACATTTTTTAAATTGTCGTAGTGACTGCATGCGGTACGATTTTGATATTACACGAAGTGGATTTTAGTCCAAAAATGCATATGAAACACATGTAGCCGAAGCGGATACATTTATGCTTCATGATATCAAAATTGCGTCGCAGCCACATGCGTAAGTGGGTTTTTACATGTCGTGTCCTACACGCTTAAATAAAAACTATATTTGCTGCCTGTTGAAAAAAATTGGGGTTTAGAAAAATATTTTATATGTATAATCTATCATTCGTTAATAGTGCTAAACAATTGCTGAAAATAGTATCAACAATATCAACTAGTTATAGGAAACGTCACTCTGTCCAAACAATTGTTTAATTTCAAACTGTAATAGGTATTTTAAACTGATCAAAGGAAGATAAAATTTTTTTTTATTTTTTTCTGCTGTAATTTTAAGACACTTACTCTCTTAACAATGTTATCATATGGGCATATCCATATCAGCGTACGTGACATTTGTACTCCTATAAAGTGGAGTAATATTTGCAAAAGTAAGAGTAACTGAAACAAATTTAGATCTTTATGTTCCATTCAAAGGGTATTTTATTTAAAAAAAATTAATTATGTTCTAATCATTGTTTTCTAAAATATCCAGAAAAATAAGAATATATCGTACGTGACATAGAACAGAAGTGATTTTGAGGTATCTATGGAAATATGAAAAAATCTGCGAATATTGGGAGGTATTTTTTCGTTTTTTAATTTCTTACACAAAACCAAATATTTTTCTTTTAAAATCAATCAATCAATTTAATATCGTGCGTGACATATCGTACGTGACAGATTTTTATCTAATAGTATTCTTAGGTAATGCAATTTCTATTATGTTAAGAAAAAAAGTTAAATTCTAAATTAGGTGCTCTTGCGACTGTTCAAATACGAATGACGCAGACAAATAATGTTTTTGCACTACGTACGTGACATTAAAATAACATCAAAGGGAAATAAAAAAAAAAACAAAAATCCCCCAATTGGACCCTATATTTTGTTTTTTCTTATGGATCTTGTTAATTGTTGTTGTTACCTTAATTTTAAAGCGTATTTACAATTACAATTTATTTTTACAATTTAGTCGCTAAAGAAAATAGTTGATTGCAATTCTTTAAAAGAAGTCAAAGAGATAATCAAATTAAACTCTTATTATTGCTCTTAAAATAATTTAATAAGCTCTTAATACCTGCGCGTAGTAAAATTTGAGTGTTTTTTTTTATCAATAAACGTAAATTGTTGTTATTATTTATACTTATATGGAAATGTCCATATTTCAATAAAATAGTGTACCTTAGTAAACACTACAAAATGTTTTTGTTGTTTTGATGCAACGAAAAATAAGAAAATAAAATAAAATAAAAAAAAATAAAATAAAATAAAATAAAATAAATAATGAGAGTATTTGAGGTGACTGGCGTTTGGGAAATGTTTCTTCAACTCTGCGTTGATTGAAGTTGCAAAGGTAATTATTTTCCAGCAGTTATGGAGTAAATGTTTTATCAGTATGTGCTTGTGTTTGTAGTACAAATTACAAAATAGTCGAAGCCGAAATTGAATGTTTAAAAGATATTTCCGTGCCATTAAATACCTTTGTCACATTTCATGTAGCCTATTTTATATTTCGTTGTAGCAGAGTGATAATTTTAATAACAGCACACTTTTGTTGTTTTTTTTCCCATGCAGTTTTGCCAGTCAAGTGTCAAAATTTATGTGTGCTAAATTGCTTACATATTTAAAAATAAACTTTTTCAATATAAATATAAATAAAATAAAAACTGGGAAGAAAAAAACATGAATTCATTCAACACATTTGCAATAACACTCACATAAACCCTGACTCGTCCATACAAATAAAATCAAATAATGTATGGCTGTACATACATGTGTAATATATTCCCTATAGATCTACAAACTTGCATTTCTATACGATGTTGCAGTTTGGAGTTTTTTTTCTCTCTCTCACTTTTGATAGGTTTTACTTATTGTTCTTATTTTTCATCTCCTTTTTTTTACAATAATTGCTTGGAAAAATATGTGAAAAAGTTTTATAAATAATAGTGCATAAAAATGTTTTTATTATTATAGTCTCTGTGACTGTGTGTGTACGTGTCATTGTTTGTTTGTATGTACAAACATAAGTATGATAGTGTGTAAGTAATGTAATTTTATTTAATGGGTTTTTATACATATTCATACACGCAAAGAAAAAATATAGTTGTGGTAACCATAATCGAAGAGCAACATACTATGATTGAATTGTATGATTATGGTTAAAAATAATAATGGTTACCAGTTATCATTATTATGTTTAATTTAAGTATCATTCAATATGTATGACTACGATTAAAATCGACAACCTTTGCTTTTTTACGGCAAATTATTGTCTTTTGCTGTAACATACACATATTTATTGTACTTACTAATTTAATTGCAATTTTTTACTAATATTTTTTTACATTTTCTCGTTTATTTTTAAATTTTCTTTAATTTTTTAAAATTTTTGTTCCTTTTTTTGACATCTCAAACTTTTGAAAATAATAAAAATTTATTCAGCAAGAAGAAGAAGAAGAGTTGAAATCAAATTATTATTAAAAAATCTGGCTTGATTTTTTTTGTAATCATACTATTGTCTCACCTATTAGTTAATTATTATTTGTAATTTTAAATGCTTTTGAATATAATGTAATTTTGGTCGAATTAGTCTTTTTGAATCATACTATTTTTAAATGATAACCATTTTGAAATTTTTACGAAAAGTAATCATTAAATGATACAATTCAAACAAATGCTTGATTATCGTGACAAAATATATGATGAAATGAAACAAAAATAACTATTACTTGTTTTAGACAACCAAATATTGTTTTAGAAAAAATAATATGACCGTCGTGATCATGTCGTAACCATGGTTTTTCTTTGCGTGTATGATAAGTATACATATGTGTGCATGTATGTATGTCCGTTTGGCTTTAGTTGTCTAGTGGTAGATGAAAGATATAGTGCAGCATTATGCTTCTGTTGACTTTTGCTTTTCCTGTGAATATTTTTAAATATTTGTAATTTAAATTGTTAAATGACTATACGTCAGAAACTTAATCCTTTAATAACGCCTTTAAGTAGGCTTTCAATTTTTAAAGGTTTGTAGATATTTATAATTATTAGGTAAATGAAACATGCAAAGGCAAATAGTCGATGATTTTTTTATCTCCTTTTTTCTGTACAAAAACTTAATTTAAATTGGATTTAATTAAAAAAGTTTAATTGTGCTTAAAACAAACATGTTTGCGAAATTAAGGAACTATCCAATTTTTTAAAATAAAATACAAACTTAACTATTAAATTTTCACACTATTTTAAGACAAAAAAAAAAAAAAAATTTAAAAAACGTTGGATGTGCTTGAAAACTTTATTTTACTAAAGTTTTTGTAATAAATGAAAAAAGAACTCGGAACTCGGAGAACAATTTTAAAGACTAAATGATTTTTCTATTTTTTTAAATTGTTCATAAGGAAAAATATAAATTTCTTGTAGTTTCGTAAAATCAAGTTATTTTGTTAATTTAGTAGGGGAAAAAATTAAAATAAATAAATTTTACCGTTAGGTCCCTCTCTATTTGCGCTTAGAATCGTCGACTTCACTTTTATAAAACGCGCATATATCTGGGAGGGAATACTTTTGGGGAATGGGATCGGTCTCATTCGATGCTTAAATGTTGTCCACATAAAAAAAAAACAAAAAGTGAAAATTGTTTTTTTTTTACTCTAAGTTCCCTTTCTCTATGCGCTGTCACATATACGGAGTAAAGAAATTAAAAAAAGTTTGTTTCAAAAACCGCAGATTTTTTTTTTTAGCAGATTATTAAAAACACCTTTCTTCAGCATTTTTTAAATTTTTTTTTTAAGTTTTGAAAAATTTCCCATAAAATTTTCCATAAGGAAAATGTGTCAGAAGCTACTGTTAGTGCGAGTGACATGATGAATTACTTAAACTTATTAGAATATCTCAACCAATAATAAAGTAAATATTTTTTAATGCTAGAGTATTAATACAAATCTATAAAGACATGAAAAGCTATAGCTATAAATTTGTTCCTAGGACATACGTAAGTATGTATGTATTATACCAACATACTAACAATTTCCTAAAAAGTAATTTTTTTAAAAACAAGAAATTATGTTAGATAATTTTTAAGTATAAACAAACCCTCTAAAAATTGAATTAGAAATACCGAAAATAAAATTTCCGTTTTATTTACATTTTTCAACGGGATCATATGATGTCACCATACCTTTTACTGTACAAACCAATAATATGTCAATTTGACACCCAAACATATACAAGAAGATGATTCTAAAATATTGTTAAAGATTTATTTTTAAATAGCTTAATTTAAGTTACTGTAGTTTTATTTGTATTAGTTTATTTCGCTGATTGTTCGAACATGATGTTTGTTATTATGTGTAGCATACTTTTAGGCACTTCTATTATTCGTACCTATTACTTAACGTCTTAATTTAAATGTAACGGTTTTCAAATGTACTAGAATGTACATACGAGAACTTTGTCGCACTTTGCACTGTTACTATAAATAGCCGAACAACACAGCTAACATGATCAGTATTACAATAGAGCTTGTAAGGTGCGTATCAAAGTGTGTTTGTAATCAAAGTGTATAATAAGTAATAAGTAAAGTGATATTAAAGCAATCTTTGAGTGTGTTTAAGTAAGTAAAGTGCTCTTAATTTTATAATGAATTTCAACTGTTTTTGATTGCAATAAAAGAACTCAAGAGGTTTATTTAAAGGAAATAATCCAACTTTTATAAAAGGTATAAACGTAACAATATTTTGTTTTTTGTTGTTTTATACAAAGCTTGAAAAGACTTTTTTATTGGAGCCGGAACACACATGTATTTGAAAAGGATACATATTTAAGGTTTATTTAATTTATTGAGTTTATGTTTCCTCTGGCATCAACATACATATTTTATTAAAATAACAATAAAAAATATCCCCAAAAGGGAAATTTTTTGGGAAATTCGTGTTTTACGAGATTTTGTCTACAGGAATTTTTAAAATCAATAAAATAAATCACTCTTTAAAAAAGATATAAATTACCCCACAACAAAATCAAACATTTCTAAAAAATCTCATATAATTTTTCTTTAAAATTCGCGAATGCTTCTTTCAGTTCAATAAAACAAAAACATTTTTTTAAAACATTTTTATTATCATTTTTTTAGAAGTGTAAAGTAAGAGCATATTTAAAAAAAATAGAAAACTCTTAACAATATTTGATTTTTATTTAAGCTTGAGATCAACTTTTTGATTTTTTATTATTATTATTTTTTTTAATATAATTTGTATACATATTTACCCGGAAGAAGCTACCCATTGTTTGGTAGCGAAATATTGGTTACTAATAAATAATTTTTTATAAAAAGCTTAAATAAAAATCAAATATTATCAATTAAAAAGATCTAGAAATTTAGACAATATATTGAAAACTTTTAACTTTAAGTCAAATTTATTTTTAATTTAAAATTAAAAATATTTAATTTCTGTACCCAAAAATTTTGATTACGTTTACCCTTTAGGTTTCCATTAAACACCTTCAAAATTTTAAACTTAGCGTTGAATAATTATAAAAAGATTTTTTTCCAAATTAAAAATTGATTTTTTAATTTAGTTTTCTGCTTTCTTAAAGGGTTATTTAAAACAAAACTTTGTTTCTGTAACGACAGCAGATATTGCAAGTAAAACTTTTAATTACTAACAATAATATCTTCTGCTCAAATTATAACAACATGTGGGTGGCAAACCAAAAAAAGAAATTCATAAATTGTAATGAAAACAGTTATCTGATCTATTGCAGATAATTTTAATGTAAAAAAGTTTTACCTATAAAACCAGCAAGTAGAGGAATTTATAATTACAAATGAAATCGAAGTTTCGGATTTGTTTTTTATTAAAAACAGTAAGAGGTTTTTTGGTTTATTAAATGATTCGTATTTAATAATTTTATTCTGGCTTTTATTAAATAAAAGGAATCTTTAAAGACAACGGGATATACTTTATAAGGCAATGAGCAAAAAAAAAAAACTATAAACCTTTATGCAAGAAAACTGCACAACACATAAAGTTAAAAACAACTTTTTTTATAAGTTTCTTACATCAATGCTAAAAGTTTTATTTTTAGTTGATGCAAATATCGTCAAGCTTGATTAGCTTAATTTGTTGCCTCATTTATCGGATCCATTGTTTACTTTATTTTATATTTTTTTCAATTAACCATCATTTGTTAAATTGTATTATAAATTCCACTTTATTTGGAAAAAAAAATAGTTAAAACGGTTTTTTGTCTGGCATTTTAACGTGGCACATCAATCATCAACACGTTCATCAATTTCATCACTATAGTATCTGATGATATATTTGCGTTCGTGTATACGTTATTGTTGGCTGTGATAGATGTGGGTACAATAACCCACATTGAGAGTCACATTTTGGATATAATTATAAAAAAAACAAGAATTATATTGAAGAGAAATGAAGAAACAAAATTTACTGACACAGTGCTTCCCAAATTTTACATAAATAAATCCTTCTATGATTAAAAGAACAGGAAAGTTTTAATTTATTTTTTAAGAAGTGAACTTAAAAGAAATAAACAGGAATATTTTCTAGACACTTTCTATACATAAATAGTTTTTAAAAACTTGATTTTTTTTTTTACAAAAAAAAATTGAAAATTAAAAAAAATTGAAATAATTAAAAATACATATAAAAGAAAATTAGATCAAACAAAAATTTAAATGTTAAATTTAAAGTTTTAATTTTTTTTAAATTTAATAAAAAAAAAAAAGAGATCGTGCCGAATCTGATAATAATCTTTGCCATCATGTTATTGGTAAAGTGACCAAAGCGTTGCTTAGCCTTGATTTCATATGTAATGTTACCAGTATGCGCCATTTTAGTTATTACTTTCAAAGTTATCCTTGATTTAAATTTGATTTGTATTTTTATATTATTTTAAAATCGATTTGATTTAAAAATGTTAGATGGATTCTAATATTCAAACCTTTCATTTGATACAGATATTGATAGAGTAGAGAAAAAATATTTGCCATTTTTCAAGGCGCCATCTTGGATTTAAACCTTTTCATTTACTATCCATCTTCTGGTGGTTTAAGGACACTAAATTATATATTAACTTTATTTGACCGATATATCAATCATTTTATTTCAGACGCCATCTTGAATTTTAACTTTCTAATAGTTTGTAATTTTCTACTATTCAGGACCTTTCATTTGATACCAGTATTGAGTGGTTTGGGATGGGGTACATCTTTAACTATTAAATTTGACCCATGGAACATGGATTTTAAATTTGTTTATAATAAATTTATATTTTGCTAGTAAAACCCTGTCTTTTGATTTTAATGTCAATCCTTTCTGTTCTCTAGAAGCTTAAAAATATCACTTTTCGTTTGTAAATTTTAGGAAAAACATCAAAGCAGTTGAATTTTCGTACTTATATCTCTAACTAATTTATCAGTTTTCCTTAGAGACTACGAATTATATTTCGGTGTCTTTAGCGTGTCAAAAAGTAATTACAAGCTTAACTATCTTGATATATTAAAAATATATATATATTTCTGAAAATAATATTTGCTTATATCTCTGCCGATTTTTGAAAAGCTATAGAGGCATATTATATCTGCAAATAGTGGCAAACGTGCTATAAAATATCAGAGGACCTAAAAAGTTTAATTTTTATGTTGAAAATATGAGTAATAACAGGTTCAGTCGAGTTCATTCTCTCATATCTCAAAAAGTTATGGAGCGATTGTGCTGTATTTTAAAGATAAATACCACATAAAAGTCTGTGCAATATGTTTATAAAAGTTAATTGTATCTAACACACGGATTCTCGGACAGACCGACATTGATAAGTCGACTTTCCTAGTCATACGGGATCGGCAATAAATATTGTAGAAATTACAGACAGAATGACAAGGCTATATGCTCTTAACATTGGCACGACAAGTTAGTGCTTGAAAAGCCACCTTTCTCAAATACAGATGGGTATTAAAACAAGTTTTTTTAGAAGGACCTAAGACAATTATTTGTGAAACAATATATCGGCCAAATGCTCGCCACGGCTTTGGTGAGATGGTATTTTTATCCAATGATCCACATTTCCAATGACACTGAGACATAATTAAGATTTAATGTAATAATTGTGTTGAATTATCTCTATCTTTAAGTCTTGGATTGTACTTGGCTTATTCACCTACACTTTTTCTTTTAAATCTGTGGCTTGGAGCTAAAAGGGCCAATGTCACTTTTAGCTCTTTTGAGTTAATCATTGCATTAGATTTGTTTTCTTGCTCTATTTCATTATGGTAGAACAGCTAAAGTCATACTTAACCCAAAAAAGCTTCATAAAAAAATGCTGGCCAATGTCACTATGAAAGCACCTATAAAAGTTAAAGTTAAATTCCAATTTTCTCAAAAGTAAATATTTTGACATTGGCCCTTTTAGCTCCAAGCCACAGAAATATCCCCAAAAGAAAGAAGTTCAACGGTTTCAAATTACATGATTGTGGCGGCCAATTATCAACGCCAAAATGTGAGATAAGACGGCCAGTGGAAAGTATCACCATCCTGTTGGAACAAGAAGTCCGTTAACATCTTGCGATAGCTAATTAAATTCACGATAACTGCTTGGCCGAGTTCTTTTTAGAAAAAGTGCTGCCCGATAATGCAACCAGCCTTTAATCCAAACCAAAGAGTCACTATTTTTAGAAACATCGGCTTTTCAACTATTACTAGTAGATTTATATTTTTGTAAAATGTGGCAATTCTGCTGGTGAACGAATCTACTGAGGTGAAAGTATGCCTTGTCGCTAACGATGATGTGCACGAAATGCATTTTGATTCGAACGCCCATATTCGTAAAAGATTTTAATAATCTTAGCGAGCTGCATCATGGTGTATCTCTCCATGGTTGAATTTGTCAACAAAGAAATGCCAAATTAAATTGGGCAAACAACTTGACGTAAGGGTGTGACTCATAATAATCATCACGCAGTATGCTGTGATCACCCTTTAAATAACTTAAATAATATTATTAAATTGAAAAATTATCATTGTTATTGTAGCAAAGAATTTTTAATTGTGAAAAATGAAAGGATAATCTGAAAAATTATATTTTTTACCGAAACTAGCCGGTGAAATGTACTTTCGAAACCATCTACGATTTCATCATCAGCACTCTTTGATTTCACTCAGCTAGTGTGGGTAAAAAATATTTTTTTTTTCAGATAATCCTTTCATTTATCACAATTAAAAAATTCTTTATTACAATAAGAATGTTAATATAAACTCAAGCCTGAATTAAAATTTAAATATTAGTTTAAACCGAAAAGTTCGATAAATAAAAATTCAATGTAAATATTACCTCTACATAAATAATTTAATTAAACTAGCAGAAAAATAAAATTATGAGAAATTATTTTAAGGAATTTTTAACATTTTGGAAGTACTTATATGGATAGACAGTCGTTTAGAAATCATTTTTATTATGAGGCTGCTACATTAATTAATTAATACCTAAATGTTAACTGAAAATGAGAAACATAAATTTTTAATTTTCAATTAACATGACAATGACCAAATGTGCTATCATGTCGAATTTTTGTAATTTTTTGTCTAAGTTTAAAAAATGGATTGAATTTTTATTTTGTCGAACTTTTCTGTTTAAACTATTATTTAAAATTTTTAATCAGGCTTGAGTTCATATTAATATTCTTTATTTTTTCAATTTATATAAACACAGGGCACGGTGCAAAAAATCATTCACTCACTGTTAGTCAGTCAGCATTTCGTTGTATACTGACCTCACAGAAAATAAAACAAATGATTATAAACATTGATTGTTAAAAACAATTATCTGTTCTTATCGCTACCTAACTGGTGGCTAGAGCAGGACAAAAATACTGATATAAATGAAAGATAATAACAAACAAAAGTAAAAGGGTTGCTGTTTGGTTAAAATTTCAATCTAACTCATTGTGGTAAAATATATGAAATAGGAAAAACTAAAAAATTAGTTACCGAATTCAATTAACATAAGTCCCGTGAGTTAAATAGATGATATTTACAACCAACATGTAACCACCGATCAGAGAGTGCTGATGATGAAATCGTAGCTGGTTTCGAAAATGCATTCCACTCGGCTAGTGTCGGTAAAAATATAATTTTTCAAGATTTATTCTTTCATTTATCACAATTAATAAAAAAAAAAAAAAAAAAAAAAAAATTCTTTGTAAAAATAAAGAATATTAATATGAACCAAGCCTGATTAAAAATTTTAAATAATAGTTTAAAAAATGGTTAAAAAATATTTTATTTCAATGATCATAATGATAAAAATTTTACTATGAGCAATATAATAATTTTAAATTCAAATTTTAGTTGAACTAAAAATATAACAATATGACATTACGACATGATAGCACACTTTCTTTATTCTTAAATTTTCTATTATGAAATTTTTGAATGATTTTTTCTAAAACTTGAACAATTTTAAAAATGCGAGAATGTGATATGATATCACACTTTATGAATATGCCTAATGATGGGCTACTATTAGTCTGCAAAAACTTTTACTATTTTCAAACTATTTTAAAATAAACAGTGCAACACTTTTTAGATATTTGAAAAATTCTCACATTATGATAATAAGACTCTAAGAACTTCTTGTGAATACACCTATCGTATTTTCTCTTTGTCGATAGAAATTACCTTTAACATAGACTGACATTTATCTTTCGGCAATTTAAAATATAATTCTTTTATGTTTTTCATTTCATTTCATTTAATTTAATTTGTATATTGGTTTTTGCGTTTAAAACTTAATTACATTTTGTGGTCGTTATGTGCTACAAAAGTTCATGAAATGCTGTGTTGTACGCGTATCTCCTCACTCTAGTATATTTTTATTTGAACATTTCAATGTTTAATCTTAAATTAAATTTGCTATTTTGGAAGTATTTCCGTTTTGGTACAGTATTTTGTACAGCAAAGGGGAAAATTTAAACAGCTCGTACTAAAAAAAAATTAAATGTGCAAAGATTTTAAAAATTTAAAAAAAATATGAATTATTATAAAAAAATTTATTTTATGTAGATTGAGTACATTTATTTAGGTTATAAAGAATATTTGAATATTTATGGGATTTTACAATTTAAATAATTTTTATACAATTTCATATCAATTCATAAGTTTTAGGTAAATATTAGAAATTTGCCCAAAAAAAATTGCCAGGAAAAGAAAATTTACAAAATGTTAATGTATATGTGATTTTCGGTAGGTTGTCAAAAATGAATTACATACTTATGAATGGTTGTTATTTCAACGTAAAATGGATTTTGTTAAGTGTAAAATATGAAAATCGTTAAAGTCAAATCTTTTTAAAAATATAGTACGACAACGACACCAACACGTATTTTTAAAAATTTCTAAAAATTGGTGACGTTATTTTTTGTGACACATGTTCACGTTGTATGAAATAAACTGCACACAATTTATCTAAATTAGGTGAAGAGAATCCGATGAGAACTACTTTTCACTAATTTTAAATTCGTTTGCTAGGATGAAATGATTTGAAAATGTTCAATAGTTTAATAGAAACAAGTAATAGTGCTTCATTCGGCCGTGCCGAATCTTATATACCCTTCACAACGTGAAGTCATGCAATGACAATTGTTTGTATCACCACTAATCTCATATAAAAAACATACATATATAAAAACATCCCATTGTAAAATTATAAATTTACGTACATATGTATGTAAAAAAAAAGTTAAAAAAAAAAAAAAAAAAAAATAGAAAAAAAAAATAATAAATATAAAAGGAAAAATAAAAAAATTATAAAAAATATATATAAAAAAAATATTTTACAAAAATTAAAAAAAAAAAAAAATAATAAAAATAAATTCAAAGAAAAAAAATTAATATAAAAAAAAAATATTTAAAAAAAATAATAAAATATAAATAATATATAAAATAAAAAAAAAAACTAGGTGGCTGTGGTTTTTTGCTCATATCTCGGTTTCTGATTTTCAATACCGATCTACTCCCGAATATTTCTGATATTTTAATTAAAAAGTTGATTTTAGTATACACAGGGACAGACGGACAGACTGACAAAGCTTAAGCGACTCCCCTATTCATCAGCTCTCAGAAAATATATACTTTATGGGGTCGGAAATGAAAATTGTAGAAATTTCACACGGAATGACAAACCGACGTATACCATTTTTCACTGTGTGAAGGGTATAATAAGGATGAATCGTTTTCACCTACAATGAATAAATATTCCTAAATTACTTTATTTAAATTATTGTTTTTTTCTAGTTAAGTCAATCAGTTAATTTTGAAAATAGTCCAAGTCAGTTGAAACTCCGGAGACATTAGTTTCATATGAGATACAAACAAAATTGTACATTCAAAAAAAGGTTTCATTGATTGAGATTAATAAAATTGCAAATTTAAATGGATAACAAAAAAGAAATGTTTTGTAATCTATTTAAACGCAAAACACTAAATAACTTGAAATAAAAAAAAATATTTAACTTATACCAGTTTCATAATTAAGGTCACATAAATATTTAAACATTTGAACTTTATTTTAAAAAATATTCATCCTTTCTTTTAAAATTGTCTAAAACAGAAAAAGTTTATAAAAGCGGCTTTTTTAACAAAACTGTTTTTAAAAAAAAAATTAAATTTGTAGATATTGAGACTAATATTTGATTTGTTTCTCTTAGCCAATGTTTGTTTAACTGTGCAATACTTTCATGTACATGCATAAATGTATTAGTAAGTAAGTTAAGTAATGTAATTTGATGTATGTATGTTAACGGAAACGGAAGGAAATAGTTAAATTAAGCTTGAATTCTATTTTATTTGATCCACAAATTTCTGTTGAGTATTGCAAAATAAGATTTTTTTGTTTGTGTAACTTTAAATTGTAACACGTTCTATAGAGGTCTGCTTTCGTGGTGCGTGACAGCTGTTCAATAAATAATTTTATTTGTACTAAAAATATAAATATTTATAAACTACAATTATTAATGAATTTTAGTCAAGAATTTAAAACTGATAGACACAATTACTTTTATTTCTATTTTTATTTGTTTCCTTTTTCGGATTATCTAAGATAAATTTAAAAATTCATTTTAAAATCTTAACCATTACTTTGCACTAATTCGATTCCAGTAAATGTATGTATAAAGACAGATAAAGCTGACATTTAAATTGCCCTTAAAAAACCAAATAATTCCTTATTTTATAGAACATTAAAATCAAATACAGAACTCAGCATTTCCCCTTTATTATTATTTATGGAATACAAAAGTAATAGCTACTGATTATTTGTCTAAACAGTTGCAAAGTATATAAATAAAAAATTTCTTTCAATCACATATTTATTTGACCACAAAAATGTCACAATAAATCTTATTTACGATAAATATATATTGCCAAGGAAGGGGGAGAGAGCAAACGCATAAACCCTAAACTATACTGCCAACTAATAACAAATACAACAGCTATTTGCAGGATACTAAGAAAAACAACGAGAAGAGACATGTTTTTGTAAACCTAAAAAAAATACAAACAAATAAATAAAAATATCGAAAATAAAAAGACATAAAATAGTTAAGTTTATGAGTGAAAATTAAAAAACAAATAATAATAAATAAAAGTCTAAAGTTTGTTTTACGGCCAAGAACAGTTTACTAAACAAAGCTTATAAAAGCGTTAAAACATTATAGTCGGTCATGCCTAACCATATAATATCCCAAATCGAAATAAATAAAATTTTAATCGCAGTTCCGATATTAAGTAGATATCGACTAGAATGGATCCTCAGCCCATTTATAGGAAGCAGCTGAAAGACATTGTTGCTACTGCGAATGGTTATGGCAGATTTGAAAATCACGCTAGAAGTATGGGACTACCTTGCAAAGACTTTTGTAGAAGTTGTCTCAATTCTATTTCCGATTTATTTCCAACATCACTGCTTTGCACTGGCAAATATCCGAAGGTCACTTTTTGAAGCCTGTAGTGGCGACGATAAGTCTTGCTGAGATTTTTACCTTTTTAAGCTAGTCCAGCTTGTTCTCTAAACCAGGCCAAAATAGGAAGATTAAAACTGTTTAGGACAACTTCCTTCAAAACGGCTGATGATCTTTGAATTTTCTTTCTTCATTCTTTTTCCTATTCTCCACTATACTACACAGAGAAAACAGTATTGGTTGTGAGTACTGCAATTGTTGCCAATCGCATAGTTTAGTTGTGATAGTAGATTTTATGGTTATATCTACAGAATTTGGTTTCGGAATATAAATATGTAGTCAGCATTAATAAATTATGATTCTTGCAATAGAAATTTTATAATCACAAATGAAAAGTTCGATTGCAGGAATTGAACCATTCCATTGGCAATTAATGTGATTTTATGTTTTCTGGGTGTACTAACCTTCATTCACTCTTTTTTTCGAATTTTTTTTCGAATTTCTTACAGGTAATACAAGGAGATCAATTTAATTGACCCAAGTAAGGGGAATCCATAGCTGTTTGTCCTACCTAATCTTTGCCAACAAACATTTTATTTCTTGTGTTCATTCATTGTGCTAAGAAAAATTTATATTCATAATGGGATTAGGTAGAGGAGCTGTGATCTGTTAATGGGCCTTTTTTATTTTTGAACTAATTTTAAGGTGTTTCGTGCATATATTCAGGTAGGTCAGAAAATTACTTAGAGTCACAATTTGACTCAGTAAGTGTTGTTGTAAACGAACGTTAAACATTTTATTCTATTTTTACAATAATTGCGATGAAATTTCGTAAGTATTTACTTTGTTTTTAGGTACTGGATTAACCAAGATTAACAATTGAGTACGCTATATAAAGTGCGATTCGCTATTATAAAACTTTTTTAATTTCTCAACCGCTTCTAATGAATTTCGCGGACTACATTTAAATCACAGATTAAAGCAAGGAAAATCTGCCATAGCTCTCTTATGGCAAACAAGCCAATGCTCGAATAGCATAACGTTTGTCGGATCTGATAATAATAAACTGACAACCACAGCCATAAGCCTTCGTTCTTAGCATAAGTGTGAAGTTCTAAAAGAATTTAAAACTAACATAAGGAGTATGTGTTAAACAACAAACTAAAATTTAGATTTGAAAAATTTCAGACAAAATTTCGCTGACCAGTACGCAGCTGAAATGTAATGTGAACGAAATTGTTTATATTTGTTTTCTTATGAAAGAATGGCAATAGATTTGCACATTTAAATATTTTTTGCATGTTTTTATATTTTTACGCAATTTGGTAATTTGCTATGCGATTATTTTTCTGTGGAGAGACAAACGAAAAGTTTGTTTTCTGAAATTCGAGCAGAATTGCATACTGTTCCGACCTGTACTTAAATAAATATTTTTTTTAATTTCAAACTCGGCAGACGGACAGATATACATCCTTTTTATATCCTTTTTCAATAAAATAAGAAAAATCTTATTAAAATTAAAAAAAATCTAACTTAATAAAAGACTTGATTACATTTTTTTACGACAAAATTTTTATATTTTTTCCCTACTTTTGGAACAATTTTTAAAATCAATAGCCTGTGTTCCGTATTCCGAATGAAATTAAATCTTTCGGAATTGCCATTGAAGTGTTATTGTTTAAAACAACAATTTCATGGCAATTCTGAGTGATTTAATTTCACACGGAATATTGAACACAGGCGAAAATTGTATAAATAGTCCTTTAAATTTCCTTTTAATATAGAGCTTTCTCCTAAAAACGAATTTTAAAAATTTTCTTAATTTTAGGAATTTTCGCGAAAAATATTTTTTTTATAGAAATTTTTTTAATTTACAGGAAGGAATAATGCGATGAAATTAAATTATATTGAATTTTTTTTTATTTTTTTTATAGCAAAAAATTCCACAAATTCAAATATTATTCTTGATTTTTTTTTATTTCTTTATTATTAATTTTTATAGAAAAAATTTTAAAAAGTAATAAAAACTTTGTAAATTATTGTTGTAAGTCAAGCGGTGAAAAATTGAGTAGAAACACAACAGCTAAACAAGCAACAGCAGCAGTTAAAAAATAATAAATAAATACAAATTCAATACAATGTGCAGTAGATGTATCCACTTGAACATAAATACAAACACTTAACTCTTTTCGCTTTATGGCAAAGAATAAAGATAAAATAAATAATAATAAAAAAAAAAATTTGGCCTTAGAAAAGTTGTGGCATACAAGTAAGAAAAAAACATTTAGCTTCCGTTTTTATATCAACATTGTGCACACGAACCATCATACACACACACACGCACACATCACAAAGTGACAAACCCAAAAGAGGATAAACAAAAAAAAAAGAGGAGAAAAAGCCCCACAAACACATACGTTGAACGGAAGTTGATGGCGAACAAATGTAAAATTAATGTATATTTTATTGCCAAAGCAGCAGATATGCTTATAAGAAATTTAAAGAAAATGTATAGCATACATGTAGGCGCTTAACGCGCAGGAAAACGATAAACAAACAACAGTCATCCGAAAAACTTGAGAATAAAAGCCAAGTCAAAATAACCTTAAGTCACAAAAAGAAAAACAAAAAATTAAAAAGACTCTTTAAAAGGCAAAACAAAAAAAAAAAAAAAAAAAATACCAGATTATAAAATAAACATAAAAAGTATCATTATAGAGTAAAATCTGCAAAGAAAAAGTTAACCAAATGACACACACATTTCTACTTATACCAAATAAAATGGCATTCTAATTTAACAACCTTTATATTAATTTCTTTAAAACGTGTGCAATATATTTGTGCATTCTCTTGAGGATCCTCAAGTTAAAATGCTTTGCAATTTAATATTTGAAAAATTTTCAACTTTTCTAGCTTAACAAAAAAATACATAAATAACTTTAATGTATTTCATTGATATCTAAATACAAGCAAAGTATGAACACTTGGGAACTGGGCTATGGGATTTTGCTGTAAAACAAATATTTTGCATACCAAAAAGAATGCTTGGGAAAAAGTTAAAATGAAATAAAATGCAAATGATATACATGTGTATGCATACACCGAAAGTAGGCTACGAATTTTATTAGCCTTAATATAGGCAATAGAAATTAGTGAAATTGGCATTAAAGGTGTAAAAAGGAGAAAATTTGTTTGGAGCAAAAAAAAACTAATAAAATTAACGGTAAAAAATACAGTTTACTTAACACTCGAATTCCCAAATCCCCTTAAATGACCGATGCGCACGCAAAATTTTAAGAGTTAAAAGATATATTAAAACAAAAACAGAATCATCTTCAATCCTAATCTTACCAAAATGTATCAACAAAATACCCTTCGATGTTTAATATAATAATTTGATTTTTATGATGAATTTTATAGGTTTTAGTGTTTAAAAACGTTTTTCTTCTCTTAGGAGGTATAAAACAACTTTTCGGTAATTCCCCATTTTAATATTTCTGTATCAGCCGCAAATATAATTGTATATTATTTAATCATGTCTTGTAAGGGGCATTACAAAAGAATAGAAATAGGTTTCTTATCTCTCTCATCATGTCATTAATATTTACCTCGAACATTTTGGTAATGCTGCAATAGCAATCGATATTAATTTCAACTTTGTTGTAGGATGCAGATTGTTTGGTGAAGAGAAGCAAAAGTATCATATAAATATGAAATATAGATTCCAGTTCGAAGGTATGGAGGAAGCTATAGTTTCACAGGTGATCGAATAAAGTAATGAAGTTTAGTGATGGCGATGAATACGATAAGGGCAGTAATAAACATGAGGCAGCTGGTCCATTGCAACCAGTATTGGAAACAACTAACCAACGTAAAGTCACTTAAGAATAACGTAGGGAAATGGTTTATATGTTGTTTGAGCAAATATAACACTGTCCTGTATCAAATGCTAAAGACCAGTATGTGCGTAAGCGTTTTACATAGATTATGAGACGAAATATTTTCAACGATTTGATTGTCAAGCTGCCAAAACTATAAAGTTTTATAGAAATGTCAGATGATAAATACTGCTTAGCAAAACTAAGCATCAAACTTTAATGTAGAATAAAAAATACGGAACTGTGTGATGTTTCACTCCTTCTGCCACTTGGTTGGCATTGGTAGATTGGTGACATTAAGGACGATAATATGGGACCTAGGAATTTTATATTTGTATTTATGTCTCTAGCTTTCTCTGTAAATCTCTATCGCTTTCTTCTTTGCACTTTCTCTGTAGATCTCTATCTTCTTTCTTTTATGCGTAATAGGAATACAATTTCCTTGTTTTTTTTTTCATCCTCTCTCTTTTTGAGGACAATTACAGCCGAGGTATTGGTGTCCATACGGAGCAGTAAATAACTGTAGATATTAACGCTATTGGCAGCATAACCAAGAAACGATATTAAAAATTATCAAAAAAGACAGGTACACATGTTTGCGTTCAAAACTCGTTCGGTGCTAGCAAAGCTCTTTTGAAACAAAGTTGAAATAATTATTATGAAATTATTTTGTATAATAATATGTCCTTTATTGCCAAATATAATCACAAACATCAGATTAAGGCCCAAAGCGAAACAAGTAGTAATAAAAGAAATTTAAAAGCAAAAATTTTAACTTTATCGGCCACATTCTATACAGACCCGAAACCACAACATCAGAAATGCTACTGATTCGAAGACTTGCGCTCACATGGAGCCGACAAGTTGTTAGAAATTGAGGATAAATTAAATTCCTTGCTCAGAGTAAATCATACAATAAGGTCTTTGCTGAGGCTTCATGCTTATGCTATGTTAGACGAAAATATTCGAGACGATATTCAGAGTTTCAGAGCCTCTAATATGATATTCTCATTTAAAGACGCTCTCTTAACAATGTTCCCATATTTCCAAAAAAATTTCTTTTTCCTGTAAAAGCAAATCAATATATTTTGATTTGAGTGCTTCATAATCAGTAATAAAGTGACAACAGTTGAATAGTTTTCATAACAATAAACACATTATAACTACAACACATACGAGACATTACTGAATTACTATGTAACACGACACAAATTGATCTTGAACGGAACCCAGCAAACAATAAGTTAAATGTTTGACGAAGATACTTAATTTATTTTTAAAACTGCAAAGACGAAATTAAAGTTTTACTTCATTTGTTTTGAAAATGTGACAGTAAACTTAGGATCAAATACCAACAATTTAAGAAAAAACATTAAAAATTTATTGCCATTTTTCAAGAGCTTTGACATTCGACCTATTAAGATTTTGGCTTATGATTTGATTTATGGATTGATTATGGAAAGTATCAAACTCGTTAGGGTTTCCAATGAAATTCTCAGCTGTTTTGTGGCAACTTAGGTTCAATTGTGTTTGGTTACCGACCCAGTATACCTTCATTAAAAAAATAAAAGATTAATACTTCTTCTGTAGACAATTCAAATCTTTAGAGCAGCAAAAAAAAAAGGATATTTATATTACATATGCAAATCGTCTCTAAACCATTTTATGCTTGAGATTTGATACCATCTTTCCTTCCGAAGTTCCCTTAAAAAGTTTCCTAATTTGACATTAAACATTTATGTTTGCTGGGACACTGTTTGCATAGAGCAGTACGAGGATTTAATACGATTTTAATTTATACCTGTGATTGCAGTATTCAATTCAATTTCTTTGAAGCTATTGTTTTCATCATCAACATCAGATCTGTTTGAAGGGGCAGTGGTAGTTTTAGGCAAACGTTTGCACAACCAACGTAAATAGCCCACAGGTACATCATTATTAGTATAGAATGTTTGATGAGCATCTGATGATGAAGATGGTGTTAGTAAGGACGTCGACAAATTTGAGAATGAAGACAAAAAAGTTTCAAATGACGTTCTTGTGGGAAAGATTTTATCTATGCTGGCTAGTGTTGAAGATTCTAATAGATCTTGAGAAGTTGTTGAAGAAATTGAATTTATTAATTCAATAAGAATTTCCGTATGGTCTGCTTGTTGCTGTTGTTGTTGTTTTTGTTCTCTATCTAAAGCTCCTCCTTCAACATAATAATCACTGTCATAGAAAGTGTCATCATAATAGATGTTTGTGTCATCAAAAACATCTGCTTCTTTATCTTCTTCTTCCTGTTCTTCTCTAGACTCATGGTCTTGCTCAGTGACTGTAAGTGGCGAAAGAAACTTTTCTTCAGTTGTTGCAGCAAAACTTTGCCATTTGGAGATAGTTGCTTCAGTGCTAGTGGTGTAAAGAGAAGATATTGTTGTTTCTACAACATCATCATCCGTTTCATTATAATTTATGGATTTTATTAATAACGATAATTTATCATTAGTTGTGGCATTAGTATCATCATTATCGGCTTTAGTGTCGGGTATCTCAACTCTGTACGCTAGATTATTGCTGCTAACACTAGTTGCATTATGGTTATTGCTGTTTTCGTTTTTAATCACCAACAATTTATTATTCATTTTTAGATTGTTTTTATTTTCATTTCCATCGTTTAGTGTAGCAGCATTTGCATTCATGATGGTTTTCACATCAATTATTGGTATTTTATTGTTTTCATCTCTATCAATTCGTTTGCCTTCCTCTTCCTTTGGTAATATATTACGTTTCATTCTCTGCTGCTCCACTTTGTGGTGATAATCTCCACGGCTACTATCGCTAGCACTATTACGTTTATTATCCTGAATGGTGGCACTCTGGTCATCATCATCATCAAAGTATTGTAATTTTAGACACATTGCATAGAGATATCTTGCTGCATAACTATCATAAAACGCTGTTGTAATTGATTGCTCCTGTTGCTGTTCCTGTTTATCATCGCCACTGAATTTTATACCAGGTGTTTGAAATGCATTCTCTCCGTTTAGAGGTGATGAATTGTTCATAATATCCTTTTTATCTTCTGTATGTTTTTAAATATGTTTTTTTTTTGCATTTAAAATAGATGTGTTTGTTTTTTGTTATTAAAAATGTAAATGTGTGTTTGTGCATACACAGATGATTTATTGTGAAAGTAGATATAACAGATTACATAGAAGAATGTTGACAAAAAGTGGTAAAAATTGATGAGACACTTTGAAATGATTGAACATGTATACGTTAATTAATAGACAAACACAACTACAATAATTGTTGTTTACTACTCATAAAATACACTATAAAAGCTTAAACTATATAATTGAGTAACATTTTACGTATTTTGAATTAATTCAGTACATTCAAGTAATAGATGGAGGCTTGATTGAATATTAAAAAAAAAGGATTTAAACTTTGAACTTATATGTTTCTAAAAGTCCAAAATATATAAGTCTTCTGTATGGGATGTCCCAAAAGTCACGATATATTTAAATTTTATATTATTTCAGAGGTAGGGTATTGCCATCCCAAAACAAAATATTAAAAAATATCTAATAGCTTAGGTTTAGTAAAAATACAAACTGCAATATCTGATTTCTTGTTAAGATTACTTCAAAAAGTTTAAATAAATATTTTACTCTGGCAGTTTTAAATATAATTAAAGGTATTCACATCAGTAGTTGGACTACATTGTGAAACGTCAGTAAAGTTTCATATATAACGTACATCACCTACTACTACTTCTACTTCTTAAAGGCTGCGGCACAATGAATGCGTCGTCCGTTAAACTTCAACTTTTTCAACTGACAACTAAGTTAAAATAATGTTTTCTTATGAGTGTTGTCACATTCAGTACGTCTCCATCAACGCAAAGTACGAAAGTTGACAAACTTTTAACTTTTGACAACTACCATATGGTTGTGCGCAAAAAGCGAAGTCAACCGGCTTTACAGCAGCCGCCGTACTTTTTTGTGATGCATGAGCCGCCACAGAAGCATGCAGTTTTTTTTCGGTTCAAAACTCTTTTTATACCCTTCACACAGTGAAAAAGGGTATGTATATGTAGGTTTGTCATTCCGTGTGAAATTTCTATAATTTTCATTTCCGAACCCATAAAGTATATATTTTCTGAAAGCTTATGAATAGGGGAGTCGATTAAGCTCTGTCAGTCTGTCAGTCTGTCCGTGTGTATGTTGAAATCAACTTTTTGAAGCCCCCCGACATCGCTTGGACCCGGGTAAGGTATTAAAATATCAGAAATATTTGGGAGTAGATCGGTGTTGAAAATCAGAGACATCGGTAAATAAACAACTGAGATATGAGCAAAAACCAACGACCAATTCGATTTTTTTTCACGAAAACAACATTACAACAACAACATACATACATACAAACGTGTATACTGGTTAGAGAAAACGTGGCATCGAATCCCAGCTGAGCCAAAAAAAATTTTTTTTTTTAATTTTTTTTTTTTATTTTTTTTTGTTTTATATATTATATATATAATAATTTTTTTTTAAATTTTTTTTTTTTTAATTTTTTTTTTATTTTTTTTTTATTTTTTTTTTTTGTTTTTTGTTTTTTTAACATACATACGTGAATTTATAATTTTACAATGGGACGTTTTTATATATGTATGTTTTTATATGTATGTACGTATTTCATATGGGATGAATGGTTACACAAACCACTGTTATTGCATGACTACACGTTGTGAAGGGTATATAAGATTCGGCACGGCCGAATATAGTGCTCTTACTTGTTTTATATATAGATTGTATGAATTTGAAGCTAAATTGACATTTTCTTAAAAAAATATTATTTTGTTCTATTAATTTTTGTTATTGTGAAGATAAATAAAAAAAATTATAGAATTATTATCGGCCTTCAGCCGCCGCTGACAATTTAACTGCTGATAATGATCATCAGTACAAAGTACTGATTGTGCCAACCCCTCTCCGTCAATACGTTGAAGTCAGTTAAAAAAGTTGAATTTTGACGGACGACGGATTCATTGTGCCACAGCCTTAAGTCTTTTATTTAATTTTATTAATAATTTTTGTTAAATTTTCCAGTTATGTGGCGTATGGAGTATAACTTAGCTGGTCAAGGTTCGTACTAAAGCACAAATTTCTTTAACAATAAATATGTTAAAAATAAGCTTTATCTATATAGATTTTATTTTACTGTTAATACTACTATGCTTGAATAATAGTTGAATTTAATTCAGCTGCAGCGTTGTGTGTTTCAACGCACAGAGGGTTATTTTGCCAATCTAGCCGGTGAACAAGTGAACAAAAACAACCGTTTTGTTAATTTTGAACGAATTTTTTTATAATAAAAATAAAAAAAAATTTTCGAAAAATTATTAAAATCAGCTGTTAATATGGTCTGTCGCAGAAAAAATGTAATTCGTTTAGCCACTAAAAAATATAACGCCGGCTTAATATGCAAACCTGCTAAATCCACTTTTTAAGTAAATTAAGATTTTGATGCCGTGTCGTAGAGCAAGATACGCCTCGTCGACTAGCATGTAGTTTTTCTTCAATTTAAGTCTTGAAAAGTGTAAAAAGGTTTGATAAGAAAAACTGCTAAGTTCCCTCACAGAAAAATATTTATTTGTAAGAAAAACTGCTAAATCCAGTACATTTTTAGTTCAGTGTTTATTACTAACGTAATTATTTTAACTGAATTACAGTAGAATCTTAAAAAAGTTAAACAAAATGTCCCAAGGGCTATTAACTTTTCTGAACTTTTAACTTTTCTAAGCGCGTTGCGTTTAGTCGCAAAAAGGAATAAATAAAGTATGTAATAAATTTTAAATGTAATACACAAGTTTTTTTTAGACGACTGACGACGAACAAGAACTTCAACAGCAATGTTGAAGATGGACAACATTTTTGGCAGCTCAAAATAAAAAGTAAGTTCGGGGAATACCATAATCTAAATATTAAACAAAAATAAAGATTTAACGTTGCCACTGAGAAGATTTTAAGTCATCAAGCTGCCACTATTATCCGTTGTTTAAAAAAAAAAATGTACACTCTCTAAAAAGTTAACTGCACGTTGATAACGAACAACTGTTAACTTATGCGAGTGTTTAACTTTTACGCGTGTTTAACTTTTCTAAGATTCTACTGTAATACGATTTTTATAATTGTAGATTGTATCATACATGAAGAATACCGTAAAATTAGCCAACCATACTTTTGGTAATTCCCTCGCACGCTACAAATATGAAATATAAAAAGATTTTCGTTTCTCCTGTAAATTTTGCTGAAAGGGCGCTAACTCCCTTTCATATTGAGCTGACGAAATATAACGTATATCTACAATCGGATTCTATTTATTGCCTTGAAGCAGTCGCTTTACAAGACAAACGATATTCAGAAACACAGGCTGACAATTATTTGTAGTTCAACTAAGGACAAATTGAATTCGGGTTGCGTTACTGCAGTCAACAGAGTGAGTAAGATTGAGTTACAGGTATATTCGCAGCACACATGGTACACTTATACAGGTGGCGGTGCTAGCCCAGCTGATAATTATTTTTTTTAATTCGGGTTGCGTTACTGCAGTCAACAGAGTGAGTAAGACTGAGTTACAGGTGGCGATGCTAGCCCAGCTGATTATTTTTTTTGTGCCAATGTTTGTCAAACTCTAAATATTAAAAAAGAGAAACGAAAATTGCTCTCCTTTACGCTATCCCCTTATGTAGTTACACCATGGCAGCACTAAACTATGAATTTTTTCCCGGCTCTCTTTTATATGGAAGATCATGAGCTGTTTATTATGAACTCAAACTAAAAGAGTACTTGTCAATATACTAGATAAAATTACTTGTTGGATTCAACCATAAGTTGAAAGAATATCTTGATTGCATTTGATAAACAAGCGATTGTGAATTCTGAATTAGTGTTGAAAGTGTTTTCAACGACAATAGGTTAGTCTCTGTGAGCGCGGTAGAGCTGATATTGGTTATGTTTCACGGGGGTACAGTTAGAATTAAAAACAACTTGCGAGAAAAACTATTCTGTGAATCAGAACTCCGGGTTACTCCGGGTAAGGGGGTGATGCGAGTAAAAATTTCTTTTTCTCTTTCTCTCTCTATGAATGTGTAAAGGTAGATGGAAACAACTACATGTAAAGAGGCTTCCATATTGCTCAATGATCGCCTTAAGAGGAGTGCAGTTAAAATACTCAAATGTAATTTAAGGAACCTAACTTGAATAAATATATTCTGAACATGATGAAAATTGAGGCGATAATTTTTAATAAATATGTTTAAAGTAACGCATGTACTATTCAAATGGCTGGCAGCTGACTTAAAATCACAGTCAGATGCTATGAGGAAGATCAATCTGGGGCAGATGCTGCCGATTACGTAGAACTCTTTGATAAGGATTGTAAACAATCAACAGTTTTGAACGCATGTAACGGGACGCGTATCAGTGAAGCAGAGATATTAAGTTGGCTTTTCCTATTTGCTGTTAGCTACAAAATCTTGTGGCATGTATTTAAAAAAAAATCAGTGTCTTTCCTTACTATTAAGTTTAAATTAAACATATATTTTGGGACATCCCTAACAAAGGAAATACACTTTTTAATATGTTTCAGAATCAAATTATCACGCTTTTCGTTTATGGCCACATTTTAATAAATTATTTTTTTAATTTAAAATATAACCCAGTAAATTTTGTTAGTTCTTCGTTATGGTTTTCTTTAACAGAAGTAAAATAAATTGTAAAAATGTTTAAACATTATTTTCATTTTATGTATGTTATTTGGGCTTAAAAGTGCCCTCCATTTTATGGTCACAGTTAAAAGCTTTTTAGCTAAAGCAAAGTGTACATTGAAGGTTTTCTAGGCAAAAATGGTTTAACACCAACCAAGGACACATTTTGGAAATTTTGTTAATGATTTATAAAGAGGGGTTACGCGAGTTGTGGTATGTAGCAGATAGACATAAGCATAGATGAATCTAAAAGGAGATTGAGGTATAAAGCGTATTAGAGAACAGATGACCAACACCAAAATATGTTTAGAATTAAAAAATGTGTATTTAAAAATTGTTGGCAGTAAACATTTCTGTTAAACTGTGGCATGTAGATATAAAATAAAAAAAGCTGTACATATTGTTTTATTATTTACAACAGAGGTTTTGTATTAAGACAAACTAGTAATACGTTAAGAGCGTAAATAGCGGTAGTAAAAGTTTTTGTGGTTAAAAAACAAACTTGTGGGAAACGAAAGATTGATATCATACCCGTGCTGTTATATTCCTGAGCCATTGGCTCAACCTTATGGCCACTGAGACCAGCATTTAAATTTTGTTGTTGTTCTTGTTGAGGTAGATTATGAACAGACAGTGATGGCAACGACTTTGTGTCTGCTTTTGATGAGGAGTTTAACAACAACGACGACGGGTAAGAAGCGAAGTATGACGGTGCTGACGACGATAAATTAAAATACATCTTTGGTTTTGTTGTGGCATGTGTAAGTCCACCTAAATGTTGTTTTTGCAACGCTGTTTTTTTTACATTTAGTCGAACAAATCAGCACAACAGTATTAAGAGTTTCATGTTTGTAAATTGTTTTGGAAATAAGTTGGAAAAAATTATTAACAAAAAAAATTAATATTTTGAAATAATAAAAGATAATAAAAACTTAAAAATAAACAACATTGTTCTCGGTGGTTAAATTGATTTTTTAATTGTTGAAAAAAAGTTTGTAAGTAATATGAAGTTTTGCTTGGTACTTACGATCTTCAACACACATCAGTCTGTCGTCCATGAGTTTGAGACCGGTGGGACAGGCACACGATATACGTGGACTGTGTTCATTTATACGCGGCGCTGGCAGACACAAATGTGAACAGTGTCCATTGACAGCCTGACAGTGATTGATACCATCGGGCTGGCGATATGGATGATAGACATGTATGACCATGGGATGTTGAAGCTGTAAAGAAAATAAAAATTATTTTAACAATTGTTTTTTAAAAGAGGAAAATAGTAACAATTTTTAAATTTTTATATAAAAATTTTTCATAAATAAATTATAAAGTTCTAGTTAAAAGAAATATATATTAAAATTTCTCCACATGAATTTTAAAACTTGTTTGAAACACTTTTAAAGGGAAAATTAAAGGAAAATTTTATATAAAAATTTCTTCCTAGAAACTTAAAAAATTTTCTGCAAAATCCCAAATTTTCTTAAATTTAAAAAAAAAAATAATTTAAAAATTTAAAATCTAATCAAATAATTTACGACCTTATTCATAACAAAAAGTTGGCATAAAGTTTATTCATAACACACATGCCAAACTCTGGCTAACGATTTGCTAAACTCTTGTTAACGACCTGCCAAGCGTTTGTCGACTTGTGAAAAACAGCTGTTCTGTGTCAAAAAAATTTTATAAAGAAAAGAATACAAATTTTTGTGCACGAAAAATGTATTGTTCGTGTATTTTTTTACTTTTTTTTTTAAATTTTAAAAACAACAAAATGTCAAAATCAGATATGATATACAAAAAATAGTTGCAATTTTGAGGAGTATTATGCAATTTCAGAGTTGCTCTATGAAAAGTTGGCAGACGGATAAAAGTTTGTTATAAATAAACTCTGTGCCAAAGAGCTGCTAAGATTAATCGGCATTTTAGTTAGCAGCTCGTTGTACGTAGTGTATAAGCTGTGGCTGACTTTTTGTTATGAATAAGGCCGTTAATAAACATTAAATTTTAACTAAAAATTAAAATTTACCTTAATAACTCTTTAATGTTATAAATTAAATTTTAAACTTTCTTTATAGACATTCGTTGGGCCATCTCATAAAACTGTCTTGATGATATTTAATTTTAACAATTTTCTTTCATAATAAAAAATCTCCTTTCCATCTACCACGGCATCAAAGAAAAAAAATAATAAAACAAAAAAGCCAGTTCAGTACATCATTCAGCACTGAAGTCTACAAGAGAAAAAATCTCAAAGGATTAACGTACTTCGCCACCAAGCAAATTTATGGTTACTTTTCCTATAAAATTGCCTCCATTTACGATTTTTATACCCTGCTGGCAAGACTGTGTGCCCATAAATGTTGTATGCAGCATGCCTGTGTGTGTGGCAAACACCAAATAGCAGCCATCAGAGTTTGTTTTCTCAAAACAGATGTGGTCAAAATATTGCACTTACATGAAATACAAGGCGAAATCTTTTGTTATTATTACATAATTTATACTTATGTTTGTTTATGTATGTGTGCGGCTGAGAGAGTGGGTTCAACTGTGAGGAAAATTTCTTTTATAAGAAAAAAATGCTCTCTGCGATATTCTACACACGCCAGCACACCAAGTAGCAGAATATTTTTCATAAATTACAAGACTTTTTGTAAGTGTGAGAAAGAGTGTATGTGTTAACTATAGAACGTGCAGTCTTGTTTAAAAGTAATCCTCAAACGCATGCACGCACTGACTCATTTACACATACTGTTTCTTTTGGCACCATTTTTCATGGAACCATAAGGAAATAAATAATAAAATAGAGTGCAACAACTACAAAAAAAAAAAGAAAAATCAAGTAGTAAAAAAAATGCATAACCAACAAAGAAGAATTATGAGAGGCCACAATATTCGCACTTATGAGCACAAAAAGGAAAAGGATTATATTTGTAATACAAAGAATTTTGCACGGATAATGGACGTTATTTTCTTAAATTATTTCCATTTTTTTAAAAGGTAAATCAGAAGAAAGTCGTAGTAAATTTTCAAAAAAAAAAAAAAAAAATCAAAATAATACCTAGATACTGAGTGTGATAATTTATAAGAGAGTATGTAAATGAATTTAAGAGGAAAAAAAATATTTTTTTGGAAATATTTTTTTGAAAAAAAAAATGAAAGATAAAAAATGTTTTCGCTAAAGAAATGAAAATTAAATAACGAAATACTTATTAAGAAAAATGTTACAGACTTAGTGATAAAAAATAGAAAATTCCATAATTTTTATAGGCTTCATTAAAAGTAGCAAGAGTACTTTGTTTTTCTTTCTCAGGAAGTCATTGTGCAGCTCTATTTAAAATATTTGTGTTTTAAGTGAATTAGAGATAACCGTCCATTTCTTTGTTTAGTTAAAAATAAATTGCCTAAAATAGAATTTTTGTAATTAAATGAAAATCTAATAAGTGTTCTCTATTTGGCCATGCCCAGTCTTATATACGAGGGCTACTACTTATATTTCGGGAATAGCAAATAATAACAAATATTTTTGAATGAAAATGACTTTATTGTTTTTCGAAATATTCTTCTCGATGATCGATAAAATTTTGCATTACTTCAAACAATTTCCCATAGCAGTTTATCCACCACTTGACGCGAGCCTTTTCTCAAGCGATTGATAAATTATGGGGTATCCAACGAGATCAACTTATTTTTACAACTAACGGCGTTGTGCATAATAACAAACTGTATGCTTACTAACGAGCTGCCATCTTTATCTTATGAAAATTGTACCATAAAAAATTTAACAGCTCGTTAGTGAGCACAAAGTTTCTTATTTTGATTATCACCGCCAGTATTCATGCAAAATCGAATGTATTAAAGTAGAACTAATTTGCAAGAATGCCCCTATAACATAATATGTCATACAACAATTTTGCCTTATCAGTTGTTTTGTAGCACAAAACCAGAATTTGGACGACCTTCACGAAATTCTTCGGTGACGGAACTACAACCACAATTGAAATTACTTTACCAGCGATATACTGTGGTTTTTGGTGGTTCATTATCGCAACACAAGGAACTGGGCCCATCGGCACATTCTTGTTGAGATAGTCGAAAGTTGTGAAAAATAATCCAGCGAAAACCTGTTCTAGAAATTTCCATTTTTTTTTTCAAATTGATTATCTGAACTCATTGTAAACATAACAGATATCACAGCGTTTTAAGTACGTTTGTGCTAAAAATGTAAAACTGAATTAAGGTGTTGTTGGATTTTAGCTATTGAGATTAGTGTTGCTATTTCTCTAAATATAAAAAGTTTCCCTTGTACTCCTCACCAACTTGCATATATGTGAAGATTCTAAAATTGGTGGTGATTCCACATTAAAGGACATTGAATAATTTTAAGCAAAATTGTGGAGGTGACTCGAGTAAATGTACAATTGTTAAAAAAGCAATATATAATTAACCATTCCGTGTTTACTTAAGTGTACCATCCCAGCTAATATCACGATACACAATATTAAAGGGTTTGAAAAAAATATATTAAACGCCATCTTGTATAAGAAAGCATGTAAGCAAAACACTATTTTCTTTCCATCGGCCACTTGCATTTGAAAATCGTCGAGGTGCTTGATATTAATATTGATGTGGCTAAAATTGTATCTGTTGCTTTTTTTGGACACTCTTGGATTAAAAATAATCAATCACACTCATTTAATACGAACTTCCGTTGTTTTTAAGCTTAAAGAAATTTAGTCAATTTGCAGCCGATTTTTAAAGTACTTTTAACACGATGGTTTCCAAAAGTTTATTGATTTGTCGATTGCTTTCCAAATCTTTTTTTTTTTGTAACTTAGCCAGGACGTGACCAATTTTTTTTAGAGTTTTGAGTACCACTATCGAAAGGTAAAAAGTTAATTTTGCACAAATCTTACTTGGATGGCAATGAAGCAAGAACCCACTTATAAAGAAATCAGGAAAATTTGGCCCAATGTATCATAAACATTAATTCATTCCAAAGAACCTTTTAATGGTAATTGCTGGACACTGGTAAGGACCATATGCGCAAAAATTTAATATCTCCTACAATAATTACCGCAAAAATTGCGATAACAAGGACGAAGAGAAGTCTACTGAACAATGTCTGGCATTTGGGGACCTGTGGAATCGAACTTTAGGTCAAGGAAAATTGAGTGATATGGTAAAATCCATTCATAAATAGAATAGAATAGAATAATTGAAGAATAATGGCAGTCAGGAGATATAGACGAACGGTGTAATGATGCGAAGGGATCTACAGAGAACTCATAAAAGCTATGTGTTCAGGCGGCTGTGAAATATTTTCAATTTTAAATGCCAATTCAATGTGATAACAACAGAGTATCTGGGAAAGATTATTTTGGCTCCGACTTTACTGAAAATTTTATCAAATTATTATTAAATTCAAGTCTTACTAGAAGTTCAAGAGAAAATTGCTAAAAAAAATATGACGCAATAAATTTACCGACTCTATCTGCCTGTTCAACGATGTCGAAAGAAAACCCAAGCGAAATTTCATTCGTACAAATATATTAAAAACAACAACAAAAACTAAAAATTTGTTTTTGTCTTCAACGTATTTGTACGAATGAAATTTGGCTTGGGTTTTCTTTTGACATCGTTAAACAGGCAGTTACTCGTTTTGTGTGTATCGGCTTTTTAATGTATGCGTGCGGGTTTTCTGTGCCCCAAATGCGACAATTTTGGTTGTTTACATCAAAATGAGCTTCATCTGAAAAGATGATTTTCTTGGCGAAATCGGCCAAAGTAATGTCGCAATATTTCCCAGCGTTGTTCAAGCGTATACACAACCATGTTCGTTCAGCGCAACGGATAAAACTAATTATCTGTCAAATCAGACATGAGCTTAGTGTTACCATTCGCGAAATAAGCACTAGTTAAAAAAAACGTTAGATGGCGGACCCTTTACTTGGTTTTGAAAAGCGGTGAAGATTTGGTATTTTCGGTAACCGGTTTAAGCTCAGGTGCTTTA
The DNA here is from genome assembly GCA_941918925.1 of Phyto melanocephala. Taxonomy (NCBI): domain Eukaryota; kingdom Metazoa; phylum Arthropoda; class Insecta; order Diptera; family Rhinophoridae; genus Phyto; species Phyto melanocephala. The sequence goes on along the minus strand of OW799233.1, from coordinate 45,323,855 downwards.
GATAACCACAAGTTTAAAGTTTGCCTTTTAACTTTTGACTTTTAGCTTATTTAAAAATATTTCTGAAAGACTGATATCCGATATTTGTTACGTAAGGGATCTTCTGAAAACTGATTTTAACAAACACATGGACATGCGGACATCGCTCAATCAACTTTGACACTCAAAATGTTACAGAATTTTAATAAACATATTTTTATTTAAAAGCGATATAATCATCTGGTATCCATGTTCCCTTCTAATTTATTCCTTTGAAGAGCATCAGCAGAAAAATCATTTATTTTGCACCAGTTCTTTAAGTTTTATCACAACTATAAATTATAAATTAAATCAGTATTCTTTACCCAAAACACGTTAAAAAAAATCCTCTAACTGAATAATTAATAAGACTGAAAAACACTTAATATTTTTTTGTATAAAATACCCTTGTGACTTGGTTAAATTTTCTTTTCAAATCTTAATTTAAATCGCTCAACTAACTTACCATATGCACAGCTGTTATGGCTTCAACACCTTGTCCATTGAATTTATTTGCCTTGAATACGGTTTGCTTATCCCAATCTGTCCAGTAAATATAATCCTCAAATGTCGTAATGGAGAATGGATGACGCAAGTATTCCGTTGAATATAGAATCTGACGTCGCTGTGAACCATCATAATTTGCCGATGAGATGATGTTTAATTTACCATCAACCCAATAGATTCGTTTGCGTACTAAATCCAAAGTGATACCATTTGGCCACTTGACATCATAGTTGATGATGGTGGTGCGATGTGAACCATCCATGCCAGCACGTTCGATACGAGGCGAAGCGCCCCAATCAGACCAATACATCCAACTATAAATGAATAACAAACAATGAGGGGAGAAAAAAAAATAGATAAACTAGTGGTCTACTGAATAAAAAGAAAATATTTTGTCTAAAAGAGAGAAACAGAGGTAATATCATGCCCTTAACAGCAGCAACAAAAATTTAAACATACAATATGTATTGTTATCTGTGGTAGTGTAATCATTTTTAAAATGCCAAAACTGTCTATTTGTATTGCAGTATGTTCGTTGTAGTGTTCCGTTGTTGTGGCACCATGACATGGTTAACATAAGCTTGATAAATATGTAGCAAATGTATGTAAATGTATGGTTTATAGCTATATTGGGGTTATGTTACAATTGCCGTGTTTTATTGTTGTTGTCTGTTAACTTAAGTCTGAAGGAGGTCATGTCATATGCTTCTCGTTATATTTGTTTGTTTTTTATTTGCTCCATCATCATGTCAAGTGTCAATCAAGGGATATTCGTTTTTTTTTTTTTTGGTATTGTTAACAATATTTCTTATATTGTTACCATATTTAGTGTCCTTTTGGCATACAAATACGAACACAATATTAAGTGTTGTTTGTCTGCTATCATATGTTTATGTGGTTGCTGTTGGGTTTTTTGTTTTAGTTTGTTGGACAAGTGTATTCATATTCACTTACCCTTCAATGGGATCCAGTGCTATTGAACGTGGTATATCCAATTCATCTTCTATGAGCACTTTACCCATATTGCCATCAAAGTTTGTCAATTCAATGGTACATCTGTGGGTATCCGTAAAGTATATGTGATTGTAAATCCAATCGACAGCCAAGCCATCTGAGGTTACTGTATGCTCTTTCAGTACAATTGTTTTATCGTTGCCCTCATCAATGGGTGCTCTATATGGTGGAAATGAAAATGATTAAACAACAAAAGGAAACAATACCGTGGACAATGGTTTGAAGTAAAGTTTATTTTTACAGAGTTTCATTGTAAATTAATTTAAAATGTTACTTAAAGCTAAACAATACAAATGTTAAGTCATTTTGTTCAATTAATTTCATTTTGACATCATCTTTTTTCCAAGTTTGTGTAAATAAACTTTAAAAGTAAAACACTCCATTAAATTTCAATCAACTAAATTAAAATACCCCAGCCCTGACTGAATAAAAATGATATGGTAAAAAATATTTCATTTACTCTCGTTTTCTTTTTCTATTTTTGACACTTTTCAAGATTTCTTAAAACTTAACTTGAGATACTCTAAATTTTGGTAATTTTCCACAACGTTTTTACTTTTTTCAAGCGTGAACTTGTTAAAGTCTTTACCTAGTTAATCAAAGGTTAAAGATATATTAATTACATTTATTATATTTAATTAGATTTAAATTTGCTTCATGTTATATAGCAGTTATGACATTAAGTGAAAAAAGATTCTTCAATAAAAAAAAAATTAGACACAGATTGACAGATTCAATAATAACCCTGGTTGTATCGTAATATTCGTACTATTGTAAATGTTTACAATATTATGTGATTATTGTTGGTAATTGCCATTGAAACAATTTTGAACAAAAATACAATTTCATTTCACATTAAAGTATTGTATTGGATTCAGGGATGGAAAATTAAAATTTTTTGTAGAATAAAAAATTTTTTTTTTGTATATTTTTTTTTTCTAAATAATAAATAAATAAATAATATATTTTTAAATGTAAGGTTTTATTGATTTTTTTAACTTTTTTAAAGTTTGTTGTTTTATAATATGTTTTGTAGCTCTGCAGAAGTAAGATTTGATTACCTCTCCCACTCCTGATTTTTATTTAACTGTCGTTTAATATTTTTTTGGCATTTAGCGATACAAGCATACGCCGATACAGAGGTAAATACTTGTGTCTACCAGATCACAATACATACTATTATCCAGGATAGGATTATGGCAATTGATAACGTGGCATCAATTTATATCTTTACGAACAACTAGTGAGTTATTAGAACACTAATAAACGAAAAGGTTAAATCTTGAAAAGTGCTGCAATGCAAGAAAGAGATAAACTCTCGTGGGAATTGTGAACTCCTAAAGATAATTTGGATACCAAGTCATTACGCCATAATCAAAAACGACGAAGCCGACAAATTATCCAAAATGGGATCATTTTGGAATAACATAACTTTGGAAAATGCCAAACCCTTTCAGCGGATCAAAAATTAACTTTAAGTTTGGGCGATGAAGGAACACGTCAGGAAATAGCAAAATACTGATGTTGGCAAAATGACGAACATACCATCTCGTTAATTCGAAGAGATTATTAAACACTTAGGAGATTAACTACTGTTATAAGAGGTCACACTAAGACGATTACTCACCTCGCTCGCAAATGACTATCAGATGAAACGCCATATAAAGCATGCGAGGAAGATTGCGAGATCTCGGAATATTACCTTTATTAATGTTCTGCGTTTGGGCATACTAGTCGCGAAAACTTCAACATGCCACGCCAAACTGGAAATGGCAATGGAATTCAAATTGAATTCAATTGAGATCCGTAAGGAATGGGATTAACAAAAAGTGGTTTTTCTAATATTTGTAAGGAGGTTAGGATTATGGTTTTCATTAGGGTCATTTCGTTCCTATGGAAAGCACAACATGTCTATTTGACATAAGTCATGGCTTTGGGTTTTTGGCTTCCCACTTTTCAACCTAACCTAACCTAATATTTTTAAGATAATTCTATAAAAAACAAGAGATCATTCAAATTTCATTCATAATTTACATATGCATGCAACCTACTAACTAGTAAAGTAAATGTGAATGTTTGCATGTTTGAATGTTTGTAACTCAATCACGCAAAAACAGCTGCCCGGAACTAAGTGAAATTTTGCCCACAGATAGAAACCAATTAAGATTAACACATGGCATACCTTTAATCTCAAGATTCAGGCGAATTCGCGAAAATACGGGAAATTTTTTTTTTTGTATTTAGTTAGTCGGTTGTTCACAGGGTTCGAGTGACCATAATTAATCATGAACAAATATTTTTTCTTAATTTTATTAATTGAACTCTTATCCGCAAATATAACAAATATAAATGTTTGTATGTTTAAATGTATGACATTTTTTTGTCACACAGATATAATCACATAAAGAGGCTACATTTAGTGCCGATAACCACGCCGACGACGTCGCGACGCAGGCACAGGATAGCACACAATAAATTCAACGACATTTTTCAAAAATATACTAATTCATTGATACTAATTCATTAATACTGATTCATTGATTAATAATGTTTTTTTTGGTTTTTGATTTCTATTTGTTTTAAAAAACTATTTATAGTTTTCTCTTTTAAATTCCAGGATTTAAAAAATTTCAACTTTTATTAAATTTTCGTTTTTAAGACACTTTTGACACAAAAGCCAGTATTGATTCATGAAGCATGACTGCATTTACTTCGAAGCACATCATTTATGGCACTGTTTCGCACTTATATAGTCATTAAAAACGAAGGCTTTTACGCTTATCATTTAGAAATCATTAAAATATAATTCCCTTTGTTTTACTTCTTTTTTTTATATGTCATTGTAATTGTAAATTAAAAATATTTGAAAACAAATCAAAAATTTTAAGTGAAACCAAATTTTTGAAATTAAGCAAAAAACCTTAAAAAATTATTTGTAATTTTATGAAGAAAAACACATGATGGTGGTGTTTTAAGGAACATGATTCTCCATGTCCATATAAGGGAGCGTCCAGAGTTATTCAGTGTTATGTTTCGGAGCTTTTGGCTATTTAAAGTGGATTAAGTGGGGTATTCTCTAAAGACAGAGCCAACTATAAGGAAAGTTCACTGTATATATGTATGTTCATTATAAAAAATAATATCAATATAAACAATATATATATTTTAATTTACTTAAACATTTTCATATCATACTTCAGATTATAGTAAACAAAATTTCTATTGAAATGCCTCTACACCCTAATATTTTATTTTAAATATAAAATTGCAATAACAAGCATTTTATAATGCTCCTTTCGTTTTTGGTAGGTGTAAGTGTAAGTATCTCCCATTTTTAAACCCCTTACAACTGATGTGGTATGAGTAAAGAGAAAGGGGTTAGGAAAACAATAAAGCTGTCTTTCAAATACATCAAAAATTTCATTTTATTCAAATGAAATACCTCGACAAGGCAGGCGCTGAAGTAGAAATATTAAATACGAAGTGAAAAGTTTAGACGTTTTCTAAATGTATAAAACAAGAATCACTCTTATATCCATGACAACTAATCCACCCTTTGGCCCAAAAAATCTCTTAATATATTCATGGAATTTAACAATACTTAGGTGAACAATTTTACTCCACCATCTCATTCAATTTTCAACAATAGTACCCCAAACAGAAATGCTCTCATCAGAAATCTTAATGAATGTAGTGACATGCACACTTTAGCCTTCATAACTATGCAACCTCTCATGATCTCTCATACTTACTTGTAAATACTTTGTGTGGTCACATCACTCCAAAATATCATGCCGGTGCGGAATACGAAATCTAACGCTGTTGCTGATTTTGTATTATTCACAATTGATGTCATTTCCATGTGATCCAAAGCAATTTTTCGTATATCATGACGACGTGCCAGCAGAAGTGATGCATGTCCTTCCGTTGCCTTACAACGTGTATGGTTGCGTGGATCACGCATATAGCCATCCATACACTCGCACTTGTAACCACCAATTTCATTAATACATTTTTGTGAACATGCTCCTGGATTTTCGGCACACTCATTAATGTCTATACACGATTTATTATTAATTAATTTGTACCTGCAGAATGAAAGAGAAAAATTGTGAAGAGGTAAATACAATACAAAATAAAAATGTTTGTAAATATTGAAAGAAAAACATAAACAGAGGGACTTAAAAACAGCATTTTATCTTAAATAAATACAAAATGAAATAAAATAAGAAATAATAGTTAAGGTGATTTATTTTGATAAAGAAGTAAGAGCGCTATATGCGGCCGTGCCGAATCTGATAATACTCTTCACCGTCATGTAGATAGACATAGATAGATTTCATGGAATACGCTATTTTCTTTATTATTACCGCTGCAGTCTTTGATTTTGAATTTTTGTATTCTACTAGTCAAGCCCCTTCATTTGATACCCATATTGTCGGGACTAAAAAATTATGCTCCGCCATTTTGTTTCAGACGCCATCTTGGATTTTACAATTTTTTTTATAGTTTACTACATTGTACTGATCAAGCCTTTTTATGTGATACCAGTATTATGGGGGTTAAAGGGGACAAAGAAGTAACTTCTATATTTGATTCATATATTCGCCATTTTATATAAGACGGCATCTTAGGTTTTTTTATTTTCATAACTAACTATATTTTAATACCCAAGCCCTTTTACTGGATCACCATATTGGCTCTTTAGGTTGTATAGAAACTAAAATATATCGATTTTCGTTTGTAAATTTTAGGAAAAACACCGAAGCAGTTGTACTCTGGTGTTTATATCTCAGTTGGTTTCAAACCGATTTGTTAGTTTTTCTTAGTAATATTTTTTGAAATTACGGTTTATAATCGGGTATCTTAAGCGTGTTCAAATATTATTTAGAAAATTAAAAATATTTGATATAGTAAAAACAATGTATATTTTTTTAAATAATTTTTGCCTATAACTTTGCTAATTAGTGCAAAATTTGTCCGAAATTTTTAATGAATATCTCTAGAGGCATATCAAATATACAAATTACCCAAGGGCTACCCAATTTTAATTTTTCTTGTAAAAATAAGCGAAAAAACAGAGGAGTCGTATTTATATGCTTATATCTCAGAAAGTTATGGTTCTATTATGGTGGTTTCCAATACCAATCTGCTCCCGAACATTTCTAATATTTTGATATCTTGCGTGGGTCTTGCCAATGTCGAGGGAATTTAAAGTTTTGATTTCAACATACACATGGACTGATTGGCAGACTGACAATCGCCTAATGGACTCCTCTATTCATAAGCTTTTAGAAATTATATAATTTATGGGGTCGGTAATGAATATTGTAAAAATTTCGCATGAAAAGAAAAGCATTTACTTTAATGTGTTAATGCTAAGTTAATGTACAATTTTTTTGCAACTCTTCGCTTCGACAGCATTTTTTATATGAAGTTTTCGTTTCTATGTAAACGAACACGAAATGGAAATTTTTATATAAAATACGAATACAGAAATTTCAAGAAAGAACTTTCATGTTTGAATGTAGGGTAAATAAATGTGTTTAAGAAAGTAATTAAAGAAATGCCATACTTTTTTTACTTACCCCGTTTCACATTCACACTTATAACCTATAGGTTGATCCAAACACTTGTGCATGCAGCCGCCATTTTTTATTGAACACTCATTAATATCACATTTATTGGCTGGCTCATCTTCACCGTCCGGACAGTCTTTGTTTTTGTCACAAACTTTGGCAAGAGAAATACATTGACCGCCACCACAATCAAATTGCGTAGTGGCATTGCATACTGTTTCCTTATGTAGACCTGTTACCAAAACAAAAATGACCATCATATTATTGTTCATTATTATTGTTTATGTAATTTCTAATTCAATTATTTAAATATTTATTTCTTATTACCACACCACTCACCACAGTTTAGTTCATCGCTTTTATCGGCACAATCAAAGAAACCATTGCAAATAAGATTCCCCGCTACGCAAGAACGATCGGCACACTGAAATTGATCGGGACGACAGGTGGTATTTTTACAACCCTGATTGATTTCATCATCGCAACCGGGACAATCACATTCACTGTCACACAACCAGCTTTTATGCAGGCAAGTAATACGGTCTTCGCACTGATATTCATGGGCCAAACAGGGTGTATGAGTATCGGTTACATTGCGGCAATTCTAAAAGTAAAAAAATGAAATAATTTTAATATTTTTGTTATTTATTTTTTTTAATTAGTGGATATGAGAACTTATAATTCGAGTGAAATTCAATTGTTCGGAGTTGCCATACAGTTTATTTTTATTTTATGTTTTATTTTTCTTAATCAATACAAATGCTTGCATATCTAAAGGCTGCAGTTTACAAATTTTAAACGCACAGAGTTTATTGAGGAAATATTTAATGGACGCTCGTAAAAGTATGTATGTGTAACACTATTTATTGTAAATAATTCAAATTAAGAAGCCAATATTAAATCCACTTAAGAAATTGGAATGTGGTTCCTTATTTTTTGGTTTTCGTTTTTTTAGTGATGCAAACTGATGATTCAGAATTTTTTTCCCTGACATGCTTGTAATGGTTGCTTTTTTAACCGTTTGGATTTTGAAACAAAAAAAATATTTTGGGCGATAAACTGAAGTCTGCCATTTACTTTTTAAAGATATTTTTATGTAAAAGTTGCCTGCCGCTATGAGCTGTTCCATCCTTCAGTTTCAATTTTGATAAGAATAATCTTTCGAGAATTTCGTCCGGCATCTCACTTATTACAGCTGCAGGGTTAAAATATTGGGTGGCATGTATCCACGCCCGAAAGACTTCACATATTCCCACAAAAACTAGTCTTTTGTGGTGAAATCGTATGATCTTGTTAATCAAAGTCGACTCGCACTAAATTCATGATATCGTATGCCGTTAAGCAAATGTCAACCAAGTCAAATTCTTCCATTCCCTTGCGTAAAATATTTCAGATATTCGAATAACACAGGCCTAATTGTTGACAATGTTGACGAATTGACCTAAAACGATCTTTATTTACACTAGCCGATGTAGCATTAATATTCTTCTTGAAATACAAATTGATTAATGAAACAATGTTCGTTAGAGTAAAGCTGGTGCGAAATTTGGTCACAACACCTTTAGTAGGCTGTTCGTTAAATCGATTTTGATGGCCATCAAAACGACGAGTTCTACGAGGCATATTTCACACGCAGCACAATTTTGATCGTTTGTTATTCTATTCATGGCGAAATGGCAAACCTAATTGAGCATTTTTGCCATCGCCATATATCACCAATAGTTTCTTGACTAAAGAAATTTACACTGAAAATAAATAAGCTCGATAATATTATGTTTTCTTTCAAACAAAAATTATTTTTGAAGGCTCTGAAACTGACAAAAAGTTTTGAATTTTTAAAACTACAATTTAAACGAATTCTCTATAATTTAAAAAAAAAATTCAGTATTGAAGGTATAAAAAATAATGCTCGATGTAAATTGTGGGTCATGCCTTACGTCAGGTTTTTTGCCCAATTTAATTTGAAATTTCTTTGTTTCAGTGTTTGATAGATTTAATTAAGAAGCGGTACGCAATCGAGAAGCGCGCTAAGATTTTTAAAAGAAATAGGTAGTTGAAATCAAAATGCATTTTGTGCAAATCTTGTTTTTTTTGTAAGCATAATCGATTAAATATGTTCACAATCGGTAGAATCCTGTGAAAATTGGGTCTGTAGAAAATATGAAAATTTATGTGCCTAATTGCTCAATTCGTTCTGTGGAAAACATTGCTGTTGTTCAAGATTACATGGCAGACGAGCCGTCCACCGCGACTAGTTGTCGTGCCCAAAAATTTAACATCTTACCAACATCACTAATTCGAATTTTAAATAAAGGTTTGAACTTACACGATAACAAGGTTCAATTAACTCAAGAACCGTAGCCTACTGACCATTTTTGGCATCGTAAATACACCGAATGGTTGACTAAACAGACAGAAGTGAACGATGACTTTACAAAAATAATAATATGCAGCGACGAGGTACACTTTTACCTCAGTGCATTCGGTAACAAGCAGAATTGGCGCATTTTAGCAAATGAGAATACATGGTTTATGTTCTGGCGTTGTCATCTGAGCGTACTTCTTCGAAATTGAAGTCGGCCAGTCAATTTCTGTAAATAGTGATTACTAACGCTAAATTATAACGAACCTCTTGTGACCAAAAATTGAGGATATAAATAGTCCTGTACGATATGCGGTTCCAACAGGATCATGCCACTTGCACACACAGCCAACAAAAGCAATGCTGTAAAATAAACATTGTTCAACTAATACCATCTTGTTCAAAAACATGTGACATATAAGGCAACTGCATAACTGCAAAAATTACTTTACCGACATCTTAAGCAAAAGGCAAACATGAAAAAACTTGTGGTAATGACGTGCAAAAAAGAATACAGGAAAAACAGATGTTGAGAAATTTCGTACTAACAAAAATATGAAATCAATTAGGACAAATAATTTTATGTTTCAATTTTCAATAAAATACTGAGTTAAATAGTTGATACTTATTTACACACAACACTTGTAGTTCTGATCAAAAGAGAGCTGATTATGAAACCGTAGCTGGTTTCGAAAATGCATTCCCCTCAGCTAGTATCGGATGACTAACTTTTCGTAGATATTCTGTCATTATCGCATTGAACTTATAGCCTAAATTTAATAATTAAAAATATATAAAACAATGGCTCTTTTGTGTTAGAAATTCAGTGGCGATTAGCCCCAACGATTATGTGATTTAAAACCGTTTGACTTCTTTCTTCGAGGATAATTAAAAAGAAAAAGTGTACGCGCATAAGCCAAGAACAGTTCAAAGCGAAAGGTTAAGATAATTCGGAACATTAACGACATTGAAAATAATTAATTTTTGTATGTCTTAGTGTCATTGAAAATACTTATGCACCGTCAGATAAAAGTAGGCCACCAAAGTCGTAGCTATCATTTGGTCAATATTTTGTTTTACACATAATTGTCATAGATGCGTGCCCCGGTGGACTAGTCAGTAGTATGCTGGTCTGCTAGTTTGAGGGTTGCGGATTCGATTCCCGCCAGAGACACTGGATTTGTCTGCTTCTCTTCTCTCTTTTCTATTCTATTCTTACTTTTCTATTCAGGTATCACAAAGGGATCAATATAATGGACCCAATTGAGCTGCACAAAAGCTGCCTGTTCTACCTAACCTAATTGTCATAGATCCTTCTAACGTACCAAAAAATTTTAAGATAATTCTCTGTTTGTTTTAATTACAGTTAGAACCGCGCGTATTAGTTAAACTCTCCCGTAGATTTAATAGAAAATTTAATACAATGTTTTTAATTTTTGATTTTTTGTCCTTTAATATTCAAATAATAATTAAATCAACATTTTTAGAGGAATTTTAATTTTACTACTTCCCATATTTTGTCTATTTTCCTCACTTTAATGCTCTATTATTACTTTTTAATGGTATTGCATAATGCCTACTACTTTGATAATCTGCCTGATGCCAGTAATAAAGTTTAAAATAATGCACTAGATTTATACATGTTTTTTAGCGCCCATATGTATGCAGCGCAACTGAAGTTATTACTGTTAATGTACATACATAAATAATTGTAGTTAGTAATGCTGTAAGAACATTTTTACTGTTGGCTTTTATTTTAATTAAACAAAATGCATACATTATACATATTGTAATAATAAACAAAACTATAGAGCCTCGTAATGCATTTCCGGTTAGAGTGCGGATTTAAAATGTAAAATTATTGGAGTTTAATAAAAACGTTAAATTCTTGGGATTATAATGGGAAGAAGTGGTTACATTACAAAACGTTAAATAGTTAAGTTGGATGAAATGAAATGCATGTTTTGAAGCAATTGCCTTTTTAGTTTAACATTTAATAGAAAATAATTGCTGTGTTAAATCCAGCGCAGAACCAGGGGGAGGTATAACCACATGGCTTGTTTTATACACATATAATAATGTACACATATATGACAATTTAGAGTTAAAGTTTAACAAGAAAATGGAAGAAATAAAGCAAGTAAGAATGCTATATTCGGCCGTGCCGAATCTGATAATACCCTTCACCATCATGTACATAGGTATAATCCCACATCATAGCCTAACCTATTTTTCATGTTATACGCCATTTTTCTTAATTATTTCCGCCGCCATCCTTGATTTGGAACTTTTACGTAGTTATCAGTATTCTAATAGTCAAAATCTTTCATTTGATACCCATATTGAGGGTGTTCAAGAAGTTACATTGTAAAATACCACATTTGACTCATATATAAATTTATTGTCCGCGATTTTGTAGTGGTGACCTATATGAATTTTGATTTTTTAAAAGTGCTTATATTGCGCTAGTCAAGTCCTTTTAGATGATACCAATTTTTACTCTCTCTGTTGTCTAAAAGCTGAAAAATTTAATTTTCGTTTATAAACTCTTGGAATATATATTTATAAATGTTGCCTATAACTTTACCGATTAGAGCTAGCTATATTCAAAAATATTCACGAATATCTCTAAAGGCATATTATATCTACAAATAGTAGCATAAATGTGTACCTATAATTATTCTATGGCTGAAAAATCTTAATTTTTTTGGTAAAAATATAAGAAAAAGACCAGAGGCAGTCGTGTTAATTTGCTTATATCTCAGAAAGTTATGGGGCGATTATGCTGAATTTCAATAGCGATTCATTCCCGGATATTTCCAAAAGATTGATACCAAATACAGATACGAAGAACAAATTGTTGCTTCTAAAATCTGATTTCTACCATCACCTGAATAGACAGGCAAACAGACAGACGGTCAAGGCTTAAATTTTAATAATTAAGATTTCAAAAAATATATACTTTATGGGGTCGAAAATGAAAATTGTAGAAATTACAAACGGAATGACAAAGCTATATATACCCTTGTGCACCACAGGTGAAGGGTATAAAAAGCAAAAACTGAACCACCATTTTATAAAAAATTTTAAATATAATATAAGCAATATAAAGATATTCGAGAATTAATAAAAAAAAAGTATAAAGAATACTAAATTAACTAAAGCAATTTACTAACAATTTTAAACTATCTTAATAAAATATTTAAGTTTGTTACCAACAAACCATAAAGAAGAAGAAAATAATGCCTTTAAGTATGCAAGTATTCTATGCTTCTCTTTTACCATGACCGTACAATGAGAAATTTATGTCGCAAATAAACAGGAACTGCTAAAACTGTATTTCCTAAACTGTATTTTAAAGGCCACTGAAAAATTTATATAAATTGTTAAAAATTTTTCTCTTAATAATAAATTTCTTAAGAGATAAAAATTCGACAAATTTTGGACTTCTAAAAATAAATTTTTTCTTTAATTTTATTTCTAACAAAACGGTTTTTTTTTATATATATAAAATAAGTATATATTTATATTTTATTCGAACTTATACTATATATTAAATTTTCAATGTGAACCATTTTTTATTTTGTCTGAAAAAGAAAAAATTTCTTTTTGTAACGAAAATGTATTACGGATATGAAAGAATATGAACATGTTGAATTATTAATTGTCATTTGATAGGTGAAATAAAAATTCAACAAATTTGAAAATTAATACTAAAATTCACTAATTCAAATTTCATTGAATTGTAACATAAATAGGAATTTTAAGTTGCATAGTAGTATACCGATAAAGAGTGCTGATGATCAAATCGTAGCTGATTTCCAAAATGCATTCCACTCGGCTAGTATCGGAGGTAATTTTAGAAATAATATTCCTAAAAATGGTTACAATTTTATTAAATTTGAATTATAAAATTAAATGAAAGAATAAATGAATTTAAGCCAAAATAAAAAATGATTCTCATTGAAAATTTGATATATATAAAATAAGTTCAATATAAAATCAACAGCAGTCAGTAAAAATGCTGCATTCGGTCATATAGAATGAGATAAATCTATTTACCATCATCTACAGAGTTATACCTTTAATATAGTAGCGTAGCATGCATTTTAGATTTAATTTTATACGCCATTTTGCTTTATTATATCCGACACCATCATTTACATTAACTTTTTACAAAGTTAGTAGTATCCTACTATTCAATCAAGCCTTTTCATTTGATACCCACATTGATGGGGTTAAAAACAAAGATTATCTGCCATTTTGTTACAGAAACCATCTTGGATTTTACACTTTTTCTTAGTTTAATGTATTCAACTTTAATTTGATGCCAATATCGGTTGGGTTGAAGGGGACAAAGCCATATTTACTATATGTGACGCATATATTCGCCAATTCATTTAAGACGCCATCTTGTATTTTACAGTATTCTTGTTGTCAAGCCCTTTCGGTTGATATTATTATTATTGAAGGCGTTTAAGAGGGTATTAATTTGTTGTACGCCATTCTTTAATGACGAAAATTATGGTATTGAAATATTTGTATAGTGTGTTATATTTTGTTAGTCAAGCACTTTTATTCGGTACTCACATTGACCCTTTTGGTTGTCTAGAAGCCAAAGAAAATATATTTTTGTATTTGAAACATTAAGAACTAATATCCAAAAAGTGAAGTTTCTGTGTTTATATCTCAGTTAGTTTCAAAACAATTAGTCAGTTATTCAAAAGGGTGATTTCTGGGCTACGGGTTGTAATTTGATATTACTTTTGTGTCAAAAGATTATTTAAGAGCTAAAAGAGCCTGATATATTTAAAGAATAAATATATTTTTCCAAATAAGTTTTGCCTATAACTTTTCTGATTATTAATCTATTTTTCCGAACAAATTTACGAGTAGCCCCAGAGGGTATATCATAGCTAAATATAAATGGTAACAAACTAGTTTATAATGCCGAAAAATTTTGCTTTCTATGGTAAAGAAATAAAAAAAAAATTCTTAGTCGTGTTTATTTGCTTATATCTTAGAAACTTATAAGCGATTGTGCATTAATATTACATTCAGGTCTTAAAAGAGACTTTAACCTAAAAACAGTCAGACGGACAGATAGCCATTACCCAATTGACTCCACAATTCATTAGCTTTTGGAATATAGATTTTTTATGGAATCATACATGACCCTCAGGTGAACTTTATAATTAAAAAAATTACAAAATAACTTTCTCTATATAGAAATTTTCAACAAATTTCTTTTTGTAAATTTTCAATAAATTTTCTTTAATTTTTTTTCTATGAATTTTTTTATTTCAAATGTTTTTGTTTTCAATAAATTTCAAATTTTTCTATTAACAGATATTTATTCGGAAACCCTGTAAAACAAATTCAATAAAAAATACATTTTCAGATTTGTATTTAAAGTACACAATGAGAAGTTTTGAAGTCTATATAATTCTTAGCATACTTCAAGGATGATAACGTAGTACATACAATTTTGGCATTACTATTATTTTTATTCTTTAGAGTTTGAAAAATTTTTTTTGCTTTTATTCACCATCAAATAAATTTTGTAGCATTGAGGAACATTTTTATTCCCTTTACATACTTTTTATACATGAACGAATAGAGTTTCATGTATACAAAAGGATCTGTTTTGTATCTTTTATTGTTATGCTATGATTGTTTTAAAAACTCTCCTTGTTGTCTTTCGGTATTGTATAACTGCTGTTAGGAAAGAAAGGCTACACTAAAAGTTCAAGCTCAATGCCTGAGGGAGCTGGGATATGTTGAATTTATATGAATGTGTGCAGTTAAAAGGAAATGCAGCAACAACTTCGACTTAACTTTTGGTTTGGAAAAACATCCGGGTAGTTTTTTATGGGTTTCTTCAAAAAAAAAAAATAATAAAACAATGTATTCACCTGAAAACTAAACCAACAACAATGACCATAAAAGAAAGATAATCAAAGAAGACTCATTCAGGATATTTACAGCAATGCAATGGAAACGATGGAAGCTTGATAATTTTTAGAGATTAAAGATTTTGTATGGTTTGATTTGAAACTAGCACCAAATCTGTATATTCTAAATCCTAAATTTATATTGGCTTCTCTCCTTGAAGATAGCTATTGTTTTTTCGTAGTAACACTTTTAAGCAAGCCAACCATAAAACCCTGCAACAAACCAAAAGTTTCTTCTTAATGCATCGCTGATCACAAAAGTCCTTAACTATTGTAAGCAATCAGAATTTTAAGATAAAATTTCATATTGTTTTTGTTGTCTGTCGTCATCATCTTTGTCGCAAATGTTTGCCAGTTGTTAAGAGGATGTGCTAAAGTAAGAGCCAGCCAGAATATTGCTTTAAATGTTAACTTGGCCCAAAGGCTGGTATTAATAATCACATAAATTAAATAAGTTTTTTGCAAAATCCTTTATGCTCTAATTCAACCACTTGTCTCTAAGAGACTTATAAATCTTTTAACAAAAAATTAAAATAAAAACTATATTCTCTCACAAACTGATGATGTTAATAGTAGAAATTTCAATGTATACATTTTTTATTAAATTTCCTTTTAATATTAACAATTTTGTTGCATTAAATTATTTATCTTGAAATGAAAAATTTCTTTTATAAGTTTTGAAACTTTAATAATATTAAAAAGAGTGAGCATATCATGCTTCATTTAATGCTGTTGCTCGAAAGTATGCAACAAAATATCTCTGTAATTTGATTATGAAAATATGCAATAGAAGGCAAGTGCAGTGTAGTTTTCTTAAGTGGATTTCCCACATTGAAATTTAAAATTTTTCAAATTAAGTGGCAAAAAGTTTGTGCAAATCAATTAAGGGGAAAAGTGAAAAATTTCAATTTTGGCATTAAATGGATAAAGTTTATTAGACGAATTTTAAGATGAAGAACAAAATTAATAATAATAATTGTTTCTGCTTCTTAAAAAGTGTGAGAATTTTTGTACTACGAAACAATTATATATTTTTATGTATTTTAGCATAAAAGTGTTTTTTTTTTTTTAATAAAAATTAACCAATTTAAAATTATAAAATTTAAATTTGACAATTATTTAAAAGATTGTGATGGATTTTGCTGCATTGGGTTTTAATACGAAAGTACCTAGATATTGGGAGTTTATGGTATTCATGTTTTTTTGGTGGGTGGAGTCTATCAAATACATAATTAGTTGTTGGCAGATAGCAACTCAATATGGCAAAAGCCATAAATGAGTAGTACATTCCTCATGATTCTATGTCACGCAGATTTTGTTTGAGCGAATCTTGCATTAGAACTTAAGAAATGCGCCTTGTTTGACGTATTTGACTTAGTAACGTTTTCAATGGGTATTTGCATTTTAACCGAGTTATCCTTTTTAGCAACCGGTAGAGCGATTTATTAACTCATTTTAAAGATAATTGTATCTTTAAAACAATTTATGGACTGGGCGTGACTATCTGTGAGAGTGATGCTGGTGGTAAATTTATTTTAAAACTTTTTGTGACACAGATGTACCTACACTGTAAAAATGCCGTTAACAGCCAGTCTACAAATTTAAGGATAATCGAATCTTAAAAAGATAGTGAATCGCACCGCAGTTTCTTTTCTATTTCAAATAAATAGCTATGGCAATTGATTTGTCACATGCGAGATGTCGCTAACACACACGGAGATCGCTTAGAGAGAAGCCATTTAAATCTATTTGAAACAAATTTTAGGCCAAAGAACATTATTGATCTATGATTCTTTTAAAATGACTTTAGTAATACCATCATTTTTGTTAGTGACTGCTACACATCAATGAGAAACATGTTATATGTCAGTTACTTATTTCGAAATTAAAAAAAAAACTTCATATAATGGGATGTACTTTTAAGATTGGCACATTTAAGTGGTTGTTCAAGTTTACAGTCACAGCGCAGATACCAGGTACCAGTTATCTTTCTGTAATACTGTGAAGAAATATTTCATTTTCGCTTTTACTGCAAATTTTTATTTTATCACTTTATTAAAACCAATCTTATGATTCTCGTTTGTATTGTGATAAGTCACATTCCTTTATAATAAAGCAATTATCAAAGCATAGTTTTAGGAACTTCAAATTGGCAATAGCTAATTGAGGTGACTTAAAAAGTTAAAGTGGCATCGACGGTATTAGAAAAAGATAAAAACAAATTGTGAAAATCGTGAAACGAAGGTAATATCTGGAACATCTTTTTTTTTTTATAATTTTCTTCCTGTCAGAAGTACGGACTTTAACTTTAGGCTGTACCATGCAAGTTTTGTTGCAATTTATATCAAGTCAGGATTCTGAACAAATTAAAAGGCATTTATTAAAACTTCTTGGTTGTTCATCTAATTAAATGCGGAGTTTTTTTTAAATACATACAATCTAAAAATAAGAGTAATTTAAAGAGACTATACCGGCCTAAGTCTTTCCACAGCAAAATGTCCAGATTTTATTTAAATTAAAATGTGCTTCACACTGCTTATGCTTATTATAGCAAAAAGTGACTACTAGGAAAGTTAAAACTGTTAACTCATAGAGTGAAACCCTGAAAATGAAAAAATAAAGTATAAAACCTTAATAAACTTTAGGTAGATGTGTTATATATTTCATGTTCAATAAAGAGATTAAAAAATTAACACAACTCTGGCAAGAACAAAAGCAAAGTAACGCGAATACTCACACACAAGGAAAAATAGTTACACAGTTATTATGATAAAAGAATATTGCTGTCATTGTAGTATTTAGTTTTCTAAGTGTAAGCTTACACATTTGCAAGGGGTTACAATGTTTTTAATTGTTTACATGTAAACATGCACTTAAATGTATTGTACTAGAATTTGGAATACTGAATGAAATATTAGGGTGACTTATAATATATTAAAAAAATTTTAACATAATATATGGATAGACATATAGGCAGATGAACCTGCAGTTAAGTACCACTTTATCGATTTAGAAACTGACTGTTTTATATTAGTTAAAATATGCGCCATTTTGCTTTACTTTTTCCGATGCCGTACTTTTATTTCCAATTTTTACTTAGTTAACTGTATTCTACTAGTCAAGCCCTTTCATTCGGTTCCAATATTGATGGGTTTAAAAGAAAATATTCTCCATTTTAATAAGGACATCATCTTCTATTTAACACTTTTTTTTTAAGTTGTATTCTTCTCATCATACCCTTTTAATTGATACTAATATTGCGAGGGTTGAAGGGGACAAAGTCAATATTATTAAATTTGATCCATATATCTGCCATTTTATTTAGGACGCCATCTCAGATTATACAACTTTCATAGTTTGCTGTATTCTATTGGTCAAGGCCTTTCAAATTATTGTCATACTAACACTCTTGGTTGTCTAGAAGCAGAAAAAATCGCTTAGCACCAATTCGTAAAGACACCAAAGCAGTTGTATTTTTGTGCTTATGTCACAGGTAATTTCGAAGCGTTGTTTTAGATATTTAAAAAAAAAAAAATAAAATTTTTAGGGCTACAGCTTGCTATCTGGTGTAACCAAAAATTTAAAAAATAATTTAGGAGCTTTTGAAACTTGAAAAATATAAATTTTGGTAAATAATTTTTGCCAACAACGATAGGTGACCGACTTTTCCAATTTTTTTTCTGAATAGCTCTAGAATCATTTTAAATTTTTTAGTAGTAACAAACTCATGTAAACGCAAAATAAAAACATGGTTTTGGCAATCATAATTTAAGAGCAACATACTATGATTGAATTTTATGATTATGGTTAAAACACATAAACGTTATCATTATTATGCTTAATTGAATTATCATGCAATTTATCATATGACTTAAAATCAAACGTAAAATGTTTGCTCTTTTCTGAAACACATTTTATTTCAACAAAAATAAATATCTACGCAAAATTCACAGCGTGTTTTCACACCCAACAATCTTAAATATTCGCTTGTGGTCAAAAGCTAATTAGCAATTGATTCAATATGAATAACGGAAACATAAAGACACCTGGATATTTTAAACTTGGCGAAACTATTAGACAATATAGCAAAACAATATATAGAGAGTACCAACAACGCAGGCGTAGTACAGGCCGACCGTCGCATACCTGGAAACGCCAAATAACAATTAAGGCATGCAACTTAAACTACAATTGGAACGAAATTGTATAGCGAGAAGTAAAAACAGAATATTGAATGGAACTAGCTTCGGCCCTATGCTGCTTGTAGGTAGGAGTTTAAAGTAACAAATGTATATAAATAAATAGAATAAACTATTAAGTATTAACCTATTGTTTGTACTTACTTTTTCATATACAACTTTAACTTTTTATATCAATATCAGCAAACATTTTATCGCTTATTTGAATTATTTCTTTAAATTTTTTAAATTTCAGTATATTTTTTTACATGTCAAATTTTTCAATAATAAAAATTTATTTAGCAAGAAAAACAGTTGAAAACAAATTATGATGAAAAGATATAATAGCTTGATTGCTATGTAATTATACTGTTGTTTCACACAACATTTAATGATTATTTTTAATTTTAAATTCTTTTAAATGTATTATTTTTGCAAAGACATCATACTATTTTTATAGCCTTCACGGTTATTGTAAGGGTATATATAGGTTTGTCATTCCGTGTGAAATTTCTACAATTTTCATTTCCGACTCCATTAAGTATATATTTTCTGATAGCTTATAAATAGGGAAGTCAATTAAACACTGTCGGTCTGTCAGTCCTTCGTGTGTATGTTGAAATCAACTTTTTGCAGCCCCAGACATTTTGAAGACCCGTGTAAGGTACCATAATATCAGAAATATTCGAAAGCAGATCGGTATTGAAAATCAGAAAAATCGCTCTATAAACAACTGAGATAAGATAACAAAACCTACCTACCCAGTTAAGACAATCTAATTTTTTTTTTATTTTTTTTTTCTACTTTTAATTTTTGTCATTTTTTATTTTCTTGTTTATTATTTATTTTTTTTATTATTTTTTTTTTCAACATACATAAAGTCAATTTATAATTTTGCAATGGGATGTTTTGAAGTGGATAAAGTCATTACAAAGATAATGAAACATATATGTATTTATGTACGTATTTCATATTAATGAGATTAATGGTGATACAAACAATTGTTATTGCATGACTACACGTTGTGAAGATTCGGCACGGCCAAATATATTTAGCACTCTTACTTGTTGCTATAATAATTTTGTAAAGCAGACTATTTTTAATACTACATTTACTCCTGAGCGAAATCTAGTAGATTTGAGATAAAATCTTTATTAAAATCTAAACATTTTGCAAGATTTCGATTTCAAAACAATATATTTATTTACAAGGTGGTCTGAGATACTCTCTATGTTCTACTTCTCCAAAATTCAAAATCCATATAAAAACAAGTAAGAGCGCTATATTCGGCCGTGCCGAATCTTATATACTCTTCACAACGTGTAGTCATGCAATAACAGTGGTTTGTGTCACCATTCATCCCATATGAAATACGTACATACATATAAAAACATACATATATAAAAACGTCCCATTGTAAAATTAAAAATTCACGTATGTATTTAAAAAAAACAAAAAAAAAAAAAAAAAATTTAAAAAAAAAAAAAAAAAAATTTTAAAAAAATTTAAAAAAAAATTTAAAAAAAAAATTATTATGTATATAATATATATAAAACAAAAAAAATAAAAAAAAATTTAAAAAAAAAATAAAAAATTATAATAAAAATATAAATAATATATTAAATAAAAAATAAAAAAAAAAATTTAAAAAAAAATTTTAAAAAAATTTAAAAAAAAATTTTTTTGGCTCAGCTGGGATTCGATGCCACGTTTTCTCTAACCAGTATACACGTTTGTATATATGTATGTTGTTGTTGTAATGTTGTTTTTGTGAAAAAAAAATCGAGGTGGTCGTGGGTTTTTGCTCATATCTCAGTTGTTTATGCACCGATGCTTCTGATTTTCAATACCGATCTACTCCCGAATATTTCTGATATTTTAATACCTTACCCGGGTCCAACCTATGTCGGGGGGCTTCAAAAAGTTGATTTCAACATACACACGGACAGACGGTCAGACGGACAGACTGACAGGGCTTAATCGACTCCCCTATTCATAAGCTTTCAGAAAATATATATTTTATGGGGTCGGAAATCAAAATTGTAGAAATTTCACACGGAATGACAAACCTATATATACCCTTTTTCACTGTGTGAAGGGTATAAAAATGTATGCAATAAAGTACTTGTGCGATTGCAACCACCTTATATATTATGATTGAATTTTTCTGTGTGCAGCGTAGTATATTTTGTTACATTTTAATGAAAACCACAGTTGCAGCACGAAGAAGTATTAGATTTTAAGTAGATTTTGCCAAAATCTAGTGGCGAAGTAGATTTCGTTTTGTATGGGAAATCTGGTAGAAATGAACAAGATTTCGTTCAAAATCGTGTAAGTACTAAATTTCGAAATTAAGTGATAAAATTCAAACAAATGCTTGATTACCATGATAAAATAAATTATAACTCATAACTAAAATAGCAATTACTTGTTTTCGATAATTGCTTCGAATTTAAAGTTATTTTTTACAGAGACATCATGTTATTATTGTCACAATAATATGGTAAATCATATTATTTTAAAAGGACAACTATATCAAAATTGTTATAAAAACCAAACATTAAATGGTAAAATACAAATAAGTGATAAAACAAAACTAAAATAACTGTTACTTGCTTTCGATAACCAAATATTGTTATAGAGAATACAATATGACTGTCGTGATCATGTCGTGACCATGGTTCAGTTTTTAAGTGGACAATATATTTAATTTTTAATTCTAGAAATTAGATATGAATACACGTTTTTGTGATAAAAATATTGTACATTCAAACATTGTTGGACCACGTTCACTTAAATCAAACAGAGTGATATATTAGAATTAGAAGTATTTATTATGTTTTTATAAATTAGCAAATTTTGTAGCCCAATAATGTTACTATAGCAAAAATATTTTGTTTGAACAACATTTGGTACTATACAACCATGGATTAAATATGTACATAGAAATAGATTGGAAAATTGAGTTTAAATGACACTGACGTTATGTATGTATTTACTGGATAAATTTTCATTAAGTTAAAACACTGCAAATGATTTTAAATTTATCATAAGCTAATACTCAAAGATATCTTAAATTACTTAAAACTTTGAATAACGTTCTCACAGGATTTCTTTAATATTATTCAAATGTTTTCTTAAAAGTATCCCACTGCGTGTAACTGCACGAGTAAAATATATATTTGTATACATACAAACGTAATATACAACATTGTTCTTTTCCTGTTAAAAAAATATTTCACTTTTCTGCTCTTACTTGTCCTCCACCTAAACCCAACAGTCTGACCGTCCTTCAGCCAACTCAAACTATAAGCCGGAATTAGTTGAGAATGTTGGGAATATTTTTTACTATAAAAGTTAAATTTCATGGTTTTTGCGGTCATGCTTTATTTAGGTTAAAACATGTTTTATGAAGAAAAAAATATAAAAAAAATAGAACTAAATGGAAACTTTTATAGCTCATGGCTATAACAGTAATGTATATGCAGCTGTAAGGCAAAAAATGATTTCAAATCGGTTTTTAAATATAAAACTTGTAATAAAAGTATTTTAAGCGAATTATGTTTAAAAAAAATTGTTAATCTAGGAATTAAATTTAAATATTTATCAAAAATTTTGCTAAAAAGATAAATTATTTACAATAAAATTAAGACAGTTGAACCATTGTAATTTCCTAACCCAAAATTATTCTCAAGTAAAATTTTAATTATTTTTAGGAAATGTTTATGAATTTGTAAGGCATAAAAACTTGTTATTGTTGCTATTTTTTCAACGCACAATATTAAGTGGTGCAATGGGTTATTTTAACTTGCTTATTTTACAAGAGTGTCAAAGGGTATAAATATATAAGTTTGACATTCAATTTGCTATTTTTACAGTATTCTTTAACGAGCGAATAATTAATTTATATATATATTGTAAATTCTAAAGAGAAGATGCCCTTAAAGTTAAAACAAAACAAACCAAAACGAGAACTTTAACTTTGTAGCCCATTATCTCGCAGACGCAACTAAGGAAAGCTTTAAACTCTTTAATTAATTGAAATTGAATATTTCTCTTTAATAATACAAGAAACAAAAAACTGTTGGTTAACTTTAAATTTTTTGGTCAGGGTAGACTTTCCTGTGAAATGCATCTAATCTTTGCCAACAAAAAAGTTTATTAAGATGTGACCATCCGTCTGTCTTTCCGTAAGGGAGTTAAAATAAACTTTTGAAGTCCCAACATAGCCTAAGAAGTCGTGTATTGTATCGATATATCAGAAGTGCTTTTTATTCGCAATTTTAATTCGTGATAGTCAGAGATATCAGCAGATAACCGCACATTCCTCTGTTTTACTTAACCAAGTCAATTTATGCTGGACCCTATTTAAAATATATATAGAAGAACAATAATGGAAAATATTGGTTCAATCGGTCCATTAAGGGCAAAGATTTTATTTAGGAAAATCAGTTTCGAAAACAACTAATACATGCTTATAATTGCATATCTAAAGTTTTGTGAAGGGTATATAAGATTTTCCATATTCCATGAATAAAGCCCTTTTTTTAGTTTTATTTAACGCAGGACTAACTTCATATAATAGTTTTATTTTTTTTTAGAGAATTATTATATAAAAATCTATTAAAAATTTAAAGTGTTTTTCTGAAGTATGGCAAAGTCACACATAAACTTTTTGATGAACAAATATAAAATACAAATGCATCCTCTGTGCCAGAACGTTACTAGCAAATGACTTGGCCATTTCGCCAAGTGTTTCATTATGTACATGGTTGTAATTAATTGTCAAGTTTAAATTCAGCATAATGACCGTGGCGTGACTAAAGCATTAACTAATTACAAATTATGATTTTGCTTATTCCTTTTTCCGTTAAAATTAAATAAAAAATAGTTTAGCTACAAGTTATTTCTGAAAAAAAAATCGGAAAAACCGGACCAAATAAAAAATTTATTAAAAATTTATTTCTTGAAAATTTAGTCATCCGTTTCTATTGATAACAACATTTATTGAAAAAATTTTGGAAAATAAATTATTTGCTAAGCAACACGAGCAGCCGTTTAACTGAATATGTGGTTAATGGTCCCTTTAATTGTATTAAAAACCACCTCCCTGTAAGCGTTTGCATCTATTATGTGTTAAATAGTTGCACAAGCATAATGCTTTAAACATATAGACGACAGCAGACAGCAAGCAGCAATACGTCAAAAATAAAATCCATGTGTTTTAATGAAAACGATTATTTTAACAGCAGCACAGCAGCACGACTGCACAACAGCATTTGCTGCTGCAGGCAACTTAGGCTATTTTCTATTTTGACGGGCAGCAATGAACAAATAAAGTGTTGCCATTATATATATTAAATTGAAAAAAAGAACAAAAACTTATTTTTAATATTAAACAAAAAAAAACATTACAAAAAATACAACAAAGAAATAAATTCATTTGTTTTTATAGTTTTTCGTGATATTATTACATTTTTTTTTATCAATAACTTTAATTTTATTCATTATAAAATATATATGCGGCATCCCTGAAATTTGTATTGCTAAAATACACATCAGCTGATTATTATGTTGTTGCTGTCTTCAAAATAACTATGAAGCTGACATCAGAGCAGCATTTGAAGTTGGCAGCATTTGAAGCCGTGAAGTTGTGAAGGCTGCTGTCGTCTATGTGTTTAGAGCTTAAGACAAATGGCTTACAAGCAATTACATTTAATTTACCATATTGCGTGTACATTACTCTCTTATTGTGAAATAAATACTTACAGAAGAATGTGTTGTGCTCTATGATAAAAAAATTTAAGAAAAGAACATAACATTTAAACCTGGTTAAACCAAGACAAAAAAAATTTAGGTTAGGTCGAAAAAGAGGACAAAACCCACGACACATATGCCTAATTGGCCTTAACTTTTAATGTTCCTCAAAGAGATGAGTTTTCTGCTGTTCAATAATTTTTACTTTTTTTCTTTGTAGGCGTTCTATTGTACTCGATGTTTTTGTTATGGTATACCGTTTTTATATTTCATTGTCGCTCTTTATTTCAATATTTTTCTTTGTTCGAAAATGCAAACAATATCGTTGCAAATCGTAGAGTTTAATTGTGGAAGTAGACTTTTAAGATTGTGTTTACACATTTTTGTTGAGGAATACCAATATATATCTATAATATTTAAAAGGAATTCGACAACAGTGTCAACAATATATAGTTTTTTGTTATTTATGTATGCACTAAGATATAGTGATTGGAAGTAGTGTAGAATAGACCAAATAACTTTTGGAACATTTTACGCAGCTCTTAAGTACATGTTTGTTTAAGTTCAACTGTGTAAGTAACTTATTAAATGCACAAGCATGTTTGTATTTTCAGTTTTACTCATAAAACCGCTACGACTCAGAGTGATAAGGAACTAATGAAAAAAGCAAATGTATTATGAATGTGTACATAACTGTGCTAGTGTAAACACATACATACAATTTTATATTTTATTATACATGCAATATTTGGTATAAGAAAAACTTTAACTAAATAAAAATTCCAAAAAGTTTCTGGCAATTATTTATTAAAATAACCTTCAAAAAGCTCAACTACAAAGTTCATAAATAGATCATGCAAAAATGGATTTTTCATGTAGATTGTCAGTTTCTTTATTTCACTTAAATTCATTAGAGAAATTTGTTAAAAGGAAATTATTTTTTGATAGATGTGGTAGCAGCAACTAAATAACAAGGACTTTTTTCAAATATTTTAATATTTAGGAATGTATGTATGTATGCCATTTCTAAGTAAAATATAAAATTATTAATGCAATTTAATGTACGACTCTTGTTAAAAATAATGGATAAGCAAAATTCCAGAGAAAAAAAAATAACTTTATATTACTAAACACATACATACATAAGTATGTATTTTTTACATTATTCCATGTATTTTTAAAAATTGTAATGCTTTTTAATTTTATTGTTTACTAGCCAAACCCGGCGCGCGTTGCCACGCCCCTTAATGAATCGAAATGCATTCTGAATTTTAATTGAATATCAAGTGCAAAAACCTAAAAATTATAATTTTTTTTATGGGCGTGGCCCTGCCCACTTTTCTAATCACGAAATTGTAAAGTCATAACAGCTCAATATGTGTGCAAAGTTTCAGAATAATCTGTCCAGTGCAAGTACCTCAAAATGGTTCATATTTTTTATGGGCGTGGCACTGCCCACTTTTCTAATCACGAAATTATTTATTCATGACAGCTCGATATGTGTGCAAAGTTTCAAAAAAATCGGTCTGGTGCAAGTACCTCAAAATTATAACCTTTTTTTATGGGCGTGGCCCTGCCCACTTTTCTAATCACGAAATCATATGGTTATGACAGCTTAGTATGTGTGCAAAGTTTCAGAAAAATCGGTTCAGTGCAAGTACCTCAAAATTAAAACTTTTTTAGGGGCGTGACCCCGCCCACTTTTCTTATCACAAAATTATTAAGTCATGACAGCTCGATATGTGTGCAAAGTTTCAGAAAAATCGGTCAAGTGCAAGTAGCTAAAACTGATAACTAATTTTGATGGGCGTGGCCCCGCCCACTTTTTTCGACCAATAAACACTCCATGGTATGTGTACAACAACTTACCAAAGTTTGAGCCCAATCGGTTTTACAGTTTCGGAGTCTATAGCTAACACACACACACACACACACAGAGTTTTACTTTTATATATATAGATTAAAATATTAAGTGCACTCATTACCTGTAAACGTCACACTGATGTTTAGCAGTCGTTTTTATATCCCTCACACGTTTTTTATTTCAACAAAATAGATTTTGGACCCTATAAAGTATATATATTCTGAATACTTATGAATGGATTTAAATAAGTCCGTCTGTCCGTGTGTATGTTGAAATCAAGTTTTGAAAGCCCCCACGTACACTTCAGCAATTTATCAAATATGATTTCGGTAATTTTCCTATTAAAAATCAGTTATGTGAAAATATTACATGCAGAGAAATTACCGACAGAAATCGCGTGCCTCTGTTTTTACACAAACAAATTCAGATCTTGCAGCTCCTATGAAACTTCTTGCAAAATCTGTTACATTGGCAATATTTGCAGAAAATCTTTTGTTTATTAATTAAGAATTGAAACACAGTGCCCCACATTAATCAAAAGCTTTGGACAACATAAAAAATATATATGTACATCCTGAAACACACCTTTTGTGGATAGTGGGTGATCAAATATGCTTGTCAGGGTACCTTGTAGCAACGAATTTAAGTTAGATATTGACACATTTATAAAATATGTTAATTAAGGGTTAAATTTTAAAGGTAGACTGGTAAAATTCATTAGCTGGTATTTAGGTAATATTGTTTTAAAACAGGTAAGAGCACTATATTCGGCTGTGCCGAATCTTTTATACCCACCACCAATTTTGTGTACATTTAAAGTACATTATTTATTATTTTGTTAATTACTATGAAATAATCTCTTTAAAATAAAATATGTATTACTTTCTTTATAGAGGGTGGTTAATTTTTAAGGGCCCCTGTTGAAGGTGAACCACACATAAGCAACAAGTTTTTTTTTTGCATTTCATTTGACATTTCTCAATCTCAGACTAACTTAATTTGAACAGTGGAAAGATACCTAAATGAGCAACGCGTTAAAGTTATTCAGGTTTAATTATTTATTTTATTTGATCTCTTTTTTTAAATTTTCATATTTAAATATCCAATTTTTGTATTTAAATTCTCAATATTTCGCTACTCCTTCGTGTAGCATCTTCAGGAAAATTCATTATTATTAATTATTAATTAATTAATAAATTATTATTAATTAATTATTTGTAAATTAATTTTCAGGTTTAATATTCAGGTTTTTTTATGAAAATGGGCGTTCAAAACAAAATGCATTTTATGCACTTCGTAATTCTTTTGATCAACATAATCGTGCCTTCCTAGTTCGTTGAATGGGAACCACTGCTGGTTTTTGCGATAGTGTGGCAAAAGAACAGTCAACATTGCATCATCGTCATGCCCAACAATTGAGCATCAACATTGTCATTGAAAATTTGGACCATCAGATACTTCGATATGCTACTAAAATGCTTTTGTAAATGTAGTCTTTCAATGAAAGTGGGCGTTAAACCAGGTGTGTCAATAAAGTTTCTGCTAATAAATACAACTTAGATATTTCAATATAGTCCTTTATTTTCCAAAAAACTTTGTCAATAGAGAAATTACATGAATTTAAGATAAACCGTTATATGGGAGGTAGGCGTTAAAGTGGACGTGTCACCTAAACTTTTTTGCACAACAATTACATTGATTAGAAGGATATACGTAGCAAATTTGATCATCAAACCTCTAACTTTGGCGGTTTTATGAGCTTTTAAATTTCATTAACGGTAAATAACGTGAAAAGTGGGCGTTATAGTAGGCGTGTCAAAGTTGTTTTTGCGAATGAGTACAACTTAGATGTTTTAATATAGCCCTTTATTATTCCAAAATTTTTATTAATAGAGAAATTATATGAAGTTTAGGTAAAGCGTTATATGGGAGGTGGGCGTGAAAGTGGGCGTGGCCCATTAATTTTCTGGCACAGTAATGACATTGCTTAGGGGGCTATACGTAGCAAATTTGATCATCATACCTCTAATATTCGTGGTTTTATGAGCTTTTAAATTTCATTAACGGTGGATAACGTGAAAAGTGGGCGTTATAGTAGGCGTGTCAAAGTTGTTTTTGCGAGCGAGTACAACTTAGGTGTTTCAATATAGCCCTTTATTATTCCAAAATCTTTATTAATAGAGAAATTATATGAATTTTAGGTAAAGCGTTATATGGGAGGTGGGCGTAAAAGTGGGCGTAGCACCTTAATTTTCTGGCACAGTAATGATATTGCCTAGGGGGATATACCTAGAAAATTTGATCATCATACCTCTAATATTCGTGGTTTTATGAGCTTTTAAATTTCATTAACGGTGGATAACGTGAAAAGTGGGCGTTATAGTAGGCGTGTCAAAGTTGTTTTTGCTAATGAGCACAACTGAGGTGTTTCAATATAGGCCTTTATTATTCCAAAATCTTTATTAATAGAGAAATTATATGAATTTTAGCTAAAACGTTATATGGGAGGTGGGCGTAAAAGTGGGCGTGGCATATTTATTTTCCGTTACAAAAAAGCGTGTCACCAAAAAGCAAAGTGTGCAAAATTTCAGAGTCGTACATCCAATTTTGTTGCTTTTATGACGTTTTTGTTTTTAAATATACCGAAAAATACACTGTGCGGTATAAATTTTCGTACATTTTGATCGATAACTCCTCTCCTAATGCATAGATTTAGATAATTTTCGGGGAATAATATTTTTTTTACTCAGGAAATATATATTCGAAGTTTCATTAGTCTACGTTAATGCGTTTGGACACAATTCTATTTTATTCGATGTTCGTAGGACACGGTTTTTTCGACCTACTCTTGCTTTTCGAGCTATAACTCTCTTCCTAATATTCCGATTTAGCCCATTTTCAATACCAAACAAACCTTGTCTATAAGAAAGAGCCCACTAGCTATTTCGGTGCGACCTCTATCGTGCTTTCAACAGACGGACAGACGGACGGACATAGCTAGATCGTCATCAAATCAAACCCTGATTCAGAATATATATACTTTATGGGGTCTAAAATGGATATTTCGATGTGTTACAAACGGAATGACAAAATGAATATACCCCCACCATTTTTTTGGTGGCGGGTATAAAAATGAAATAACAAATTTTCAGCAACGGTTTTATAACTTAAAAAATGTTGCGTGAAATCATTTTTTATTGATTTAAAGTAAAAATTTTGTGGAAATAATCAAAGTTTTAGAATCTGTTATATTTAGCTTAATGTGGTCATCTCAAAATGATCGCTTTTATTTAACTAAACTCACTCATGAAAATTTGAGTCTTCGGACAGACATCCGAAGTATTTTTGCAACTCAAGTAATGGTATGGGCATCTGCGACCGCCGATAGACGCAGTCCAATCGTTTTCATCGAGCCTGTTGTCAAAATCAATTTGACTGCTGCTTTAGAGCCGTGGTCATGCAAAAATTCCGGCCGAAGACCATAGACGTTCCATCAAGACACGCAAAGTTTTATAAGATTGCGTTAACCAAGAATAGATAAAAAATTAAGTTCGCTCACACAATGGCTTTTGAATTCGGCAGAGCAAATTCGATAGACTACTCCATCTGGTCCCTTTGGGAGAGCAACGTGAGCACTAAAAATATGCCAGTATTGACGTGCTGAAAAAAGCTGTTGTACGGGAATGGGCTCAAAAACAATAAGATCAAATTTGTGCGGCTTGCAAAAATTGGCTTTATCTAGTTAAAGTGAGTGGATTCTGAAATGTCAATTATTTCCACACGTTCTGTAATTTATATAAAACAACTTTTAGAATAAAACATATGGTCTTTTAAATAAGCCACACTACAATCGTACAACTCTGTACTTTATGGGGTCTTCAAGTGATGCGTTGATATCTTACAAGTGGAACGACTAAATATTTGATGGTGGGGTCTTCTGTATATAGTTATAAAAAGAAGTGTACAATTAAATGTCACCACTAATTATGGAAACGGGTCGACCGATTTCAACCAAAATTTAAGAGTACGTTTGGGATCGTCAGTGGATGGTTGAATCGGTCCACATAGATGGCATTTAAATTTTCCTATCTATTCCCACATAAATATCAACAAAATGCTGTCCATTTCTCATATGATATGATTTTTTATTATCACCTAAAAAGTTACCGAACTATGTATCGTTATGGCTTATGTGTACAATAACATTCGTTCTTTCTAATTAGAATATTGAGCGGAATCTTTTTAATCGTTGTTTCGATAGTATTTTTATTTGTGTCCTGGAAGCAAATTACGGCATTCGAACGTAATCGAAATTTGAAAATTCTTATTAGAATCTCTATACCTAAAGCACAGCGAATTCGATCGTTCGAGTAAAATTCAATCGTGATCGAATGCCGTAATTTGGATCCTGATCTTTAGATTTTTCACTTGCTAAATACAGGGTGGCTCAGAAAGACCGAAGTGGTCTTTTTTATTATATTTTTTTTTCTTTTCTTTTCAGTATTTTGTAAAGAAGACTTGGACCAATTATAATGGAGCAATACAAAACTGAACAACATGAACAAATCGTAAAAATTTACTTTTCAAATCAACGGTTCGTTTTGTTGACTTAGCGTGCATACCATCGTCAATTTAATGTGCGGGTTGCACCCTCTCAGTCAACAATAAACCGTCTGGTTGAAAATTTTCGACAACAAGGAGCAGTAAGAAACTTTCCTGGTTCCGGCAGACTACGAACTGTCCACAAGTTTGTCAATATTCAAGTGGTACAGGAGAGTATTCGGGAGGATCCAGAAACATCAACCAGGAGATGTTCGACACAACTTGGCCTTTCAAGGGGGTCGCTGCAGCGAATTTTTCATACCATAAGAATGTCTCCATACAAAATTCCACTTGTCCAAGAATTGAAACCGACAGATTGCCAGCAACTACTTGACTATGCAATTTATTTCTAGCAAAAAGCACAAGAGAATCCTAATTTTATTCATAACTTAGTTATGAGTGACGAAGCCCATTTCCAATTAAATGGGTTCGTTAAGAAGCAAAACTGTAGGATATGGGCTACGGAAAACCCAAGAGTACTTCATCAACGACCATTACACCCACTTAAGTGTACTGTTTGGTGCGGTGCTACTTCAGAAAGGATCATTGGCCAATATTTTTTTGAAAATAAACGAGTTGTCGCCATTTCCATCAATGGTAATCGATATCGGGCCATGTTGGAAATTTTTGTAAGGCCAGCCGTGGAAGACCATCCGCAAATATGGTTCCAACAGGATGGAGCCACAGCGCACACTGCGAGGGCCACAATGACTCTTTTACGCGACATCTTTGGTGAAAGAATAATTTCGCGTAGAAGCAATATTAATTGGCCTCCGAGTTCCCCGGATTTAACCGCTCCAGACTGTTTCCATTGGGGTTATTTAAAAGGGAAAGTTTATGTCAATAAGCCTAGGATTATTGAGGAATTAAAACACTAATATTCGAGACGAAATTAATAACATAACACCGAAAGTTTTGCGAAAGATTATGGAAGATGTGTTGGAAAGAGCACATTTGTGCGAAGCAGAAAATGGCCACCACTTGCGGGATATCATTTTTAATAACTAATCTTAAAATAGTCCCTATAAAATTTACTGTATTTAAAAACAAAAAATTAAAAAAAAATATGTCTTAAACAAAAAGTTATAAGGAATTCACACTACTTCAGTCTTTCTGAGCCACCCTGTACCAGCATTGTATCATAGCAGGGTTGCAAAAGTTGGTACAATTGTACTTTTTGTGATACAATTTAAACCTCAAAAGTACACCAATTACCCATTTGGTACAATTAACTAACTTTCAAAGTTTATGTTTACGAATGGCATAGTGCCACTTCTAATAAAATTTTTTCCAAACGAATACAAAAGTTTTGACTCAATTAATACACAGTTTAGATCCCTGGCGGATATAGAAGTATCAAAAGATTTTAAAAATAAAAGTATAAGCAACTTTTGGGCTAAAGTTTCTGAAATGAAAAACCAATAGAATGAATTAATGTTTTCGGAACTTTCAAGAGTTGTAGGTGAGATATTATCAGTTCCACATTCGTAGACGATTTTTCCTTTCCAAAATATTATTAAAGCGAAAGAACGAAATAGGCTTCATGTGCCTACAGTTTCCGGTCTTATACAGACAAAAGATTTGTTAAGGTCATCAAATTCTTGTTGTTTTAGTTTCAAAATACCAAATAATTTGTTATCAAAACCAATTTGATCTCATGAATATATCGGTAGACTTTTTATGTAATTTATTTTATTTTTAAATATGTACATACATATATCTTAGTGCAGTTTCTTTTTTTTAAGATATACTTTTAAAGTATAAATGAATTTTTAAGTACAAATGTTTATTTTAATATTACAAAAATGAATTTTTATGTGCAATTGTATGTTATGTTTATGTTATTTCTAGCTTTTATTTAAAATAAAAAAAAAATTACAAAAATTTTTAAAATAAAACTTTTTGATACAATTGGGGTCGAAAAAGTACAATTTTATAAGCTTATTGGTACAAGTTTGATGTTCTCATTTTGCAACCCTGTATCATAGGTATTTATGTGTTATTGTTGTTGTTGTTGCTGTTAGAAAGTTACTTTTATGCAAACAATTAAATTTGTGATTAACTAATGACATTCGGTTTTTCTGTTTGTAGTGAAAATTTTGTTTTATTGGTGACAAAACAAAAATGTTAAAGACAAAACAACGATTCCTCTTAAACCACCACCTTGAAGGCCAAACAACGTTTGTCAGGTCAGCTGTTACATTAAATAAATAATTGTGACGTATGTAGGTAATTTTAAAATTCTTATTAGGGTCTTTATACCAGCCGTTACATTTTCGTGGAAGTATTTTTACCAGAACAGAACCTGCAAGGTTTTATAGTGTTCGTTGCACAATATATATAGTTTTGTTTACTATGTCTTTAGTGAACTAGTTTTTAACTTATTCAAGATAATTTTCTTTCTTTTAATAAATCATAATTCGACTAAATATCTAATTTGCAAATTTCTTATTTTGCCAACTTACCAACTCATCCGATCCATCATAACAATCTGGATCGCCATCACACTTCCATTTGTTATGTATGCAGGCACCGTTAGTGCAAGTAAATTCATGAGCATCACACGGCACTTTGGCACAATTTTTCTCGTCCGTGCTATCACCACAATCATCGTCATGATCGCACATCCAACGTTTCTGTATGCAACGTCCGTTGCCACAAGTAAACTCATCGGAACGGCAAGTTTCGTCTTATCGCAAGAAATTTGTTAAAGGCACGAAAAAGATATAACGAAAAACACATTAAAAATAAAGAATAAAGAATAGAACAGCTATAGCAAGGTTAAAAACTTTTTTATTTAGTACTACTTTCAGTTAGTTTAATGTTAGTGAAGATTAGTATAAACATTTAGTAAAGTAATGGAGATGTCTAAATAGAAATTAGTAAGAAACTACTACAGTTAGATAAATTAAGTAAAATGAATAATTATTTATAAAACTAATAAAATAGAAAATAAAAATGTTTTTAAACCAAAACCATACAATTAATTAGAAAAAACACTTTCGAGTGAATTTTAAAAATTTTTTTATTTGCCTTTAAAATTATTGGAAAGTGCTTAACTTATAAATATTTTTATTCAAAAAAATTTCAAAATGTGTGCTTAAAGGCATTTTCAACAGTTTATATCGTTGAACCAGCTTATCGGTAATGTTTCTAGAATTTATTTTCAAATTTTTTCAATTCGCCTGGATTTATTTATTTTTTGTGGCACCAATAGAAAATCAAATTTTAATTTCGGTAAAAAAAAAAAATTTTCTGGTTTTTAATTTTGGTTGCACTTGTTCAGGTACTTTTTTTTTGTTATTAGAACCACAAGTATTTATACTTTTCTATATAAAAAATGTTAAGAGTGAGTCAAGAAACACTGAAAAACACCTGTAAAAGACATAAATCTATTGAAATATTTTCCGAATTGATTAGAAATTAAAATATGGGCATATTTCTCGATAATCATAAATTTGTCGACATTCTGAAAATACTACCATTAAAGATTTTATTGCTACTTTCTTTATATTTTTGAATGAGCTGATCCACCTAAGATTAAATTCGGATATCTGCTAGGACAGCTTTTCTGTGTTGTTTAATTCTTTTTTAACTGCAGCCCAGTACATTTTCATACGCTTGAATTCTGAATAGATGATAGGATTTGCTCCCGTGGTACATATTTGACATTATTTTTTGAATAACACTTACAGGTTTTTTTCTATAGTGGTATGAAGAAAAAGCCGCCAACAAATATGAAGCTTCAATGTACCGTTTTAAAAAAAGACAAAAATTGTTTCTGTAGACCCTCTATCAAATATAGTTCTATATTTATCATGTTTAATGTCACAAATGAGTGGCTGCTTTTGTCGCAACTGCAAGGGGGAATTTGGTTTTTTTTTATTGTCAGGTATTGTTGTTGAACATTTGTTCCTTTATTAGGCTGTAACTTGTATAAAGTCGGCCACTATGTGATTAATCATCGATCACACAACAAATGTATTTTCTTTACAAAATTTGATCTCAATTTCTGGCTCGTTATTTTGCTTCTAAATTTCCTACTGCATTGCGATCTGGAACTTAGTGAACTTTAAACGGCATAAACCTAGTATTAGTTTTGGCTCTACGCAGAAAGCAATCAGAGCATTTATCTTTACGAGCTGCCTTTCTGAAAAAAGTGTTCGGTGCTCTTTGAAAGACTTGTTCTATTTATTTTTCATTATCAAATCAGTTAAGACCTTTTTTGTTTACTGACCCAGGGATTCTTTTAATGTTAGAGTCTTCTGTATACCCTTGAATGGTTTTTGAAACAGTGCGACGAAGTATGTTCGGATCTGTTGTTATTTTTTTGAAAGTCCACACTGCATATTGTTGGAAAAGTTTAAATTATTTTTTTCAGTATTTTTTTTTTCTATCCATTTTTGATCGAAATAATAGTTGAAAATGAATGATTTAGAAAAGATGATATCTGACATATGTATTTGAAAAACGTTTGATTAAAAAAATAATAATTTTGTAGGACCAATGATAAGTTTTGCATCGAACAGTTTGTATACGTTTTTCTGACTCAGTTTTTAATATTAAAATTATAACTGATTTTGTCTTTGTTTTAAGTTCTGTCCAAAGCATATTTACAAGGTAGTTCCGACGCAACAGCTAATCGGGAAGAATATTACTTATTTATTGGTGCAGTCAAGATTTTGTTTTCGTATTGAAGAATTTACTTTTAAATATTTCTTAAGCTAAAATTAACAAATTAGTTTGGTTTTATTTGCTTTATAATAGATTTTTACAGGCTATTATCACTTTTCCATCTCTGGTAAAAGACCTCAACAGAAAATATCTACGAAAAAGTTACTTTGACGCTTTGAATGTGCCTGTCTGAATGTGCGTTGCTATATTATTGATTATAGAAAATTTGTTCTTATAACTTCTCAATGACCAGTATAAGAAGTGAATACACATTTCTCAGATATACGTATTTCAAACTACAATAACAAAGAAAAAAACCTTCACCAAAACCTTAACACTTAAACAATAAAGCAAAAAAAAAAACAATTTTAATTGATAATTAAGCAAATTAAAATATAGTTAATCGGTGCAAATTCTATAATTAAAACATTATCGGTTGCAAGAACGAAAAATGTTCCTTCGGTGTATATGTGATGGTGTGTGCAATCAGCTACCGGTGTATAGTTAAAGTGATCAAATATTCATAATTCACTTTTAAATTTATCAAATATTTAATAAACAACATTTTCATATTTTAAGAAAAAAATTGTTAAATATATGTGTATATGTGTCAATCTTTATCTACAGAAAACAAACTACAAAAACCAAAAACCAAAAATAAACAACATTTTATTTTGTTTGAATTTCAATCTTACTGCATGAAGCCTCATCGGAACCATCTGAACAATCTTTACTTTGATCACACATCCAGGCCAAGGGTATACATTCACCCTCGCCCGACTTACAAGTGAATTCATCAGGCGTACATGTTTTGCTTTCTGTAATATACAAAGAAAAGAAACAGATAAATTTTGATTTTAGTAATTAAAATACATGTTAGATTTAAAAACGCAGTTTGTGTAGTGTATAGTTGTGCACATCAAAAAGTGTAGTATAGTCTAAGGAGATTGTTTCCTCAAATACGTCAAGTATATAATTTTATAAATTATTGTAAAAAAAAAAAAAAAGTAATAATAACTATTTATTTACTTTATCTCTAGACGAGCAATCGATAAAATAAAACGTCGGCAGATCAGCGTTCAAAAAATTTTTCATGTTCTTTGATATGGAGAGAACGTATCAAGCGTATTTTGTTGATATTTTCCTGTGTCGTCTCTTTCTTTTATATTCAAAATGCCTTTTAATATCAGGCATCGTTGTTCGAACAAATGTTTTGACTGCGCTGTTTGAACATCGACAACAGCGGTCCACACCAAGCAAATTCAAGTGCGCACAAAAAATTGGAACCAATCGATGTCTGGTGTGGACCTTACGTTATTTTTCATGAAAATTTTAAAATTATTAATTATTGTTTTAAGAAAATTTTACATAAAATTTAACTGTAGAAAAATAAAATAAAACCAATAATTTTTGCAAAATATAAAAACTGGACTAACTCGAGGTCATCAAGTAAATAGACACTAAAATGTTTTAATATTGAGATTCGAATTGCTGTTCTTTTAACTAATAATTAATAACATAACGCCGTTCGCAATTTGTTGCGTTCTATATGTATAGGTTCCATATGTCACATAGAACACAATAATTTACGAACGACTTTAAACAAGCAACTAATACTTTAAAGGGATTAAACGTAAGTGTTTAAAATATAAGAAAAGCGTTCTTCTAAACTGGAGTTTAAAAATTTTGTGTAAGTAGAGGGCGTCTACCGATGTACGAAAATTAGATATTTGCCCGATAATGCACATTGTATTCTTTGTTCCCATATATCAAGTTTCGATTTGTTTTAAAAAAATTAAGTTTTTTTTAATTTCGAGTTTTAGGCCAATTTACTTTATATGCATATTAACCTGCAATATTGTCGACTCGATGTATGTGAACAAAGCTTAGTGTCTGCTGACATTTTAAAATTCCTGAGATTACGTATATCATCAATAAAAAAAAAAATATTATTCAATTATTAAAGGCTATAATACAAGGCATGTTTTTTACATCTGACTTTAAAATTTTGTGAAACATATGTTAATCAACATGTCTGTCAAAATTGTACTTTTACAGGCAACCGTCGTTGACTGCTTTGCAGCAGCAGAGATTTCAGCCAACGGCTGATGTCAGATGGTTTGACAGAAGAAAATAGAGCGCGCTCTAATTGAAATTTTGTCAGATGTCTCAACACAAGTTTTTTACAGAAGTAATGTTTTAAAGGTAACACACGACATTTTTGTATTTATCAGTGCGGAATTTGTCAAGTCAGATTTTTCTACATCATGCCGTGTATTATAACCTTAAGGATTATTTAAGTTCCTTAAACAACTTTACTATACGAGGACAAACAGGCAATTTAAAGTCGCGAATTATTCGGATAAAAAATATAGTACATTTTGTGACACATATTCGTATAAACACACTCTTTATTTTAACTTTGCTACCATCCCTCGCTTTTATCAATGTATCACTGAAAACAAATTCCAACTCATACTGATTACTGAACTAATGGAAATTTGTATTGAGTGCAAAAACCTTTTTACGTTGTTGTTGTAGTTGTTGTTATTATCTATAAATTTCCTCCGACAATCTCATGCGAGGCAGATAACTTCTCAACTC
The DNA here is from genome assembly GCA_941918925.1 of Phyto melanocephala. Classification (NCBI taxonomy): domain Eukaryota; kingdom Metazoa; phylum Arthropoda; class Insecta; order Diptera; family Rhinophoridae; genus Phyto; species Phyto melanocephala. The sequence continues at coordinate 45,284,742 of OW799233.1, read as the reverse complement.
CGTGTGACCTGTTTTTACACTAGTTAATCTCCTAGGTGTTGGTCTATTCCGTTTCAGAATTGCCTTCGATTTTTCAAGAGTTGGGTTATCCCATAGTATGTTGGTGACTTTCCCGACCGCAGTGTTTTGTCATTTTCTGACATGTTTCTCCATCGCCCAAACTTTAAGTTCATATTTGAATCGTTAAAAGGGTTTAGCTTTTTCCAAATTAACAACACTTAAAAATGTTTCTATTTTGGCCTTCTCGTTCCCAATGATGCCCTTAAAACTTGGTCTCCATATTATATTAGTCTTTGAGATAATATATGGATTATCTAAATCTACTAATTACCCTAGTTACTTTATCCCATTATTATAGTAATGCAGTTAATGCTTTCACATCTCCATGGAATTTTATCGCATTTTACCTTTGTGTTATTCCCCATTGGTAAGATATCTCTTATTCTCTGGTACCTGGTCTGCTATCGTCTTATGTAATAGAAGTAACTATTTATCATGAATCATAGCAAATTGTAAGTTATTAGAAGTTGTTACTATAAAACGCCTACCATGGAGCTGTTAGGCAGTTATGTTTTCCAGTCGAGGTATGACTAAGTTACCCTAAAGACCTGGCAATTTCGAAATGAAATAAAAATGTTTGTGTTGTTGATCTCAAAAAAATCTATCACAAGGTAGTGCAAAAGTCATATCATAATTTGGGTTGACTGTAAAAATAGATCAAAACTTTATATAATTAAACTCCAATCTCTTTATGCAATTCTCAGATCAAAGAGGATGTATTGGTGTTAAATAATTATATGAAAAATTGATCAAGTACTGAAGTGATTTACATTCCAGAAACTACAATAAAATATGATTTGCAATCCAACCGTGATTTTTTCAAAAAAACGTTTTTAATTCCTATAAAAACGGTTCTTTCATTAAGCGCTTCTTATCTTTAAATTTATCAAAAACTATATCCGTTTAAGAGTTCTATAAATGCCAAATAAATATCCTCAAATGCTAAGTTGTGGATCTTCCTGGTTGAAATGAACAATTGTTCATGACTCAGGCTGAGTTTGACCCATGGTATGGATTATATTGGCTTTAAAGACCTGTGTGGTTTATTCACAAGCCTTGTAACTTAGTAAGGACTCACCAGATAAATTCTAATGGGGCCAGATAACACGATTGCCCACCTCCAGGTGAGATTATTATAATGGCTGCATAAATGTCAATGAGCTGTATGGCATGTCCTGTTGAAGTTACATGTCGTTGGTGTCTACATCATCTAACAAAGGCAACAGGAAGTTGCTGATGACCGACAAGTATGTATTGGATGCTCTTGGATATCATGTGATTTACAATCATCCCAATTTCGACAATTTGCTTATTGATGTAGTCATTCATCCAGAAATGGGGCTTAGTAAGAAAAATGATTCCTTTGGGAATCGTTGCGGATAGATAAAACTTGCACGAGATGCTCGCTATAAACTATAAAAGTTCAAAGTCTCTATCGGAAGCTAATTTATTTAAAAACTTTGCCAGAATATAATAAAAAAGCTTTGAGAATAGTCAAATTCGGATTATACTACGAATAATATTTTTGGAACTTTACTAGAATATAAAATGCAAGACAAAAGCGATCATATGAAAGAAAAGAGTATTAAATGCATGTAATATTTTAAAAACGGTGGAAAAATATTGCACAATATATGGATTTCGGAATAATGGAAACAGCAAACGATACAAGTAAAGTACTCCATGGTTCTCAATTTATCAATCGCGGCTTTCTTCCACTAACAATTTAACTAGTCAGTAAATAGTACTTTAACACGATGGAAACTAAAACAGTTTCCTTTACAGTCACCTTATTATTAAATTTGGGATAAATTGAGAGTATCTGTTAAATGTTGGTGCTCTTTATTATTATGAGATACTAGAAAAGCCCGGCGCGCGTTGCTACGCCCCTTAATGAATAAAAATGCATTCTGAATTTAAATTGAATATCAAGTGCAAAAAGTTAAAAATTATAACTTTTTTTAATGGGCGTGGCACTGCCCACTTTTCTCATCACGAAATTATATATTCATGACAGCTCAATATGTGTGCAAAGTTTCAGAAAAATCGATCAAGTGCAAGTAGCTAAAAATTATAACTTTTTTATGGGCGTGGCCCCGCCCACTTTTATTATCACGAAATTATTTAGTCATGAGAACTCGATATGTGTGCAAAGTTTCAGAAAAATCGGTCAAGTGCAAGAAGCTAAAAATGATAACTAATTTTTTATGGGCGTGACACCGCCCACTTTTTTCCACCCATAAACACTCCCTGGAATGTGTACAACAACTTGTCAAAGTTTGAGTCCGATCGGTTGTACAGTTTCGGAGTCTATAGCTAACACACACACACACACAGAGTTTCATTTTTATATATATAGACTCAGTCTAACGTTAGACTGCTTTCACAGTTCGCTATAGCTCCGGAAAATTGCTGTAACGCTTATGAAAGTTATTGAAATATTTTTAAATTTTAATGTTTTTAAATCAAAAATCGTATTTAGCATAAGCGTTTTATATATTGTGGTGTTGGACATAATGTATTCGGGCTTAAATGAAAATAAAATTCTTTATAGCAACGTTAACTTGTATTTAAATAATTTTTTTTTCAAGCTATTTAATATGCATCGTAAATTTGTTTGACACAAAATATTAAATGTAATTTCTTGAGGATAACTAATAATTTAAATTAGTTTTGTGAAAATTAAATGAACGTGATAGGATTCATAAATGTGTATAAAAGTAACGTTTTCAACCACATAAATCTAAATAAGTATTTAGGGTTTAAATAAAATATTAATCAACAAAATAAAAAAATTTTATGCAAATTGTAAAGCATAGTTTTAGGGTAAGTAAAAAAAACTATTATAAATCCAAAAATTACTTAGAGACATATTAAACTGTTTATTTATAATCATTTTTCTAATTACCTTAATCAAGATCGTATAGAAAATTTTAAACTTAAATATTTTTCTAAGTGACTTTCACTGAAGTCGTATTTGTTTTAGTTTAAAACGAAGAATGTTCTTAAGAGTAAAAGCAAAAAAGAAAAATTTTTTTAGATGTTTTTAAGTTTTAATGTGTATTTGCACAAGCAAAATAGAGAAAAATGAAAGGAAGACAGGATCTTTTGTATTTGCCCAAATGGATGCTACAACAATTTTGCGTAAACATGAAAACCTACTTCATTTAAAAGCAGCTCTCTGATGCACATCCCCACATCTTTGTATTTTTAGCAACCCAATTGACATCAAAATCAACGCTACTTTAGTTTTAGTGAAGTCTATTACTATTTTCATTTTATTTTTACACTCTTGGCGTAAGTTTTCCCCCTGTAGTACTATCTGTGTTTAAGTGAGGTTGCAAGCAAACAAAAAGAAAATAATGAAGAATTTCCATTCTTCAGGAATTTCTTAAGTGTTTCATCATCAGAATAATTGACTACTCAAATGTGTGTGCGTGTGCGTTATGTGTGTATGTATATATAAGTGATGGCAAGAGAAAGAATAAGAGATGGAGGAAGAAAGTTAATTTGAATGTTTATAGCGATGACATATATAAATTGTTTTTTGATATTCTACACGTAGTTTTAACAACTAAAGACATACACACACACTCACCCACACATAGACATACATATTTTCACTTAGACCCACTTTCATGTGCATTCAAAACAAAATACTTTTTAGTAGTGTTTCCGAAAACACAAATTTTACGTTTGAAAATAGAAAAAAAATAAAATAAATTTTTTATTAAAATTTGAAAAAGTAAAAAGAAATATTTAATTCAATTAATTCTGAGAAAATTTTTCTTTGATTAGACAATCCATCCAAAATGTGCTTTTGAGGTTATGTTTGGAAATCACTGCTTTGAAATTACTGCTTATTAAGGACTTGACGTTTGCATTGGTAAAGTAGCACTACAACTATTAATACAATTGTTTGCTACTGAAGCATTGTTGTATGTGCTGTCAAAGCTGAAATAGATTTTGAATATTTATACATCGCATAAGTGTGTGTATATGATTGTGTGTACTTGTGTACTTATAAAAGAAATAAATCAATTTTTAAATTGCCTAGAATTCTTTTTCATTCATCTTATGCCAAACGGTAATTAAAGAAAACTACAAAGGAAACTGCCGATATTGCATATGGAAAGAAATTGAAAATCAAACGTTAATAGAAAAATATACATAAAAAATTAATGAAAGTAAAGGTTAAGCAAATTGGTATTTAGCTGGAAAACTTTCTGTAAATGACAACCATGGTAGGGACAGGTGTAAAAATATCTAAAAGTAAAAGAAAGTGGGGAGGGAAAAAATAATAAAAAATGAAAATATTAAGCCTTATAACGAAATTATTGTTCTTAAGTACCATGTAGTACCGTGCTTAATTTGCGCCAGTGACAATATAAACCAAATGGGAGCTTTATCGTATTTTAGACATTCCCTAAACTTCTGGTAATCATTATACCAATTTAGAAATGCTACACGACAACGATACTGGTAGCAAGGCTGATTATTAATCAATTTTAAAGCTTATCGTATTAAAAGTTTACTAAGCGAAATTGTTATATAAAAATCATAAGCTGATAAAAATTGATAACGAATATAAAATTTAATGTTTTACAACAAGAACAGTAACAAGAAATGATATACAAAATAAATATTTTAAATTGCCAAAAGGTTTTTGATAATACGGTTACAAACACAACAGGTATTTTTGGTAAACATTATGTTTATGGACAGACAGACAGACAAACGGACGGATGGGCATGATTTAGTCTTTGAGTTTCTGTACAGGAAATATATATTAATGGATCGAAAGTAAGTAGCCTAAAGAATTTAAAATAAATTTTTTCTATAAATTTGTTTTTTTTACAGAATTGCAAAAAATATCCTTCATCTGTTTCAGCTGCCTTAATTTACTATATATTTTTAAAGTCGAAAGACCTCATCTTTTGAAAATAATATATTTATAACAGTATTAAAATTTTCTATATTTATTATTTCTATCCTCTCCTTTTTTTCAGCTAATTTATTTAAAAGTCAGAACAAGTAACAGTGCTATATTCGGCCGTGCCGAATCTTATATACCCTTCACAACGTGTAGTCATGCAATAACAATTGTTTGTATCACCATTCATCTCATATAAAATACGTACATACATATATGTAAAAAACATACCAAAAAAATAAAAATTACAAAAAAAATATATTAAAAATAAAAAAAAATAATAAAAAAAATTAAAAAAAAAATTTTAAAAACAAATAATAAAATATAAATATATTAAATAAAATAAAATTTTTTTGGCTCAGCTGGAATTCGATACCACGTTTACTTTAACCAGTATGTATATAGGTTGTTGTTGTAATTGTGGAAAAAACGAGGTGGTCGTGGTTTTTTGCTGATATCTCAGAAAGTTATGGGGCGATTGTGCTGAATTTCAATAGCGATTCATTCCTGGATATTTCCAAGAGATTGATACCATATACAGATCTGAGGAACATATAGTTGCTTCTAAAAGTTGATTTCAACCAACACACGGACAGCCGGGCAGACGGTCAGGGCTTAATCGACTCCTCTATTCATAAGCTTTCAGAAAATATATACTTTATGGTCGGAAATGAAAATTGTAGAAATTACAAACGGAATGACAAAGCTATATATACCCTTGTGCACCACAGGTGAAGGGTATAAAAAGGGACATTGTTGGACCGTTTAACGTATCTGCTCATAGAGAAAATCCATGATATCAACATGATCATGATATTCACTTACCAATAGGAAACGATTTCTAATTAATTTATTTTTCTTTACCTTCATCACAATTTTAGGTGCGTTTATCTAAAATTTTAATATTTTAATATTTGTAATATCACGTTTACTTTTAACGAAAACTTTTACATGTTTGTCCTTAAAAATATTATGATTGAATGAAATTGCAAACAAATTTTTCAAACACTGGAAAAAAATGACTAAAGCAATTAATTTTTTACCATTTTATTTGAGTAGCCACATAATTTCTGATGTCGCTTTGGCAATTTTATCAATAGTTTGACATTGAGTTATTTTAAAATGACGACAAGAGACGAGCAACGTTGACAAACAATTTGTAGTTTTTTCAATAATCATACTAATTGAAAAACTTAGGATATTGTCTCTCATCTTGTTGTGTATAGAATACTGGCTAGGTACAAAACTTGAAAAACCACAAACAGAAAGCGTGGCTCCGGAAAAGAGAACAGTTTGGCCGACTCAACATCGAAGAGGTCGCAGCTCAAAAAAGTTACTAAAGGTAAGATCCCTAAATTGTATAGAGAGCGTGAAAGAAAAATTCATTGTGATGGAAAAATAGTAATACAGGAAAGGTCCAGGAAGAATAAGCCGGCTATTGCCGAGGCCGACGAAAGCGATTAAGAAGTTTAGTCTAAAATGAATTTTACGCCTAGAATAACATATATTGCATCACGGATTATCATAATTTACGCTAGATCAAAATGTATGAAAGGAAAGGCACGTTTTCGAAGAAAAGAAACATACTGATAATAAAATAAAATAATTGGAGCAAACAAAGTTTTCTAAAAAAGTATTACTATGGTTTGCAACTAGTCCGCATGGATTGTCGCAATCAGTGTTTTTTTTAATCAAGTATGGCCATCAATCCTGAATGATATATTGAGCACTGATTCCCAAAGTGAATGATTTTATAGAAAACATTAATCGAAGGCTAAATGTGGCCTTGTGGCCAGACTAAGCATCTAGCCATTACGCTCGAAAAACTGTAGAAGCTATGGAGACACTTCATACACCATATCTTCATAAAAAGGTAAACCCTGCAACTGTTCCCCAATGACGTCCAATCGAAGATTTTTGGGCTAATTTAAAGCGAAGAGCTTTCTGAAAAAAAAATCTATAAAAACTCCTTAAAATGCCAACATCGATATTTTCGCCAGCTATGGAAATCGATTTCGCTCATTTTTCTTAAAGCTTGCTTTAACCCAACTTAGGTTTTTACGAAAAGCAAAATGAAGCATGCCCAGTTGCTAAATTTATCTCAAATCGGAGAATAAATGGACCAATTTTTCCAACCTTTTTTAAAAAAATCTATGAAGCTCAAGAATGGTTCTTAAAGAAATTTTTTCTTAAATTTTAAAGTGGGTGTGGCATGCGACTTTCATAATATAATATAATCAGATTACTGTAACACCTAACGTATTTTTAAATCATGTCGGAGATTATATTAACAGCTCGCATCGTTAAGCTGAAAACGAGCTGACAAAAATTATGAACGTGGCTCCTTGAATATAGAAAAAGTACATTTTATGAGACTTTTAGAAAATTATTAAAAGTATTTATAGTCTGAAAGCATTGTGTGTTTTACTTTTATCTCATTTGTCTCATTTTAAACAAAAGACGATACGATTAGAGCTGGAAAAGTGATAACCCCAGTAGAAAAAACCCATTACATGACTCTTTTCATCAACATAAATAAAACATTTAAATAGAAAATGTACAGTTCTTTCCAATAATTATGTCGGCTGTTCCAATACAAAGAATATATATGTTTAATCTGCAGAATTATAACTGTTACAGGCTTAAAATTTTGTGTAATGGGCTGTGATATTAGTATACATTTTCAAATGCAAAATCTAAAGAATGTAAGCAGAGGATGACCCGTCCCCATATCAAAAACAAATTTGATTTGATTTCTGCATAACTATTTATAATCACTACTTAGCTTAAACTGAGCACGAGCTCCAGGCAAATTTATTCATCAGGTAGTCTTGTATCGTCAGTTGATAATTTTTTTCTTCAATCAATCTAAGGCAAATTTATTCATCAGGTTTTTTTCTTCACTTACTTTTAATTTCACCGGCCAATTATCGCTATTCTCTCAATTTTTTTAAATGTGAAACTCCATTCATAAAATATATAAAAAATTCTCTCTGAACTGCGATGAGAAAATATGCCTTGCATCAACCTCAGCTGTCAAAGTCCACAGATCAAAAATAATTTTCTCTTATCTCTCATTTTTTTTATTGTTAAACTTTATATTTACAAAACAAAAGGATTTCCAACAAGAGTGATATGACTTATTAAAAAAAAGCATATTTATTGTTTAGAAAATTCAAAAGTTTGAGTTGAGTTCTAAATAAAACGTCATTTAAATGGCCTCCACGACATTTTCTGCAGGAATGAATTCGATAAACCCAATTTTCGAGCACTTGTTTTACTACAACAAGTCGTATGTCATGAATGGCACGTTCAATAACTTGTAAGGCTTAAAGAGAGTGTGGTTTTTTTCGAAAGGCCAATGACTTCAAATAACCCAACAAGAAATAGTCTAATGGTGTTAATCACAACTTCTTGGAGGCCATTCAATATCATAATTTCTTGAATTTCTCCAAACTTTTCTTGCAGTAATACAATTGTTGCATTTGCTGTGTAGCATGTAGCCCCGTCTTGTTGGAACTAAATGTTGTCAAGACCAACTTCTTAAAATTTCGGCCATATAAAAATGGTACTCATCGATCTATGCTGCTCTCGATTGACAGTAACGGTGTTACCAGCTTCATTTCAAACGAAATACGGCCCGATGATTCCACCAGACCAAAAAACCGCACCAAACTGTCAATTTAGATGAATGTGATGGTTTTTTAAAAATAATAAAAAATCTGTAGATTTTTTTCGCACAAGAATCAACAGTTTTGTTTTTTTACTGCAAACCACTTAGATGAAAGTGAGCCTTGAAATAGTGCTGGAAAATTGGGTTCATCGAATACGTTCTTGCAGAGGAAATCGCGGAGGCCACTCGAATGACGTTTTATTTAGATTATTTATTGTAACGATTTTATTTCACATTAAATACCTATAAAACTTTTGAATTTTCTTAACAATAAGTGTGTTTTTTTTAAGAAACCATATCACTCTTATTGGAAAACCTTTTATACAGAAAAAAAAATTTTTAACTGCGATTACCTGATGAATACGCTTGTCTTGTACGAACTATTTACTTTTGATAACAGCAATTTCCTAATAAGAACAAAAAATATTGTTGTATGGGTCGGTGAAGAGGCAGTGGTGATATCCTCAGACGAATGAAATACTATTTATGACAATTATTGTGTAACTAAAAATGGTGGCAGTTAGTATTCGAATCTACATCCTCATGCATACATTGCAAGATTTTTCTTGCGGCCTGCAAAGCAATCCAGGTTCTGCTTGTATGTGTATAAGTGTTCTATGACCATGAGCTATTACCGTGTGGTTATGTGAGTTCATATTTAAAAATTTAAATCTTTTTCAAGGTCTCCTGATGCTTTTAAAAAGTGCCAGTCTCCCCCGCCCTAGCAATGTATTTAAATAATGAAAATTGAAAAACATGTGCCACGCCTTGAAATACAAATGATTGAGTTTAATGTAAGTATATGGCTGTGTAAGTTTAAACCCGCATCTATGATAACACCTATTTAGTTTTTTATGAATTAAGTCACCTTTTTAAGTTATCAACGGCTTGACCACAGCTTCAATTGGAAATCGGCTTATATTTCTGATATCACTTTTGGTATCTCGAATCATTTTTCCCAAATACAAACTTCAATTTTCTAAACGATAAGAGGCTGCTCTTAAAGCTATTTTACTATAGCTTTGAAAATACTAACTTTTGTTTGCCAGTTATAACGTTATGCCAAATTGAAAAGTAAAAAGGATGTCGCTAATATTTTAAATATACTTTGTTTTATATGACTTTAAAATAAGGTAGAGACAGACAAATCGAAATGTTTAGTATGATTTTACTAAAAGTAAGAAAAAAAAATTATTATTAAAAGAATTTAAAACATAACAACAAGCAATATATGGGCAAAGTAATAAGCATATTTTAGTCGATTGTTTATAATTTAATTTTTTAATCGTGTTTCACAGAGATAGACAGATAGACATATAAACAGTTAGAAGAATATAATTAAGGAATTTCCTTTAGAAAAATAAGTGTTATAAATATTATTAGAATATTATTAAGGCTTGTGTTCTAGAAATAAAAAAATAATTCATGCTAAAATAACACACACATTAATGTTTGTTTCTTTAGCCCAAAAAAAGAAATAATAAATATTATTTAACACTTATGTCTGTCTTATGGTGAACATTAAATTTTGCTTATCAGGTTTTAATGAAAATTTTTAACAGCCTTAAGAGTCAGAAAGAATTTGATTAAACAAGCAACTAATAAAATAATCTACCACGTAACGCTTTTCTATATCTCTCCTATTGGGGAGAAAACACAAAAAAAAAACAAAAACAAAAAAAATGGACGAAATGCTGTAAAATTAATGAACTCTGTCTATTCCTCTATAATGAAGTTGCTATAAATTTCAGACATCTTTTCTTTTCTGCGTCTTTTACGTTTTACAAACAATTAAGTTTTCAAATTAAAATGAATTATTTCCTCTTGGATACACTTTGAAACATGCAAAAACAAACTCAACGCATAAAATTTGAAAAACTGATAAATAATCATTAATGACGTTTTAAATCACCAACATAAATAAAAGTGAAATCTATACATTAATATTTATAAGGAAAAAAAAAAAACGAAAGAAAACGACAACATAATTTCATGGCATGACTCGTCATCACGCCAACCATCTCCACCACCACCATCACAAGAACAAAACTCAAACACTTGCTCAAGTTGAAAATATTAAAGGGAAAATGTAAAGGGAGACAAAAGAGAAAATTAAATTTATATAATAAATAGGCTTAAAGCTATTTTTTTATAAGCGAATTAAAACTACTTGAACGACTAATTAATTTTTGGTTTATTTTTTTTTAAATTATTTTTCTTTTGCTCTTTAAGGTTTCTGTGATCTTTAAGCCTTGTTGAATGTTGCTTGCTTAAGTGGTATTATTGTAATTATTGCAATAGCAACAAAATTTCTTAACAAAACTTAAAATAACATTTTGCCATAAAATAACGTAACGCTCGTTTTTATGTCGACATTCTGCCTTACTTAACACACTCCCTGTGATTTCACTTAAGACAGCCTGGTTGCAAATTTGTATGAGCTGTAGAGTTATTTCTTATCGATTATATTCCAAATCATTACATTAAGCAAATTAACTTATGATATCAAAGCTAAATGGAGAAAACAAGTCAAATCCTTTGTTCAAGAAGCCCAATAAAACTACAACCAAACAATTCTTTGAAGTATCATTAAGATACCAAAGAAATCAAAAAAAAAAAAAAAATATAATAAAATAAAATTAATACCCATATAATGGAATTTATAAATATTCTGCTGGATGCCTTAAATACCTAAAAAATATTTTATATTTAAATATTCATTAGAAATTTACTGAAAGGGTTTATGTAGAATGTCAATAAAATTTTCTAAGATGTTTTAAGTTTTATTACTGCCTGCTTAATGAGGCTCTGTTATTCATGCGTTCGCTCAGTGTCCTTTTTTTTCAAGGATTTAAAGGCTTAAGAGCTTAATGAGAGTTATGAATGTTTAGAAATTAATTTATTTTGAAATTGAATTTGTAAATAAGTTATGCATAAGGGTATTAGGAAATAAAAAAAATAATTTTTTTTAAAAGCAACAACTATTTTTAAAAATGTAAAAATAAAAGCTTATTTAAAAAATTCTGTAGAAAACAAATTTTTCTGTACAAAAACAAAAATTTCAAAAATGATATTTAATAAAAATTTATTAATAACTAGCAAAATGCGAACCGCTTTGTAAGCTCCATCAAAGTTTTTGCATTGTACTCATTAGGAAAAAGATTTTAATATTATCTGCCACCACTTGTTAGGTATGCATAAATAGTATTTAATTCGTATGAGCATATCTCTGCCCCTTCTTCTGATTAGGTTCTGATAAGGAAATTGCTTTAAAAAGTAGTTCGTATTTAGTTCAAGCCACATAGAGATAACATTTTTCCAGAAATGACATCTAACGTATTTCTTGAATTGACAAGGGGTCACCAAGTTCTCTGCTCCGATCCTATCAATTTCGGGCTCATAGAAATGAGCTAATATCGTAACGTAGATATGCTATTAAAAAAAATTTTATTTAAATGGGAGTTGTCACGCCTCTCATTTAATATTATCTAATTTTTAGATTTAATTATTCAATGTTTATTTAAATGTCTAATACCAGGATTAAAGACTCTAAAATTTATTCTTCCTGAAATAAATTATATTGGGTGATTCATCGTGAGATTTGATTTACAATAGCCATTTTTTGACAGATCACGCATGACTCAGATTAAGATGCTTTGTCATTTCTGTCCACTATCGTTTAGCAAGCCATCGTGGAAAGACTCAGGCGACAACAGAATCACCATATTGTTCAGCTGTATGACGAAAAAGAGCGTTCTGTGATAAATGTTTTTTGTGCGATTCGAGGAGCTTACGGTGGGCATAATCGACATACTGAAACCACTTTTACCCCATACTATTCGAAAATTTGCATCCCAGTTTACATTAGTGGATGATAATCGAGTGGTTAGACCGCATACAGCACATAGTGAAAAAAATATACTTAGCAGCTGTAGCTCAGATTGATCGAATCGATTCGGGGGGGGTGCTTTAATACCATGTGAGATAAGGCCATGATGGCTTTATCTCTCATTCAATAGAGAGATAAAACCTTTTTTTTTTTTTAATTTGAATGGGAGGTAAAGCCATCATGGCCTTATCTCACATTAGCAATATTAGAAAATGGCTTTATCTTTCATTTTAGTTTTGAAGAATTTTTCCATTTTACATTGATTAATACTTTTCTTATTATACCCGCCACCAAAAAAATGGTGGGGGTATATTCATTTTGTCATTCCGTTTGTAACACATCGAAATATCCATTTTACACCCCATAAAATATATATATTCTGAATCAGGGTTTGATTTGATGACGATCTAGCTATGTCCGTCCGTCTGTCCGTCTGTTGAAAGCACGATAGAGGTCGCACCGAAAAAGCTAGGGGGCTCAAATTTTGCCAGAATCTTTCTTATAGACAAGGTTTGTTTGGTATTGAAAATGGGCTAAATCGGAATATTAGGAAGAGAGTTATAGCTCGAAAAGCAAGAGTAGGTCGAAAAAACCGTGTCCTTCGAACATCGAATAAAATGGAATTGTGTCCAAACGCATTAACGTAGACTCATGAAACTCCGAATATATATTTCCTGAGAAAAAACAATACTTTTCCCCGAAAATTATTTAAATCTATGCATTAGGAGAGGAGTTATCGATCAAAATGTACGAAAATTTATACCGCACAGTGTATTTTTCGGTATATTAAAAAACAAAAACGTCATAAAAGCAACACAATTGCATGTACGACTCTGAAATTTTGCACACTTTGCTTTTTGGGGAGACGCTTTTTTCTAACGGAAAATCAATGTGCCACGCCCACTTTTACGCCCACCTCCCATATAACGTTTTACCTAAAATTCATATAATTTCTCTATTAATAAAGATTTTGGAACAACAAAGGGCTATATTGAAACACCTAAGTGGTACTCATTCGCAAAAACAACTTTGACACGCCTACTATAACGCCCACTTTTCACGTTATCTACCGTTAATAAAATTTAAAAGCTCATAAAACAGCCAAAATAAGAGGTATGATGATCAAATTTGCTACGTATATCTCCCTAGACAATGTCATTACTCTGCCAAAAAATAAAGGTGCCACGCCCACTTTTACGCCCACCTCCCATATAACGTTTTACCTAAAATTCCTATAATTTCTCTATTAATAAAGATTTTGGAACAATAAAGGCCTACATTGAAACACCTTAGTTGAACTCATTCGCAAAAATAACTTTGACACGCCTACTATAACGCCCACTTTTCCAGTTATCTACCGTTAATGAAATTTAAAAGCTCATAAAACCGCCCAAATTAGAGGTATGATAATAAAATTTGCTACGTATATCCCCCTGGGCAGTGTCATTACTGTGCCAGAAAGTTAAGATGCCACGCCCACTTTTACGCCCACCTTCCATATAACGTTTTACCTAAAATGCATATAATTTCTATATTAATAAAGATTTTGGAATAATAAAGGGCTTTATTGAAACACCTAAGTTGAACTCATTCGCAAAACAACTTTGACACGCCTACTATAACGCCTACTTTTCACGACATCTACCGTTAATGAAATTTAAAAGCTCATAAAACCGCCAGAGTTAGAGGTATGATGATCAAATTTGCTACGTATATCCCCCTAGGCAATGTCATTACTGTGCCAGAAAATTAAGATGCCACGCTCACTTTTACGCCCACCTTCCATATAACGTTTTACCTAAAATTCATATAATTTCTCTATTAATAAAGATTTTGGAATAATAAAGGGCTATATTGAAACACCTAAGTTGTACTCATTCGCAAGGACAACTTTGACACGCCTACTATAACGCCCACTTTTCACGTTATCTACCGTTAATGAAATTTAAAAGCTCATAAAACCGCCAAAATTAGAGGTATGATGATCAAATTTGCTACGTATATCCTTCTAATCAATGTAATTGTTGTACCAAAAAGTTGAGGTGACACGCCCACTTTAACGTATACCTCCCATATAACGGTTTGTCTTAAATTCATGTAATTTCTCTATTGACAAAGTTTTTGGGAAAATAAAGGACTATATTGAAATATCTAAGTTGTATTTATTAGCAGAAACTTTATTGACACGCCTACTTTAACGCCCACTTTCATTGAAAGACTACATTTACAAAAACACTTTACTATCATATCGAAGTTATAAAGGGTGGTTAAATTTTAAGGACCGATGATGAATTTAAACACAACACAAATTATTTAGGATATTATTATTATTTCTTTGTGTAATGATAATATTTGTATGGTTCAATTATGTATTTAACAAAATATCGGCCAAATGGCCCCCCCCCCCATCCTTGGCGCCACTCCTCTATCTGATGGTCCAAATTTTTAATGACAATGTTCATGCTCAATTGTTGGGCATGATGATGAGGCGAAGTTGACTGCTCTTTTGCCACACTATCGCAAAAACCAGCAGTGGTTCCCATTCAACGAACTAGGAAGGCATTCACAGATTTTCTAACATTTTATACAGACCTGTTTTGTAGAAATTTAAATATTTTTTACAATTCTCCCGATTTTGGACGAATTTGAACGATTATGTTGATCAAAAGAATTACGAAGTGCACAAAATGCATTTTGATTTGAACGCCCATTTTTATAAAAAACCTGAATAACTTTAAAGCGTTGCTCATTTGCGTATCTTTCCACGGATCAAATTGAGTAAGTTTGAGATTGAGAAATGTCAAGTGAAATGCAGAAAACAAATTTAAAGTTCACCTTTAACATGGGCCCTTAAAATTTAACCACCCTCTACAAAGAAGGTGATACATATTTTATTAAAAGATATTATTCCATAGCGATTAACAAAATAATAAATATTGTGCTTTAAATGTCCACAAAATTGGTGGTGGGTATAAAAGATTCGGCACAGCCGAATATAGTGCTCTTACTTGTTTTTATAATTAATTAATTTTTATTCTTGTGACGCACGCAAGAAAACTTTATTCAGCGAAGCCACCTGCCGCGTCCAACTGGAGGAGAAAACCCGTAAGCACGGCCGCAGGCCGCAACGCAGAAAAACTTTAGTATGAGAAGCCAGATTCTAATACTTTACTTAAGTGTTTCCGGGAAAAAACATTTTTTTATTCTTGTGATGCACGCATTAAAACTTTATTCAGCGAAGCCACCTTCCGCGTCCAACTGGAGGAGAAAACCCGTGAGCACGGCCGCAGGCCGCAACGCAGAAAACTTTAGTATGAGAAGCCAGATTCTAATACATTACTTTAGGGTTTCCGGGAAAGGAAATGTTTTTATTCTTGTGACGCACGCAGGAAAACTTTATTCAGCGAAGCCACCTGCCACGTTCAACTGGAGGAGAAAACCCGTAAGCATGGCCGCAGGCCGCCACGCGGAAAATCTTTTGTATGCGAGGCCAGATTACAATACTTAACTTAAGTGTCTCCGAGAAGACATTTTTTTACAGAATGTTATTATTATTGGAATCTGGCTTCGCATACTAAAGTTTTTCTGCGTTGCGGCCTGCGGCCGTGCTTACGGGTTTTCTCCTCCAGTTGAACGCGGCAGGTGGCTTCGCTGAATAAAGTTTTCCTGCGTGCGTCACAAGAAGAAAAAAATGTTTTTTTTTTCGGAAACAGTTAAGTTAAGTATTGAAATCTAGCCTCGCATACTAAAGTTTTTCCGTGTGGCGGCCTGCGGCCGAGCTTACGGGTTTTCTCCTCCAGTTGGACGCGGCAGGTGGCTTCGCTGAATAAAGTTTTCCTGCGTGCGTCACAAGAATAAAAATTAATTAATTGTAAAAATAATTATAACAATATTCTGAAAAAATATGGCTTTATCTCTCATTTGCGAAAAAAAAATATGGCTTTATCTCTCAATTCGCAAAATTTTAAATATGGCCTTACCTCTCAATGATTGGGCAATAAGGCCATTATGGCTTTATCTCCCATTCAATTGAGCAATAAAGCCATCATGGCCTTATCTCACATGGTATTAAAGCACCCCCCCATCGATTCGTCATCATTCTCAGGAGCTTTGCTTACCATATTCGATAACTTAGCGTATTTGACGTAAGGATCTCAGCCTTAAAGCATACAAGATTCAGTGATCGGATTTGAGTCGGTTTTTAATATTCATAGTGAGTCATAAAATTTAAGTTTATGTGCGTATAAATCATTGATATTTAACTGAGCTGACGTATGCATATCCACAACAACGTTGATTTATAAGTACAACACACAATGAACATAAGTACTACGTCATACTTATATTTATAGCGTCCCATATTTATATGATTTGCAAGACTGCTCACGTTGATTCATATTTTTAAGAAACTACTTATCTTCATAGAATGAAGCAAGTTGACTCAACAACAAACACATTAACAGCTCTGATTTGTATGAAGAATAAACAATGTTGCCAGGTCGGAGAGTGCAAGATATTTTTAAGCCGCCAGAAAATTTGTAATTTTACAATGTGTAATATACAATTTTTGCAAGTATTACTATTTAATTTTTAAATAAATGCAACTGATTATGGCCGTTAGGCTAAGTTTTGGTTGGCTTCTATAATAAGAGGTTAAAAATAACAGTTATTTTGTGTTTTTTATTTTCATGTTCAAATTTTTTGCAGCAAATAAAAAAACTGCGTTTTTAGTTGTTCACTTAAATTTTAGAGATAATTCGCAAAAACAAAATCTAAATCTCTTAAACAGACATCAAAGTAAGCAATTTATTTTTGCTTGTTGTTTTTGTATTATTTTGTTAAATTAAAATAGTCTATTTTTCAACAATCCACAATTATTATGGTGAATGTCAAACTGTTATCTGGCAAGCCTAGTTAAAACACACAACTTCATAATGAGTACGCGAGTCATACGAGCTTTTGGTCGTCTTTTTATCTTTCGTGAACGACAATAGCAATCAACTGAGTCATACGTGTTGCTAAATATGAGCACTATAAGTGCATTCAATTTAAAAGTGCGTATAAGTATTGAAGACTTTTCAATAAGTTTGAATGAGTATAAATCATCGAAAAAAATAATATGGATTCAAGTTCACTTACTTCATTAGTATTCGTTGCAGATCTCTGACAAGATTCAATTTGTACAAGAATCAAATCAAGGAGATTTAAACTTTAGTCATATTTTCGGTGAATGGATTCTGGAAAAACTCACTGAAAACGCGCTGTTTTATCGTGAAATTTTGTTCAGTGATGCAACATATTTCTGGCTCAATGATTGAGTTTGTGCTTCTTGTAAAACAAGCGCTTGGTCTCGGTGAGTTCTGATTTACACAAGATGGCACTACGAATGCCATCATTTTGGTGAGCACTTAATTTCACATTGGCCAACGAGATTGTGCGTTATCACACCTTTATATTATTTGCTCTGGCGATTGGTTGTGGTGATCAAATTTTGATCACTAATATTTTTGGAAGCTTTTAGAAGAAGTTTCTTACAAATATTTTCGTTGATTATTTGTACGTATTATTTTCCCGTTTTATTATTATTTTATTAGAATAATTAGAGGGTTGAAATATTCACCAATAATATTTCCCGTTGTATTATAAATAAATCTGTAAATTATTTTTGGTAACGACATTTAATATCTTGCTACCTAAGAGCACATCATTCCAAAAATTGTGACTTAACAAAAGTGGTATATTTCATTCATCTATGTTTTGACAACTCAACGGTTTGTTCGTAGACATTGGTGTAGCTACACATTTTTCGGGTGTTAAGGACTAAAAAACAACTCTGGGGGCATTGCACACCCAGAATGGTCTAGTTACGCCAATGTTCGTAGAAGAGCAAATAGTAGACGGAACTAAGACGAACTGATATAAGGTGAAGGTAAAGAGTCAGCTTACTATTTTTTGCTTATTTTATTCTCTAACTTCTATCTGTCAAAGTTTGTTTACATAATACCAAAATAGAAGTCGTAAATTTTTTCAAATTAAAAATTGTGTTTAAAACCGTAAAAGTGTATTTAGAAATGGAAAATAAAACAAAATTACTATTAAAATGAAATATTAAAAAAGAGTGTAGAATGTGTTATTTATGAAAAATATAAAAAAAATTATTTAGTTTAAAAACTTAACTGTCTATTTAACGAAGTGTGAACGAAATTGTCAGTCTTATTGAAAATAAAAATTTTAAATTTGCTTAGATAAACAGGCAGTAAGTGCTAAAGGTTAAAACTACGCTTCTGTACTCTGCAAAAGAATACGAAAAAGATAATGGAACTTTGTTCCGTATGCCAAAAGATCGACGAAAGCAGAGAGTAGAGTGAAATTTGTATAAACAAATTTTAGGCGTTGGCATTATAAGTGAGGTTTACAAAATGCCTCGTATTTTTGTGATGTTGTAGAATTGGGATTACCTCATGTGAATTCGCCTTGGACAGAACAGTTGTTGAAAATCAAAAAAAAAAAAAAAAAAAAAAATAATAATTATAATTTAATGCTGCTTTTGTGTCTCCTTTCTCTTTTATGTATATTGAAATTGCCCTTTGGATATTAGGCGTTATTGTGTGAACAGATGATTTTACACAAGACAAATCTATGTGTAAACAAAAAATTGTTTTTTATCCGAACATGACGATGACTAATGTCGACGATGTATTAGAAAAAGTCAGAATCAAAATTGTTATTTAATCTATATATATAAAAGTGAAACTCTGTGTGTGTGTGTGTTAGCTATAGATTTCGAAACTGTAAAACCGATCGGACTCAAACTTTGGCAAGTTGTTGTACACATTCCAGGGAGTGTTTATGGGTGTAAAAAAGTGGGCGGGGCCACGCCCATAAAAAATTTGTTAGTATTTTTAGCTACTTGCACTTGACCGATTTTTCTGAAACTTTGCACACATATTGAGCTGTCATGACTAAATAATTTAGTGATAAGAAAATGGGCGGGGCAACGCCCCTAAAAAAGTTTTAATTTTAAGTTACTTGCACTGGACCGATTTTTCTGAAACTTCGCACACACATATTGAGCTCTCATTATAATACAATATCGTGATTAGAAAAGTCCATAAAAAAAAAGTTATAATATTAAGCTTCTTGCACTTGACCGATTTTTCTGAAACTTTGCACACATGACTATATAATTTCGTGATTAGAAAAGTGGGCAGTGCTACGCCCATAAAAAAATTATAATTTTTAAGTTTTTGCACTTGATATTCAATTAAAATTCAGAATGCATTTTGATTCATTAAGGGGCGTAGCAACGCGCGCCGGGTTTGGCTAGTACTTTAAAAAAGATCTATAGTTCACACCAGCCTTTTATATATATTTTCACATTCTAAGTTAAAGTGCAAATTAGCACAGATAGCGAAAAGCAGTTCTGTGTTCTTCTTTTATATGCTTTATAAGAAACAAGTAATAGCACTGTATTCGGCTGTGCCGAATCTTTTATACCCACCACCAATTTTGTGTACATTTAAAGCACAATAATTATTATTTTGTTAATGGCTTTCTTTGTAGAGGGTGGTTAAATTTTAAATTTAAAACAGAGGCCGAATTACGGCACTCGAACGTGATCGAAATTTGAAAACTCTTATTAGAATCTATATACCTAAAGCATACTCGATCGTTCGAGTAAAATTTCGATCGATATCGAATGCCGTAATTCGGCCCCAGGTCTGTATAAAATGTTAGAACATCTATGAATGCCTTCTAAATTCGTTAAATGAGAAGCATTGCTGTTTATCGCGATAGTGTGGCAAAAAAACAGTCAACTTCGACTCATCATCGTGCCAAACAATTGAGCATCAGCAATGTTATTTAAAATTTGGACTATCGGATCGAGGTGTTCCGTTGAGGTCGCGGGGCCATTTGGCCGATATTTTGTTCCATACATAATTGAACCATACAAATATTATCATTAAAAAAAGAAATGATAATAATTTCCTAAATAATTTGTGTTTTATTCAAAATCAACATCGGTCCTTAAAATTTAACCACCTTTTATAACTTGGATATGCTGGTAAAATGTTTTCGTAAATTAAGTGTTTCAGTGAAAATGGGCGTTAAAGTAAGCGTGTCAATAAAATTTCTGCTAATAAATACAACTTAGATATTTCAATATAGTCCGTAATTCTTCCAAAATATTTATTCATTGAGATATTATATGAATTTGAAATAAAGCATTATATAGGATGTGGGCGTAAGAGTGGGCGTGTCACCTAAATTTTCTGGCATAACAATAACATTGACTACAAGGATTTCCGTAGCAAATTTTATCATCATACCTCTAATTTTGTCGGTTTTATAAATTTAAATTTCATTAACAGTAAATAACGTGGAAAGTGAGCGTTATAGTAGGTGTGTCGAAGTTATTTATGCTCATAAATACAACTTAGATATTTCAATAAAGTCCTTTATTATTCGATTTATAGAGAAATTATAAGAATTTAAGAGAAAACGTTGTATGGGAGGTTGGCGTGTCACATTTATTTTCCGTCAGAAGAAAGCCTTTGACCAAAAAGCAATTCCTGCAAAATTTCAGAATCGTAGATCTAAATTTGTCACTCTTATTAGGTTTAAAATTTTTAACATATTGGAAAATACACTGCGCGGTATAAATTTTCGTACATTTTGATCTCTAACTCCCTTCCTAATGCATGCATTTAGGCAATTTTTCTTTCTTCCTTATACTCCGATTTAGCCAATTTTCTATTCCAAACAAACCTTGTGTATAAGACATATTCTGGCAAAATTTGAGCCCACTAGCTTTTTCGATGGGACCTCTATCGTGCTTTTAACAGACGGACATACGGACGGACATAGCTAGATCGTCGTCAAATAAAACCCCGATTAAGAATATACATACCATTTTTTTGGTGGCGGATATAAAAACTCAAATACTTCAAAAAACACATTACAAAAAAATTTGTTTAGCTCTTTTACTAAAATTTTGCAAAAAATATTTGACCTTGTGTCACAAAAATTGGTCTGCTGATCACGGTCGGATCGTAACGGGTATAAAATGGGGAGGAGAGGAGAGTTTTATCTACTAAATGGTGCTAATTTCATTTTGTTATCTTATGTTTTCTAGAAGTTATGGTGTATTAAAAAAAGGAATTTAGGAAAATTTAGACCTAAAGATAAAAAAAAATTATTTCTAAACATTATAAACAATTTATTTTCATGTACTAATGGCTAACAAATTTTAAAATTATACAAAACTTATTTCGTTTGAAAATCTTTTAAAAGCAAAATGTTATAGAACTTTAAAAATCAAAATCTTACTAATAAATTTCCTGTTTTAGCAAAATTCTGAGCATGTCTATTTTGAATCACCCTGTGGCCCTTAAAATTTAACCACCCTTTACAAAAGAATAGATAGATAAAAAAAAAATTTGTTAAAATATGTATTTTAAATATTCAAATACTTATTTTAAATCTACTGATGCATATTTTTTTAAAATATTTTTAAATCTTAAACCTCATAAGACTGTGTGTACAACTATATGTAAAGTTGGGCACAAATCATTACTCTAGTTAATTTTTGTCAACAAACTTCGGTCATTTTCGTTTTCACAAACCCCTATAAAATTCCTTTGTAGTTTGTGCAAAAAAATGTTACTAGAGTCATCTAGTGTTCTACGTGATGTTTAGCAAAGACATCATCCTCAGTGTTTGCAAAATGTAGTGGCGCCTTCAACAGATGTCGCCATCTGCAATGAATAAATGCTTATGAATATGACTAATATATTTTTATAAAAATTTAAAAAAAAAGTGGTCGTGGCACATTTATTTTCCGTTATAACGAAGACTTTGACCAAAAAACCATGTTTGCAAAATTTCAGAACCGTACATATAGTTTTGTCAGTTTTATTACGTTTTAAACTTTAAATATACACTGAGCGGTATAAATTTTCGTACATTTTGACCTATAACTCCTTTTCTAATGCATAGATTTAAGCAATTTTTGGGGAGAAATATTCTTTTGACTCGAGAAATATATATTCGAAGTTTCATGACTCTACGTTTATGCGTTTGGACACAATTCCTTTTTTTTTCGATGTTTGAAGGACACGGTTTTTTCGACCTATTCTTGCTTTACGAGCTATAACTCTCTTTCTAATATTCCGATTTAGCCCATTTTCTATAAGAAAGATTCTGGCAAAATTTGAGCCCTTTAGCTTTTTCGGTGCAACCTCTATCGTGCTTTCAACAGACGGACAGACGGACGGACATAGCTAGATCGTCATCAAATCAAACCCCGATTCAGAATATATATACTTTATGGGGTCTAAAATGGATATTTCGATGTGTTACAAACGGAATGACAAAATGAATATACCCCCACCATTTTTTTGGTGGCGGGTATAAAAACTTGGTAATTAAGTTTAATATTATTTGCAAAAATAAGGTTCATTAAATTGAAATATTTAGCATAATTTATCCATGACGTACTAAGAGTGTCATATCTCAACTTGTGTTTTGTAAATAATTATATAAAGCTCTAAAGGTATAAAACGCATATTACTTTTAGTAATGAAATTAATCAGAAGGTTACAATCATTTACAAGCCGTTACATAAGTCGCATCAAAATGTGATTTTATTCACAATTAGGTGATGAGAATTATAAAATGCAAAAGTTTTGCTCTATTGCAATATGTGTCTGAATGAGGTGCCACCACTTAATTGTAAATAAAATCAAAAGTTGTACCCTGATTTCAATTAGGAAAAAATAATATCGTTTAAAAATATATTAGGCAATACGGTGCTATAAATGAAATTGACTTCTTTAGTTTTTATGTTGTCCAAATTTTTAAAATAGCACAACAATTTTAAGATTTTTTTAAACTATACGATTTCTTAAAAACTGTTGGGCAGTTTTAAATCAAACTTGAGGATAATTTTCCATTAGCATTATGCATTTTTTCTTTAACTGAATTAAGTAAGGTATAAATATAAAAATGAAGAGAATTAAAACCTTCGAAAAAACTTTTAACAATTTTTTTTAAAAGTTGTTTTTATTTAAAAATCCAAAAAAAAATATTTATTTATTAAAAATTTATAAAAAAGCGATTACAAAAAATTTCAACAAATATTGTTTTATCCTTTTTAAATCTCTCACAATTTGGCTTGAGGCAAATAACTTACTACACACATTATCGCTATCTTAACTTTGCAAACTGTTAAAGTGTGTAGCGATAAAAGAAATACAACAAGAAATGCATACAATAAGAAGTGAAAGAAAAGAAAGTTTTTCAATTAGGCATTTATCGTCAAAACGATAAGCCGTTATTGTTGAAAGTCCATAAAGAAATATGTGCAAGTGTGTGTAGATAAATTTTATAACCATGTTATCAAATACACGCATTCCAACATTTTACATCATTTATGACATAAAGCAGAAACCGAGAACAGCTGGTGTTTGCTGTTGGTATTTTGCTGTTTGCAAAAAAAAAAATGAAAAAAAATTTATATAAAAAAAAAATTTTCAAATTGAGAGCAATAAAGGACTTTTATGTTTCAACTCACATAAGCATATATGAAAGGACAGTGTCTGCAAACAAGAAGAGGAATTATTCGAAATGTTTGCATTAAACATATGACATCAAACAAATATTTAAATTGTAAATAATAAATATTCATTACCAATAATGATTAATTTTTTGAGTTTTTTTACATTAATATCATTGCAGTATTTGAGATAAAATTCTCTACTATCCATGATTACGCGATTCTGAGAAACGGCTTCGAATGATACATACTTTTTGAAAATAAAAAAATTTTTAAGAATTACTCAAGTGGTGGGTTTAATAGGATTACAAAATTACAAGTTTGCTTTCTGTGTAAAAATATATCGTTTTTTTTATTTATCCTTCTTCTTTTTGCACGGCTGAGAAAAAAATATAATTATTTATTCGTTTAGTCGAATAAATTAAGAGTAAACACATTATTATCTATTTAATATCTCATGGAACTAATTATTTTTATACACTTTCACAACAGAGTGTAAAGGGTTTTAAATGGGTTTGTAATGTTAACAGCATTCAGTTGCTACCCCATAAAGCATATATATGTTCTTTATCCTTATAGATAGAGAAGTTGATTTGTCTAAATTCGTCTTCCCGTCTGCGCGTCCGTGTTGGTGTTGAAATCAATTTTTTGAAACCCCCAAATATTTTACGAACTCGTATGCAGTATTAATTTGTCGAAAGTGCATTCGAAAATTTTGGTATTGAAATCCAGCACAATCGCCCCATAACACTCCAGGATATAAGCAAATAAACATGACTACCTGTGTTTTTCCCCCATATTTTCCGTAAAAATTAACTTCCTATAGCCCTAAAGCTGTAACCATGCGTCTCGAGATAGTCGTAAACAATTTTGGACAAATTGATCAATAAACGGCAAAGTTATAGGCAAAAATTGTTTGAACATATACACATGTCTCTTAAATATATCAAGTTTCTTAAGTTCCTAAATGAATTTTGGACACAGTAAAGATACGAGATTATAAGCCAAAGTCTCTAAAGTTATTCGTGAGAAAAACAAACTAATCGGCTTGAAACTAAGTAAGATATAAACATGAAATTACAATTACTTCATAGTTTTTCCTAAAAATTTTTAACGAATTTTTTTTTTTTCAGTTCCTCCACAACGGACAGAGTCAGAGCGGGTAACAAATAAAAGGATTTGTCTAACGGAATTCAATTTACTACAAACAATTGTATGATACATGATGGCCGCCAATAATAAATTGACCTACATTAAATGTATATATGGGTCAAATGGTGGAAATTAGGGTTGGCCAGCAAAATGCAATGAAAAGGTGTAAAATCCAAGATGGTGTTCAAAGCAAAATGTCGAAAAATTTTGAACCCCATCAAAATGGGTGTCACATAAAAGAGCTTGACTAGTAAAATATAGTTACTTATGTTAAAATTTAAAATAAAAAATGGCTTCGGACATAATATAGCAAAACGGTGTTTATTTTTAAAATCTAAAATCTATGTCTGAGGGTATTAGCAGATTTGGGAGGAACGAATATAGGATTCTTACTTGTAAAAGTGAGTTATCGTTTAACAGAAACCGATTACCCAAGTAACCAACCGTTTCAGTTAAGCATTTAACATTACAACAGTTTTTTTACGTTTGAAAATGAAAGAAGTGAAATTGCATTTTGTATTTTACTACTTGGGTAACCGAATAAAAATATATGGAATGCTTGACTTGTAAAATACAGTTATTTATAATAAAATTTAAAATAAAAAATAACTTCTGACATAATATAGCAAAACGGTGTTTATTTTTAAAATCTGAAATCTATGCCTGAGGGTATTAGCAAATTTGGCACGAACGAATATAGTATTCTTACTTGTTGAAGTGAGTTACCGTTTATCAGAAACCGATTACCCAAGTAACCATTTGAGTTAAGCATTTAACATTACAACAGTTTTTTTACGTTTGAAAAAAAGATAAGTAAAATTGCATTTTGTATTTTGTTACTCGGGTAACCGAATAAAAATATATGGTTACTAGTATTTTTATTCGAATACTTGGTTCAATTTATTTTTCATATTTTTTAATCGCTCTACTAATTCAGTGAGTCTAGCATTTTTGAAGTGGGTAAGCGTTGTTCAGAAACCGAGTACCCAAGTATCCATTTGAAAAAAAAAAAACATTTTTTCAGAAGGGAGTAACAAATAAGCATAATAGATGTCAAGCCAAACCTTAAAACAACACATATTTATGTGTGTAAAAAGTTCACCTTTTAATTTATTCACATTTAAATATCAACTGCTATTGATACATAGTTCTTCAAGGTCGTTTCCTTAAATTTAATTGTTCTAAAATTTGATATTGAAAAGGATTGTTGCAAATTATGAAAGTCATGCAAGAAATATTTATTAATAGCCATTTGTTCTTTAAGATTATGTAACTAGTTAAAAAAAAATATTGAAAAAAATGTATCATTAACTTTTCATTAAATAAATAAAAAAGAAACCTACAATCAAAAGTCACTTGGGTATTTGAGGAAAAAAATAAATAAATAAACCAGACAAGACGAGACGAGCAAAAATCATGCTAAAATTTCATTCAGTAGGGAATATTGAATGTTTTGTAATTTAAATTTTATCAACAAAATGCCAGTTTTGCCAAACAAGAAAACATACACAGCCAAATGTATAGATAGACACAGTGCAACAAATGACGGACTCAATAATTGAATGCCAGACTGACTGATTGAGTGACTAACTGACATGGCTGTGTCATTGATATTAATGTTACGCTAAGTAGTCTTGAAAAACTAAATCGAAAGAAGGGTTATTCACTCAAATGTAACAATTGTTGCACTGAAGTTTCTCAAACAAGCATACATACGTACTCACACAACTACACTGACTAACAAAAAAGGTATATAACATATTTCCTAAAAAATTACTGAAAATATATTTAAATAAATCTCTTCGTTGGAATAGCAAACATCAGCAAACAAATACTGCAGACAGTTAAATTGAAATTGCTTATGTTTAAGTGAGTATGCATGGTGTCTGTGTGTGTGTCTAAATACTATTGTGCTGGCAATTTCCGGTATGTCGTTGGAAAGAGGTTTAAAAAGTTTTTTTATTTCTTGCTCTCTTTGACAAAAAGAAGAAACCAACACCAATACTTTTATAGAATAAAAATTTCTCACAAATAGGATGCAATTCTTGACATTTTTTTTAATCTTCTTTTTCTTACCGTGCTGGTATTGATGTCGGTTGGTTGTTTTATCTCTCAATTGCTGCTATTAAAGCTGTTTTGTTTCTTATTTTTATGTTTATTTTTTTTTTAATTTTAATTTCTGCAATCAAGTCTTTTTATTTCAAAAATACACTCTTTGTTTAAAGATGACATTTTGCCTTATATTTCTATGAAAGTTGTGAATTCTACTGTAATTTGGTGTTTCTTTTAGCACAACTACTTCAATTCACTTAAGCATTATTATTCTACTAGAAGCTGCACCATTTTTCTTTTCATATTTTTTTTAAATGTTAAGTTCTTGTTGAAACAAATACTTTAAATCTGTATCATCATTTCAAGTCGTTGTCAAACTATAGTAAAGGACCATTGAACGAAATATAAGGAGTTGTTGCGGCTAAGAACATCTAAGCGAATTGTTACAGTTTCAGTTATTAGCAAATATAGATTACATGCACAACGTTTATAAAAGGAGTTTTTGTTCAATAAGTTATCAACCATTTAACAGTAGCATGTATTTTAAAACTATATTTCATTAAGTAGGTTTCTAATAAATGTATAGAAATTATTGTAGAAAAAAATGGTGTCTCATGTAATCATTCTAGTGGTGATAAAAACAAAAGCAACTAAAATTTTATTTTTTTTTTAAATTAAATAATGATTTAAATGATAACTCTGATATTCATTTTCAGCATGATAAAAAACTGAGTATTCATAAAAATTATTTTAGGTTTATTGAAGGCTTATTTGACAAATTTCTCTACAGCATCTGGTAACTTAGCATTTGATAAACCTAAAATATTTTTTATGAATTCAGCAGTAAATATATAACGAAGTAATCAACATGTTTCGTGAAAAAAAATTGAATAAAAGTAAACTATTGAACCAACACTAAAATTAGGCAATATTTTTAAGGCTGTGTGATAAAAATACTGTGAATACATGAGATTATTATACCCTTCACACAGTGAAAAAGGTTTGTCATTCCGTGTGAAATTTCTGCAATTTTCATTTCCGACCCCATAAAGTATATATTTTCTGAAAGCTTATGAATAGGGGAGTCGATTAAGCTCTGTCAGTCTGTCCGTCTGTCCGTGTGTATGTTGAAATCAACTTTTTGAAGCCCCCCGATATCGCCTGGACCCGGGTGAGGCATTAAAATATCAGAAATATTCGAAAGTAGATCAGTATTAAAAATCAGAAACATCAGTACATAAACAACTGAGATATGAGCAAAAAACCACGACCACCTCGATTTTTATACCCTTCACCTGTGGTGCACAAGGGTATATATAGCTTTGTCATTCCGTTTGTAATTTCTACGATTTTCATTTCCGACCCCATAAAGTATATATTTTCTGAAAGCTTATGAATAGAGGAGACAATTAAGCCCTGACCGTCTGTCCGTCTGTCCGTCTATCCGTCTGCCCGTCTGTCCGTGTGTTGGTTGAAATCAACTTTTAGAAGCAACTATATGTTCCTCAGATCTGTATATGGTATCAATCTCTTGGAAATATCCAGGAATGAATCGCTATTGAAATTCAGCACAATCGCCCCATAACTTTCTGAGATATGAGCAAAAAACCACGACCACCTCGTTTTTTTTCACAATTACAACAACAACATACATACATAGATACATGTAAAAAACATACCAAACAAAAAAAATTATAAAAAAAAAAATATTAAAAATAAGAAAAAAATAATACAAAAAACTAAAAAAAAAAAATTTTAAAAAAATTTAAAAAAAAATTTAAAAAAATTTTTTAAAAATTTTTCTAAAAATTTTTTTTAAAAATTTTTCTAAAAATTTTTTTTTAAAAAATTTTAAAAAAATATAAAAAAAAAAATAAAATATAAATAATATATTAAATAAAATAAAATAAAATTTTTTTGGCTCAGCTGGGATTCGATGCCACATTTATTCTAACGTGTACGTATGCACGTATTTTATATGGGATAATTGGTGATACAAACAATTGTTATTGCATGACTACACGTTGTGAAGGGTATAAAAGATTCGGCACGGCCGAATATAGCACTGTTACTTGTTTTTTCACAAAAACAACATTACAACAGCAACATACATTCATACAAACATGTATACTGCTTAGAGTAAGCATGGCATCGAATCCCAGCTGAGCCAAAAATTTTTTTTTTATTTTTTTTATTATTTTTTTATTAATTTTTTATTTTGTATATTATTTATATTTTTATTATTTTTTAAAATTTTTTTTTAAATTTTTTTAAAATTTTTTTTTTTTTTTTTAACATACATACGTAAATTTATAATTTTACAATGGGATGTTTTTATATATGTATGTACGTATTTCATATGAGATGAATGGTGATACAAACTACTGTTATTGCATGACTACACGTTGTGAAGGGTATATAAGATTCGGCACGGCCGAATATAGCGCTCCTACTTGTTCAAACCTAAAATCGCGCAATCTTATTTGTTTTAATAAAAAAGTGTCTATTCAGCGACTACTTCCCAAATGAAGAAGCCGCAACGGAGTGGAGTTTTGTTTTCGAAACGCCAAGCTGTTGAGATCGATGCATATTTTCATAAGGTCTTAAATTGTTATGTACAAACTTGAGTACAACAGTCATTATGAGTGATGCATTGCGGGCTGTTCTATTAAATTAAAACACAGCTTAAGAACATTTACTATGAAAATAAATTTATATAAATAACACCGACTTTGCTGCTGATTATCTAATAATTTCTAATTTTAAACCATCTTAACTCTTATATCAAATTACTTATATACTTACATATAAGTGTATAAAAATTTTTATGTTATTGAATCTCACAATAATTTAAAGGATTTTTAAACCCTTAATAATTTTTTTTCATGGCTTACTTAGTCATTTAGTTTAAATTTTTTACTTCTGTTTACATTTTTTTTATTTTGTTTCAATTTTATTCCCAGCAGCAATATTGTAGTATGGAAAATAAGGATGTTTACTTAACAGCAATAGTGTAATATGGGAAATAAGGATGTGTACTTGAACACAATTTAAATTCCGTTATATTTAAAAACACATACATATATACAAACATATTAAATATGTACATATGTTCACACATGTATGCATGCTAAATGAGTAGCCTTACAACAAAATACATTTCAGTGAAAGAGTAAGAGAAGGAATGAGGGAGTGAGTAGTTAGGATACAGGCTGGGTAAAAGTAAGTGATACACAGTATTCCAATTCACAACTCTAGTTGTATTGTACTATTGATACTATTTTTGTATGTTTGATTTTTTATTACATTACAACTTCATTTCATATGTTTTAAAAGATTCATACAGGGATGGAAAATAACAAATTTTTTCAGAATCAAAACATAATATTTGTAATATTTTTTTGCCTCCAAAATAATAAGCACGTTTAACGATACAATGATACCACCGATGCAACAGAAATTGTGTTTACAAGTAAATAAACCAAAACTGTATTTCAATAGACGATACAGAACACAATATGGGGTTGTGAATTGAACAAGTGTCTTATGTATGTAGTTTTTCTAGTTACTTTTATATGGTTTTTATTATACCCTTCACACAAAAGTTAAAATGGGTATATATAGGTTCCGTGTGAAATTTATACAATTTTTATTTCCGACGCCATTAGGTATATATTTTTTGAAAGCTTATGAATAGAAGAGTCGATTAAGCCAAGTCCATTTGTCCGTCTGCCCGTCTGTCCGTGTGTATGTTGAAATCAACTTCTTGAAGCCCCCCACCGCCCACCGCCTAGACCCTGTGGTATTAAAATATCAGATATATTCGGGAGCAGATCCGTATTGAAAATTAGAAAAATCGGTACAAAAACCACTGAGATACGAGCAAAAAACCACGACCACCTCGCTTTTTCACAACAACAACATACAACATATACAAATGTGGTATAATGGTTAGAGTGAACGTGGCATCGAATCCCAGTTGAGCAAAAAAAAAAAATTTTTATTTTATATATTATTTATATTTTTGTTGTTTTATTTTATTTTATTTATTTTTTTAAATGAATTATCTTTTTATTTATTTTTTTTTTATTTTTATTTTTTTTATATATTTTTTTTTATTTCTTGAACATACATACGTAAATTTATAATTTTACAATTGGATGTTTTTATTTATGTATGTTTTTTATACCTATGAGATGAATGGTGATACAATTAATTGTTATTGCATGCCTTCACGTTGTAAAGGGTATTTAAGATTCGGCACGGCCGAATACAACACTATTACTTGGTTTTATAGTTACTTGTTTTAAAATGTTTATTTTGTATTGTTATTTTTTCTCTTTGTTTTTTGTTTTTTTATTATGATATGTGTACTTTAGCGTAGCAAAAAACAAAAACAAAAAAGAAAAGAAGGAAAACCTTGTAAGAATATTATATAAACTTCAACTGTTTAGAATGTTTTTAAATTCTTTAAATTTTGAAACATAACTTCGTTAATAAAGGAACTACAAGAAATAAAAAATTTTTATTTAAAAATCTAATTTTTAACTCTTAGTTCTGCGCTATAAATGTTGCTATACGGTTCTAAACCGTTATAAAAATTCAAAGGAAACTGTTATAATATTATAAAAACTGTTATACAGTGTTAACAATTTTTAGAGAACTTTTGGAAAGCCATTACACAGTAAAAATAATTTTAAAATATTTTTTAAAAACTGTTATACTATAAACAATATTGATATACATTAAATGAACACTCATACAGTTAAATTAATTTTTAAGCAGCTTTACAAGAGGCTTATGAACTTTTATAAAATCATTGTATAATTATATGAAAACGTTAAACATTTGTTTAACCATTTGTTTTTAAGATTATACATTTTGCAAAATTTTTTATAATTTTTTACGAAATAAGTCAACGTATTTGTATTATTATTATTATTATTATTATTATTATTATTATTATTATTATTATTATTATTATTATTATTATTGTTATTATTATTGACCGTTACACTGTACTTTAGGGATAATATGCATTTTATAAAACTATTTGCTTTTTTATTTTGGTTTTTATCTGTAATAAATTTTTTCTAAGTGTTATATATGCCGAATTAATTGGTAAACAACCTTTGCAACCTTTTTAAAACCATTGTCTGCTTTACAGCTAAATTAAACCATTTTTCAAATTCTTAAACTTATTAATTAAAATTTCCAATTTGCTAAAGGTACACGCAAAGACAAACCATGGTTACGGCATGATTACGACGGTCATATTATTTTTTCTAAAACAATATTTGGTTGTCGAAAACAAGTAATAGTTATTTTTGTTTCATTTTATCATTAATTTCGTCACGATACACAAGCATTTGTTTAAACTGTATCATTTAATGTTTACTTTTCGTAAAAATTTCAAAATGGTTATAATTTACAAATAGTATGATTTAAAAAAATAATTTGACAAAAAATATAACATTATATTCAAAATCATTAAAAATTAAAAATAATCATTAAACAATAAGTGAGACAACAGTATGATTACAAAATAATCAAGCTATGATTTTTTTAATAATAATTTGATTTCAACTCTTCTTCTTCTTGCTGAATAAATTTTTATTATTTTAAAAGTTTGAGATGTCAAAAAAATTAGCAAAAATTTTGAAAAATTGAAGGAAATTTACAAATAATCGAGAAAATGTAAACAAATATTGGTATAAAAATTGCAATTAAATTGGTAAGTACAATCAATATGTGTATGTTACAGCAAATGACAATAATTTGCCGTAAAAAGCAAAGATTGTCGATTTCAATAGTAGTCATATATATGATTATTGAATGATACTTTAATTAAACATAATAATAATAATAACTGGTAACCATTGTCTAATATTACCATGGGATACAGCAATGTTTTAATAGCCGGTGATTTTAACAGCGATATCTTGGTTGAATCTGAATTCTCGAATGAAATGCAATACATTGGTTTAGAGGCTGTTAATAAAATAACTCCTACACACTACTCTACCAACTTAAATTCCCTCCTAGATTTATTTTTCACCAACTCATTGTCTAGAATTTTATTGTTTGAACAAATATCTGCGCCAGTTTTTTCAAGGCATGACCTAATATTTACCACATATGATTTTAAACCAGATACCTCTGATGACAGTTTTAGCTATCGGGACTTCAAAAAAATTAATTATTCGGCGTTATATGACAAAATTTCACAAATCAATTGGAATTGTATATATTACATGCCTTCTGTTGATAATCAGCTTAACTTTATTCAAGATAATATTGAACAACTCTTCGACGAATTTGTTCCTCTTAAAACGAAAAGGTTCACAAAATCTCCTAATTCATGGTTTTCAGCAGAGATTAAACGCTTAATTGAACAACGCAATATAGCTTACGCAAGGTGGAAGAGATTTAAGACCCCTGAACTGAAGGCTGAATTTTGTTTAATCAGAAATAGGGTTACTTCTTGCATTAGAATTGCCAAATCATCCTACTATGGCTCAAAATTCTCTAATTGCTTAGATACTAAGGCGACATGGCAGGTAATTAAAAATGTTGGTGTAATTAACAAATCAAGAAATATTACTGCTGATATTGATGTTGACGATTTAAATAGCAAATTTACAAATTTACCAATGCCTACTGCAGATGTTTCGCGTTTCAGGAACCACACTGATACAGTCATCCGTAACCAATTTAAATTTACATGTTTCTCACAAACCGAAGTATTCAGAAGCTTCTGTAGCATTAAATCAAATGCTACCAGCTATGATGGTGTTCATCCAAGATTCATAAAAATTATATTTCCGATTTTGTTACCATATATTACTCATCTCTTTAACTCTATAATAACAAAATCCGTGTATCCCACTCAATGGAAGTACGCTAAAATTGTGCCAATACCCAAAGCTAAAAACGAATTTCGTCCGATAGCTATTCTGCCTTTTCTATCAAAAATACTTGAACGCTTAATGCACAACCAATTGACAGAATTTATCCTTGATAATAACCTGTTGACTGCAAGGCAATCAGGGTTTCGACCACAACATAGCTGTGTATCTGCTTTAATTGATGTTACGGAATATATAAGATCGCAAATTGATGATGACAAACTTATTTTCCTTATCCTTTTGGACCATTCCAAAGCCTTCGATACCGTCAACACTGAAATACTGACTATTAAGTTAAACAAAATCTTTAAATTTTCCTCTACAGCTACAAAATTAATGTCCTCATATCTAACAGGTCGATCGCAGTCGGTTTTCCATGGTGATAAGAGGTCCAATAGAGTAGAACTAACAAGAGGTGTACCACAGGGATCCATCTTAGGCCCATTGTTGTACTCTGCATACGCCAATGATCTTCCGAACCAGTTGAGATACTGCAATATTCAGATGTACGCAGATGATGTTCAACTCTACATTAGCTGTAAGCCATTAGAAATTGAAGAATGTGCACGAAAAATTAATGCTGATCTGGAGAATATAAGGCAGTGGGCTGTAGTTAATGGATTATGTCTTAATCCTTCTAAATCAAAATGTATGCTTATTACCAAAAAAACACGTAACGTATCATTTGTTCCTGAACTAACTCTGGGAGAGTCGAAAATTGAATTAGTGGATAAGTTAAAAAACCTTGGAGTTACATTTAATAAAAATCTACTCTGGAACGACCACATCATAATTACTTCGGCAAAAATATATGGTATGTTAAGGAATCTTTGGTGTACACAATGGTTAATTCCCCTTTAAGTCAGAATGCTGCTAGCTAAAACATATCTTATACCTACTCTTCTTTACGGATGTGAACTGTTTACAAGTTGTGATGCAACTAGTTTACATAAACTAAAGATAGCATTTAACAATATTGCACGATACATATTTGGCATACGACGTTTTGACAGCATATCCCGCTTCGCAAAGCAAATCTTTGGAGTCTCCTTCGAAAATCTATTGAAATGTAAATCTTTAATCTACCTTCACAAAATAATTTACACACGGCAACCAAAATACCTATATGAACGACTAAACTTCTTCAGGTCTGATAGAGGATGCCGTATTATTCAAATAAATCATCGCACTGCTTTCTCCGACCAACACTTCTATGTTAATGTCATACGAATTTGGAATCAATTACCCTCTCGTTTACAAATAGTCAGCAACGCAACGCAATTTAAAAAAATGATATATGATTATTTTAAATAAATAATACTTTTTTATAATTAAATACATGTTTATATACATTCCTTATAATAAGGTCTTAATATTACTTGTAACTAAATGTTAACTGTTATCATTTTTGTTATTCTCTTTTTTTTAATTTTCATTGTTAAATGTTACTTAAACTAGTATTCAGTGCTATTATATAAGATTAAATCTTTGCGCTGGATTATAATAATAAATAAATAAATAAATAAATAAATAAATATGTTTTAATCACAGTCATACAATTCAATCATAGTATGATGCTCTTCGATTATGGTTATCACAACCATATTTTTTCTCTGCGGGTAGATGAATAATTATGCTGCCTATTTCAATTGTATATTACTCAT
Organism: Phyto melanocephala; assembly: GCA_941918925.1. Taxonomy (NCBI): domain Eukaryota; kingdom Metazoa; phylum Arthropoda; class Insecta; order Diptera; family Rhinophoridae; genus Phyto; species Phyto melanocephala. The sequence continues at coordinate 45,248,854 of OW799233.1, read as the reverse complement.
ACACAAAAAAATGCTGGACTAATATTTTTCGCTCCTTCTTGATATTCCACAACTTTACAAGAATTTCTTTATTGTTGCTTTCGTGTGAGTCATTCGGACATTCTTTTGAAACTTTTGACTTCCTTGCCCCGCTCATATATTAAAATAATTATGTGTTATTATACTTTTGTGATATAATTAAGCCGTAGATGTGGCATACATGACACACTAAAATATTTTCTATTTAATATAATCTCTTTTGTAAATTCATACAACTTTTTTTTACACACATGTGTATGTGTGACATTGAGAAGTGACTTTATTACATTCGTTGTAAACAATAAAAATTCCTATACAATACTTATTAAGTTTCACACACATGCACTCACGTGTAAACAGTTTTACAAAGATAATAAACTTTTCGTAAAGAAATCTTAACACTTAAAGTCAAATTTATTATAGACTCAAAAGGCATTTTTCTAGATTGTTTGAATGTGTGATAAACTTTTGCTATACTGTGTAAAATAAAGGCTTAAGAGTAGTAGTTAGACTTGGTGCTAAAAAAAAACAACACCAAATTTTCATTTATTATTATACCCTTCACACAGTGAAAAAGGGTATACGTAGGTTTGTCATTTCGTGTGAAATTTCTACAATTTTCATTTCCGACCCCATAAAGTATATATTTTCTGAAAGCTTATGAGTACGGGACCTGATTAAGCTCTGTCAATCTGATATAATGAAGATGTGAAATTACTAGCTACTTTCGACTGTCTTAAGCATTAAAGGAGTAATTTTATTTAATTTTTTAAAACATCGCAGAGATAATTTTTTTAGCACGTGTTAAGGTAATTTTTTTGTAAATGATTTTAGTAGTTAATAAAGCAAAAATTAAATTATCAAATGTCAGATAAATAAAAGGTGTCCATATCGACCTCAACCTCGTAACTTAAAAAATACGGTTTTGACTTTTTCATATCAAACGACTGTTTTATGCTATAACTAAAAAAGATAAGTATATTATTACTACTATTATACATAATTACAATCAATTCCTTAATAATTGCATTTAAACTTTTAACCAAACACCGAAGTAGAAAAAGATTAACCGTTTTTTTCTCTCCTGAAAAATTTAATTTTTTAAGATAAGAGGTTGAGGAAGTAAGGCATCGATAAGAGAGATATAATTTTAATTTTAATAAACAAAATTTTTTGCGATAATAATATTTTTTTCTAGTTAAAAATTAAAAATAATGGCTTGTATTCATAGTCGCAAACTAAAGTCGGCTCTTACTAGAGTTAATCTTTAAGTTAAAAGCTTTTACTATCTTTTTGGTATTCATAGTCAAAAAAAGAGTATACTTTAAGTTGAGCTGGCTTTAAATGGGTGTCAACTCTTATTTGCTTAACTCTGGCATACAATTTCTTTTTAAAAAATAAAAAATGGCAACTTGATCAGCTGCTTTTCTTTTGTTTACTTTAGTTGAAGCAAACAATAAAAAATAAAAATTTTAAAACGTTTTACATCTATGTATAAAATCAAAATTTATTAAAATAATGGAAAAAACAGAAATGGTAAGTCTCAATAACATATTTATGTATGTACATACACATGTACATATGTGTGATATACATATTTTTAGTTTGGCATTTAATAAATGTTTTACTTTCAGAAACTGAATAAGCCAAGAGATGCAAATTGGAGTGCTTCTGAGAAAGAATGCCTCTGGGAGTATGTAAACGCACACTTGGATGTGGTAGAAAACAGAGGAAATGATATTTCATTAATACAAAAAAAAATTCGTGGAAAGCTATAAGGGAAACGATGCTTTCATCTTACGAGTTGTAATTTTGTCAAATCTGTGGCGGGAATAAAAATCTTCATCGCTTAGGTCGAAGGGATTAAATCTATTTTTGTAATTTTTAGGCTTCCTTACACAAAAATCACCCTCGCAATCACCAGTTATTGAAAAATCTCTTTCAATATCTTGAAATCTTGGCATTTTTAAAATTTTCAACACATCTTTTAACTTTACAATGAACAGCTGATTTTATTGTAAATAGAGTTAACAACAGGTTCAGCTGGTTTTAAATTTAGAGCCGACTTTAATGTCAAAAACCAACTTTAAGTTGTCTATGAATGACTTAGAGTAGACTTTTTTAAGAAATTGACTTAAGTACTGTTAAAGTCGACTTTTTTGATGACTATGAATATGCCCCAATGTTGTTCAAGTGACCCCAATACTGGCTCGGCTAGCTTTGAAGCGTTTAACAAGATTCTCAGTTTTTCAATAAACTTTTGCCAATAGCTGATATCTGCTCGATAATGTTGTTTTTAAGTTCTTGAACTGTTGTGATGTTATTACTGTACACTTTCGATTTACAAAAACTACACCAGAAATAACATAAAGGAGTTAAATTGCACAGTCTAGGTGGCCAATTTAATGGTCCTCTATGAGAAATAATGCGTTTCTCAAATTTGCCTTTCCAAAGATCCATTGTTTTTCTTTACTAATGTATTCTGTTGAAACCACATATTCTCTTCGTCTAATTCTAAAATTTTTCATCACAAAAGAGTTTCGGATCGATATATATTGAACATTGATACTTAAAAATGAGAAAGCCTTTACGTTTAATATTGTATTGAAATATTTTGAGGTCAACTTTTGTTTTATATTTTTTTCATAACTCCCTAAAATTTGAAATCAAATGCGTTCTCGCACAATATTTTTGTAGTATCCCAGCAAAAAAAAAAAAAAAAAAGTTAGAAGTAGTGCAAAGTGAGTTACATTTTCAGGACTTCTAAATCAATTGTGTAAAAGCTTTAATTTTAAATGACAACCTAAATGTGAAATAATTAGTCATAAATGATGTTGTTAAAAAAGAATGCAACATCATACAAAATATTTTTAACAATTCATGTAAGTAAACAAAATAAACTTATGTAACAGCGGATGCTCTTCACCATATATGAATGATATCTGTGCACTTGTTAAAATAAAGTGCAGTTTATTAAAATATTCATGTAAACACGTGATCTGCAATGACACGCTAATGCTAAAATCATTAGTGTTTTCACCTAAATTTAATCACTTCGTCACCAGTTGAACCCGTGTAAAATCACTTCTTTGTTAACGATTTTTTTTTGCTAGGATTATATATGGATTTCACGAACATCTGTAACGCAACATTTATTTTCGGATAATTGCGGATCCAAGCGTAATGTTAAGGTGATACTGAAATTTTCACTAAATAAGTCATACGTTTCAAGGTATGAATTGAATAAAAAAGCACAGTTGTACTTAAGTTTTTTTTATAATTATTAAATGTTGGTAAAAATAATACATTATTTCGATAATTTACTTTTTGAGTAAATCACGCTATTCTATCACCATTTTAATAAAAGGCCCGACCAATAAAAATGTGACTATGCTAATTGGCATCACTGGTTAAAATCATTTGTATTATCACCTAAATGAAATCACTTCGTTACCTGTTGAACCCCTATAATATAACGTCTTTGCGATAATATTTTTTGCTGGGCTTTTGTGCAATTATTTTTATTGTTTTCTGTTTGTGCTAAATTTATCCCAAAAGTATGCTTCACTTTTTTATATTTAAACTGTGATAAACTCATAAACAAAAATAATATGAGAGTCGTAAAAAAAAGCTCCAGTTGTAGTAGGAACAAGAATAAAAAGAATGCTCTTATCGAAATTTTTTGAGAAATTTAAATTATCTTCAACTAGGGGGTTATCTTTTTAATTGCAAATGTATGTATGGATATGTGAACACGTATGTGTGTATTTAAGACTTTTTCATTTAGTAAAATAACTGCTGCTCATATCTTGTACTTGATTTTTTTTTGTTGTTGCCTGTCACAGTCCTTTTTTCTTGGTTTTAAAGACTTTTGGTTGAAGACGGATAAAATGTTTTTAACTTTTAAATATTTAACTGTTATCAAAGTTAAGAAATTTATAATAAAGCATGCGTTTTATTTATTTATATATTTTTTTAAATAAAAAATTTTTGCAAGAACTTTTTCTCAAAGTAAAGAGTGTTTTTATTTTACGAATTATATTAATATTTTTTTTCAGTTTTTGCTTAAACAAGTTTTTTTTTCTTTGCTCCATTTCCAATATTTTGTAAAAGAGACTCTAACAGGAAAGATATTTCCTTGTTCAAAATGTTTTCTTTTGTTATTATATTTACTGCAGCTTATAACCTTTTATCTAATAGTTTAGTTTCTTACCTGCATTTACAATGACAATAAATACATCCTCGTTTAAGCAAACATGCATGCATATGTATTGCACCAAGTTCCTTTATGGTACGTATGAGTGTCCACATCTTAAGTAGTATTAGTATTCTACTAGTTGTAAGCGAGGTATGTATAACTATGAATATGAATGCATTTAAGTTTTTCCACTTATGTACTAGATGAGTATTTAATAACATTATATTTTTAACTAACTACTTGATTGTCTGTCTGTTTGTTTGACACTCTATCTCATAAACACAAACTACAGTTTGTGATGTGCACCTCCTCAACGCACGCAAGTATAAAGATTTTTACTCTTGTTGTACACAACAACAATAAAATGACTACACAATATAGCAGGAAAATTTTAAAAAATGCTTTTACAAACAGCTTTTAATTGTATAATTCACAAACTATAGTAAGAATTGTATGTAGTTGGACTTTACAATGGTTGTACAAATGTTGCTAGTAATTTCTCCACTAATGTGTGGTAGAACACATGCAGAATTCGTTTGTACAACGACATCAGGAATGGAAATGTTGATAATATAAAAGATTTTCTTGTTTTTTTCAGGTAACTTTTTTCAACGAACAACATATACAAGAGTTTGTGAATTGAGCAACGATTTTGTTTTAAAATTTTTTGCATATAAGTAAAAATGCTTAAACAAAAATTTCAAGAAACTATAACAACAAAAAGCCAACCTTATAGCTGCTAACCTTATCATTGTAGAGAAATGCTTAAGGGGTCAGTTTTTTTTCGCCATTAGCCCATATGAGTATATATGGTACAGAAACATATGCATAAACAAACCCCAGTTACACATTCATACTTGTACATACGTAACCAGTTATAGTAACAACAATCACAGTCACAATTACCCATTTACTTATACACTAATACTTTAACTCACATACCTTCACGTCTATAGTAAATTCATGGTCTCTATAAAAGAGAAAATCTAATGGTGTAGCAGTCAGTAGTCGAGCTGGTTGTAGTCATTGTTGTGAACAAATGTTAACAACAATGGTGTAATAGTAATGATGGGTATACAGATAATGTTCTGTGAAGCTTTATATTTTTTTTTATCATGTGCTAAATTCATTTAGGTTGGAACAGTAATTCCTTACTTTTAAGTAAAATTTTAATTTAAAAATTATACTTGCAGTGAAATACTGCATAAGTGTATTGTGTTTGTAAACATCTTAAACATCCAACAGTATTCCAATGAGCAGAGCTTAAAATTAAAGATCTTTCAGAGGTATTTAGGATTGTTAGAAAAATTCTTTGTTTACTATTTAACCATTGATGTAACACCACTCAATTACTAAGGCAATATTAAGCAGCAGCTGGCATTAGGCAATCTAAGCAAAGTTTACTAAATTATGTAAAGAAGTGGAGAAATTAAACATTTCACTTTAAACATGAAATGATAAAACTGAATTTTGAAAAATGTATTGTTTTGTTTTTAAATTTTATAAACGTTGCTTTGTTTCCTTTACATACACTGGGATTATTTTTATTGCAAATAAAAACTCTTGAAATTCTTGTGGATCACTGGGCTAATTTTCTTCGAAAATTAGCAAGAAGCCGTTGGTTTCAACATTACGGCGTCTCTTGTCACACAGCCAACGAAACCATCAATATTTTACTTAGTGTTCTTAAAAATCGAATAATCAGCCGAAATTGTGATATCAATTGGCCGCCTCAGAGCTGTGATTTAAGACCTTTGGATTATTTTCTGTAGGGAGCCATTAAGAATAAATGCTACGTAAACTATCCAGAGATAATGCCCCTATTGCGGTTCTCCACTTTTGTAACAGTTTGGTTGTCTTTGGCAAATTGACATTTCCATTCTCAACTCAACTTACAGTTGACTATTCAGTTGTGTATCTATTTTTTCGTGGCATTACCGTTTTCAACTTTTAAAAAATTTGGTCGACAAAAACGTTGAAACGTTGTGAAACTCAACTAAAAACAGTTGAGTATCACAATACCTAAAATGAGTTTGGTTGTGCATAAGTTGGGTTGACTCTCACACAACCAAACTGAGTTGAGTGGAGAACCATAATAGGGGTAAATTATAATGTTGAAATATGAAATCGAAGTTGTCATTAAAGAGATTCAAGAAGATATAATTGCAAATGTACCAAAAAAATTCGGTTGATCCGGGTACTGCCGAGCCGGTCGTGGTAGTCATATGTCATATGTGTTCCATTCTTGCAAGACAAAGTTCAGGCTTTGCTTTAAACAAGGAATTAAAAAAAATCAGCACATTCTTACAGCAGAATAAAACTTCAAAATTTTATATGACCCTCCCTGTACAGACAATGTCATTGGATATATTAAATGTCATTGGATATATTAAAGTACGAGCCAGACTTACGAAACCTTTACAAGGAGATACTGTAAACTCAAAAACTTGGGTTATTACCCAGTGGCCATACTGGTCTTGTCGGTAATCAATACCAATATACCACAGAACGTTATGGGCCTGTAACAATGTGAAATACCAGATTTAGCAAAATTATTATCTCTAAAGAAGTATGAAAATTCTAATTAAACGCAAGATCCAAATATTTAAATGATAATTATTATTTATTTGGATATATGCAACAGAAAAACTTTCTATACTCAACTAATTTTTTAAAAATTTTCTCTATGCAAATTTCTACGTAAAGAAAGTTTTTTTTTAAATATTTCTACAAGAGAAAATCAAAAAAAATTCCTTAATTAAAAAAATCATCTGTTCTTATCGCTACCTAACTGGTTGCTAGAGCAGGGCAAAAATAGTGATAACAAGTCAGAGTGTTATATTCGGCCGTAACGAATCTGATAACACCCTTCACTATCATGTACATATGTAGGTATAATCCCACGTCGTAGCTTAACCAATATTTCATGCTATTCCCCTTTTTTCTTTATTATTTCCGACGCCATCCTCGATTTTGAATTTTGAGGTAGTTAAGTGTATTCAACTAGTCAAGCCTTTTATTTCAATACCCATATTGATTGGGTTAAAACAATTTTATCCGCCATTTTGTTTTAGACGCAATCTTGGATTTTACATTTTAGAATAGTTTACTGTATTCTACTGGTCAAGCCCTTTAATTTGATACCAATATTCAGGGGGTTCAAGAAGTTACATTTTAAAATACCAGATGTGGCTCATATATAAATTTATTGTCCGCCATTTTGTAATAGCGGCCAACATAAATATAAAGTTTTTTATAACTCTTTTATTGTTCTAGTCAAGTCCTTTCAGTTGATATATATATTGACTCTCTCGGTTGTCTAGAAGTTGAAAAAAAATTGATTTTCGTTTGTAAATTTTTAGAATATATTTTATAAAAAAAAATTTTTGCTCATAACTTTACCGATTAGAGCCCGATTTATCTAAAATTTTTCACGAATATTTCCAGAGGCATGTTATATCTACAAATAGTAGCAAAGGTACCTATAAATTATTCTATAGCTGAACAATTTTAATTTTGGTGGTAAAAATATAGGAAAAAACAGAGGCAGACGTGTTTATTTGCTCATATCTCAAAAAGTTATCGGGGATTGTGCTGAATTTCAATAGCGGTTCATTCCCAGATATTTCCAAAAGATTGATACCAAACACGGATCTTAAGAACATATGGTGGCTTCTAAAAGGTGATTTAAACCAACCCACGGACAGACGGACAGACAATCAGGGATTAATCGACTCTTCTATTCATAAGCTTTCAGAAAATATATACTTTATGGGGTCGGAAATGAAAATTGTAGAAATTACAAACGGAATGACAAAGCTATATACACCCTTGTGCACCACAGGTGAAGGGTATAAAAATGAAAGATAATAACAAACAAACGAAAAAGGGTTGCTGTTTGCTAAATTAACTTAAATCCCGGGAGACAAATAGATGATATTTAACCACCGATCAAACAGTGCTAATGATAAAATCGTAGCTGGTTTCGAAAATACACTCAACTCGGCTATTGTCGGTCAAAAATATAATCTTTCAGATTATTCTTTAATTTTTCACCATTAAAAAATTTTTTGTTACAATAAAAATGTTAATATGAACTCGAGCCTGAATTAAAATTTAAATATTAGTTTAAACCGAAAAAGTTCGATAAATAAAAATTCCAAAAATAATTTTAATTAAAAATGTATTCCATTACTGCTTTGTATAACAAAAATGTTGGGAAACTCTATAACAAAAGGTTTTACTAAACTTCATTCATTCATTGATTCATTCATTTAGTATGTGTAGATGGTTATTAGGATTGCGCTAGTATTTGTATTGCGTAGTGTCTCACATATGTACCCGGTAGCGTTTTTTGAGCCACTTTGTCATAGTGACATTTTCATTTATGATTCATTTTTACAAACTAGATCTCAAGGCGTAATTTCTATGACATCTTCACTATAGATACACAGTATAAAAGTAAGTAGAAAGTAATCGACATTGTCTGTTATTATTCGACACAAAGATGAACTCTGCTAGAGTTTGTCTGCTACAAGTATTCGTCAATAGTTAAAGAAAAATAAATAACGCATTATTAAAGAGTTTTTTGCTTTTGCATTGAAAAATATTGAAACTAGGCAACATTGTCTGTTATGAGTGGATTTAAAGGCGAGTTTGTCTGCTGTGCGTTACCCTTTGAAAAAATATAACTGTTCTTTTTTCTTCTTAAATTGTTTTTTGTGCTTTTTGTAATTTCAATTCAAGGTTAAATGTTTCATTTCGTTAGTTTAGTAAAGTTCTCAGTGAATAGTGGTTGGTTAATTTTAATTATTAAAGGTGATATCTATCCGCCGATTAGTTTGTGACGATTTGGCCAGAAACTTAGAAAGAATTTTCGACTCGAATTTAATTTCCCAATACAATTATGATGGCACAAAAGGCAAGAAAGCCCTGAAGTTGTATTCGAATCTAATAACAGCTTTAAAAGGTTAGTGCTATTAAATATTAAATAAATATTAAAAATAAGTTTAATTAGATATCAAGTTCTGTACGTAGCGTAAATAATTTTTTTATATTTTTATTTAAAAAGAATGTACAAGCTTCCAGTCTTTTGGAAAATTCCTTTGCTACTTACGCACGGCTATTAAAAAAGTAAAAAATAGGGACGCTAAACGCCACTCTAGAAAAGATGAATCCAAGATATATGTGGACAGCCAAGAAACTCAAATGACTTAAACAATTATTTAGCAATTCATAAATTATTTTTTTACAACTCTTTTAAAACTTATTACTCTATGATTATTATAATTAAAAAATGCAATATTAATGTCTGATTTTTTTTAAGTTACTTTTTTATTATATTATTTTATTTCTTATATTATTTTGAACAATATTGAAATTTACAGAATTAATGAGTGCCTTAACTTTTTTTTAATAAAAATTTTTAAATATTCACAATGCATAAAATTGGTTTCTCTGTACGGTTCTCTGGGATTAAAATCCATAGCATAAAAATTCATGTATGAAACGTTAGTCAGAAAGTCCTTAATAGTCTCTGTTAAAGCGACATATAAAAGAAAAATTCACAGAGGAAACACAGTGATTTTGTCCGCTACGAATCTCTAGAATGGCGACGTATTACATAAAAAGTCATATCTGATAATCGATGATATTGTCTGTTAGAACTCGCTAATACTCGGACGCTTACCGGACAAAATCAATTCGGGTCATCTATGATGTTTTGGACAATTGCTTAAAAAATTCATGTATGACGCCAAAGAAAATTCTGCATCTGTCATGGATGATTTAACATTGTCAGCATTTTTCACAATGAATCATCATGACATTCGCCACTGGGTACATGTATTTACATACACAAGAACATATTTGCATTTACTTTGTTTGTGTTTTTCTAATCTCTTCTGCTGTGACTGTGAAGTTAGCAGTGTACAACCCTGAATATGAGATATTCACAAGTTTAATTTTTATTCAAATAGCGCTTACTAACTTACTTTAAATGACTGTTGTGCTTTATGTTGATTTTTTTTGTTTAACTTTCTCTGTTTCAAACCCCTCATTTGCAGCTTTATGAATTTGTTGGATGAACAAATTATGTTCTTAATATTCACATAATTATCTGTTTACATTTGAATTAAAACAAAACACGAAATTTAAGAACTTAATTAGTGAAGTGTACTAAATGTGTGACATGTGTAAACTTGAAAAAGTGGTATACGTTTACAAGTCTTAACAACACAGATTGTATATAAACTTTTTAATCTATATATGCAGGGTTTGTAGCTGCCTCTAATTGAGATTTTTAAATAATTTTAATGGCTTTAAAATATGAAGAGTGATTTAAAATGTTTCTTCAAGTTTTGCAAAAAACCAATAAAATGAAATAACAACTCAGAGTGAATTAAATATCAAAAAATAAAATATAATTTTTAAGACTTCATCAAAGAATAAATCTGAAGCATTTAGGATTCCGAAACTTAAGGATTCCGAAACGAAGGACACTTTAAATTCTGAAAAATATGGTGCCATACAAAGCGAAGCCGGGAAACTCTTTAAGTCCTTAACGATGCTTAAAAGCTTGAAAAGAAAATTATTGCTTGCGATGAATAATGGATCTGTCGTGATAAAAGACATCATAGATAAGACTTTATTTTGAATCCCGGTCATCCAACTAAATTAATATCAAAGTCAAATATCCACGTCGGTAAGGTAGTGATCTGCGTTTGTTGGTACCAAACATGAAACCATAATATTTAATCACTATAACGCACATCGTGCAGGTCACATGGTTCGTTTTATTACATGTAGATATTGCCCCATCCGACTAATATATATTTTGATCGGACATTTATTTGATTCGAAACCCTATCTGGAATGTGTTTCACTTCAGAACAGGGTAGGTAGATAGGTAATGCTGGTGTAAAATTACCCTCACACTCTCACCCGGAGACCATTACGGTCCAATGTGACGCCTTAATATAGAAATGAAGAGAAAAATAGAATAAGAATATAAATAGTTAGAATAGAAGAGAAAGAGACGCAGACCAGTCCAGAGTCTCTGGCGGGAATCGGACCCGCAACCCCCAAACTAGCAGACCTGCACACTACTAACTAGTCCACCGGGACACCCTTAGAACAGGGTAGCTTAAATTATATTAATGCGTCGTTGGCTTCATATGGTGAGCATTTTTTTGAGCGTGAATTCAATATCAATTCCAGAGGATGGAAAAAGCTCATAGCCAACTACTGCAAAATTGAGTTTTGACCAATACAAAATAATCCGAAAGAACATCATAAATTAAATATTTCAATCATAGAATTTACTTTTATGTGCCTTTTAAGACTAAACTTATTATCTAGCAAAAATATGTGTAGAAAATTAGATTATTATACATTTAATTGTAATGACGCAGAAAACTCTTTAAACATGTTTAGCTTAATGTTCGTTTAACTTTTTCGTTAAGAAAAATACGTTCATTAACTTTAATGACAATTTTGTGGGAATTAAGTAAAACAAAAGTTTAGACTTTTAATTATAAACTCAAATGTAAGCAAAATTAAACAAAACAATCAAGATATTTCAAGTTATACCCACACACAAATTACTATCACATCGTACATGTTCTTTGGTTTAACATTTTTTTTTTTTGTAGAAAAACAACGAATACATCGAATGTAAAACAAAAGCAAAAAAGAAGAAAGTATCTCACTTACACTTAAATAAATAAAAAGATTTCTTAGGAAAAACCAGTTGCGACAATTCCTTGACACTAATACGCAATTACACACAAAGGCTTTGTTAAGGGAAAACCATAAAAGCTTTATTAATTATAATTGAATTGAATTGATAAGGGTATCGAATTTACAAAAATTACATTTTAAGAAAATTGTGCGTTTTTTTTTCTAATTTTTATGTAATACGATGTAATTGTAATGCGCCTTACAAAAATCAATAATTCAATTTTATTTCTTTTAAACTGAAACATTTATTTACATTCCCTCGCGTTATCGCCTTACAATAAAAAAATAGGAAATAAAATTAAACATACAAAAGGATGTTAAGAATGGCAAGAAAATTTCTTATTCCCTTATCGTTGGAATTCTTCACACAAGCGACACAAATGGTGGCGATAAGAAAAACATAAAAAAATAAAGAAATTTGTTATTTTTATTGCGCTTAAAAGAAAACACAAAACTAAATTTTGGTGGTATGAATTTAGTTAATGGAAAGTATTAAATAATAAATATTAAACACGAATCCTTTACGAGCTAAATTAAATTTTCCATATGAATTATTCTCCTGATTTACTGTTGATAAAAGACCATTTTTAGAACACTCTTTCGACCAAGAATATCCGATATTAAAAGTTACGGCACATAAAAGAAACACAGTAAAATAAAATGCTTTTGACACGTTCTTTCCAAACAGAGGAATTGAAAGACGCTTCAAATATTTGTGTAAAAACAATCGTACCAAATTCGTACCAAAACGATTTCAAGTGTGCCAGCTTAATCCATTTATTTGCTGCCGACGTAAAGACATAGTGGTTTTACCAATCTTAAAAAAAAACTTCACTTTAAATAAATATTCATCATACGTTAAGTAGGCCATTTCATTTAGCACATAAAATGCCATCGTTTTGGGCGCCGATGTTTTTTGTAAAAACTATTTTCATTAATCATTTGTAATAGGGCAAGGCAATCATTTGCCAAATATACTTCGGTATTTGTATTAAAAGGAGTTTAGAAAAGACATTGTTTAAACTTCAACCGTATCACAGAAGGTATGCCTTTATTGGTAATAGATGTTCTTTGTCGCCACTAAATTTATCATGGTGAAAATCAGCGCTTAGATTTACAGCCACAATATTAGATTATCTATGAATCTGTTAAACGACATGTGTATTATTGATAAACTGTATAAGATGAAGAGGTCCCTTCATATATATGAATTGGTAGGGCATTGCAAACTAGCTTGTCACTGAATGCTACAGTGAGGGTTGCATTATTTTTCCCCGTCCTTAAATAATTGACTTACTCTAATGCTTCCTATGAATTCTTCAGAGACTAGTGGGGTAGATCTTGAGCATACTTTAATCCCAGGACTTAAACATAAGTTATGCATCGTAAGCCGATCTTCTTTTTTAATACAGTGTATTTTAGCTTGAATTATATTTTATTTTATATGCCTGTAAAAAGCATGTGAACAATATTCATGGAAATTATTGCATTTTTGTCGACAGTCAGACCATAGTTCTGTCACTGAATTTCTACTTGATTAGAGTTGATTTTCTGTAGAGATCATAATTATTTATTTATTTATTTATTCCCATTTTCTGTACAACAAGACGGAATCTTATATTTAGAGTACAGAAACATATTAAGTGTACATATTACATGGTTCAAAAAACATTATATTAATAACATAAGTATATAAAACTAATTACAAACATTAAGAACATATTAAAAAAGATTTAGGAGAAATAACTATATAAAAAAGCTTTAAAACTATTAGCATTGCTATTTAATTGTTGGTTTAGTAGAAGAATGTTCCAAAGGCGAGTGGCATGTATGTAAAACTGCCATTCTGATACTAGGTATTGATGCCGTGGAATAATTATATTTCTTCTCCGATTTGATTGAAAAAATCGCAATCTATCAAATAAATATTTAGGTGTCTGAGTGTTAATTATTTTATGTAAAAAAATAAGAGTACGTATTTTTAGAAGATTGTCAAAAGAAACACCGTAAAGATTTTTCGAAACAGATGAAATGCGATCAAATCTTTTTAACCCGTATACGTATCTAGCAATATTATTGAACAAAATATTTAATTTTCTTTTGCTAACTGAGTCACAGTTTCCAAATAATTCACACCCGTAAGTTAATCTGGGAATCAGGTAAGTTTTGGCAAGTAAAATTCTTATTTTTAATGGTGTGAGATATTGTGCAGACCAGATAGCTCGAAGTTTAATATACGTTTGGCCAACTAATGAATTTACATGATTGTCCCATGTCAAATTGTTATTAAATATTATTCCAAGATTTTTCGCTGCTTCCACAATTTCAATTTTCTCTCCATTTATCACTATATCACTAACAGTACTAGAATCAAAGTTGTTTTTGTGTATTACAATGCATTTAGATTTTTGCGGATTTAAACAGAGACCATTTGCAGTTGCCCAAAGGTAAATTTTGTTTAACTCTTCATTAAGAGTAGCAATACTTGAATCAATATTTTGAACTGCACTACTTAAATAAAGTTGCACATCATCTGCATATAAGTGAATCTTGCAATTTGAAAGTTGATTCGGCAAATCATTTGCATACAACGAAAAAAGAAGCGGCCCTAAAATAGATCCCTGAGGCACTCCTCTAGTAAGAGAAAGAGAGTCTGACCAATGACTATTTACAAATACTGATTGTGTGCGTCGTGAGAGGTAGGATGATATAAGTTTGGTTGCTGTAGAGGCAAAACTAAAGAAGTGCCTTAATTTTTTAAGCAGCATGGTGTGGTCAACAGTGTCAAAAGCTTTGGAATGATCCAGAAGCACTAAAAAATTTATATTGCTATTCTCCAATCCCAGCCGTATATTCTCACCAACTTCCGCAAGTGCTGTGATACAGCTATGATTACAACGGAAACCTGATTGCGTAATGGAAAGCAAATTATACTTATTAATATAATCAATAATTTGCCTATGTAAAAGTTTCTCTAAAATTTTCGAAAGAAAACACAATATAGCAATTGGACGGTATTCACCATTCGACTTAGGCAATGGGATTATTTTCGCATGTTTCCATATAGGTGGAAACGTACTTGTCATTATGATGCTATTAAATAAGTGAGTAACATACGGGAGAATTAAAGGCAAAAGTAACCTTACAAATTTTGGATGCATATTATCATATCCAACAGCATTAGATTTGATCAAAGAAAAAGTTGAAAAAACATCGTACTGTGTAACACAAGAAAAATTAAATAAGTGGCATTCGGATGACCAATTATGCGTATCTGAAGAAACTGAAGGAAAATTGTAAAAACTGGTGTTAGATTGGATTTTAGGTAAATTTGTAAAGGTTTTATTAAGTTCATTTGCAGATATTGGACAGTTATTGTTAATATCCTGACTACCAATACCAATTTCACGGATAGTTTTCCACTTCTGTTTAGATTCTATTGCAGAACTAAATCGTTTGGAATAATATTCAGTCTTAGCATACTTAATTTGTCTATTGACATTTCTTCTGGCAATACTGTACAGCAATTTTAGTTCGGGCGTTTTGAATCTCTTCCACCTGGCATATGCTAAGTCCCTAAATTGAATAAATTTTTTGACAGTACTTGAAAACCAAGGTTTCTGTTTGTACATAACTTTTCTGTGTTTCAACGGTATAGACACATCAAAAAGATATTGAATCTTGTGTTCTAAAAAAGAAGATTGCTCGGCAACAGAAGTCATATTATATATATCCATCCAAGAAATTTTAGAAAAATTCTCATATAAAAGATTTTGGTCCAGGTTTTTGAAATCTCGATAGCTAAAATCCTTCTCAGCCGGTTGAGGCTTAAAGTTGTAAGTTAAAAATATTAAATCATGTTTTGAAAAACACGGAGCAGATATTTGATCATACAATAGAATACGGGATATATTAGACACAAAAAAGAGGTCAATAAGTGTGCTTATTGTTGTGGTGTGGTGAGTCGGACTTGTTGTGTTAACTGGAATAAGACCAAGTGATAACATATTATCAGAAAGAGTTTTTTCCAGTAGAATGTTTGAATTAAAGTCACCAGAAATCACAATGTCATCATATTCTGTTGTTAGAGTGCTAAGAACTGAATACAGATCAGTTAAGGATATTCTATTATTTGGTCTATAAATACAACCAAGCAAAATCTTTTTACCGAATGACGAAATTTCAATAAAAATAAATTCAACATTTTTAGTTTGACTATTATCAGAAAATGACCTATAACAAACTTTGCAAGATATGCTGTTTCTCACAAATTATGTCTCTAAGTTTCTACACCACTTCTTCCGTGCTGGTTGGTCAATGTTTGGGTCAGCCGATCCAGGTTATGTCTAGCTTAAGTCGATTTTCTGTCGTTCGTTTAGTTTAAGTCTTTGCGCGGAGTGACCACTTACATTTCGGTTGCTAGATCAATGTTACCCTCGCTTTATTTGAAACACAGCATGCAACTATTACATCGCAGTTGTAGGGATATTTCGAAGTTTCTCGGCTTATTAACGAGCTCTGAGCTTGTGCGTGCCTACTTGTACTCCCGGTTAGTGATCGCCGTCGCAGTTGTTGGGTTATAGGAAAGGAAAGGTAATTATCTTTCTCTCCTTAGCGATGTGGCAACACAATAAGAAGGCAGTTGAGAATACATTATTTTTATTTTAAGAGAATTGCAGAGGTGAATGCCAAGAATATGTTTAGTCCATAAACATGTCTAACGATGTTGTTTAAAAGCACATTAAGCTTACACAACTTGATATGTGACAATTACCAAAAATATCGAAGCCGTACGTTTAACTAGAACAGCAACAACATAATTCTGATATTTAGGGAAGTATATCAATGTATAGGTTATGGAGATCTTAGCTGTAAAAATTAATCTCATGACAGTTAATGTGATTAGTCAATACAAAGTACTTGTTGTAAACTTTTTCCAGATTCTTAGCTGACTTACTGGTTAAGCCGTGATAGCGACATACAGGCTGTACGAATGCTGTAGAAAAATTACTCTAAAATTGTATATAATTTCAATTAAATCTCCATCAATTACATGCATGTCTAAACAATGTTAAAAATTTATAACATAATCTGCAATTATAACACCATGAAATTATGTTTTAATTAATATTAATTATAATTGTTAAACGGCAACACAGCATTCAATAAATAGTGCGCTAAATAATTTAATGGACTTTTATGTAAGGACTCATATTTATGCTCAGCAATCTGATATAAAGGGTGATTAAAATTTTTAATTAAAATTGTTGGTATTCGAAATAGATAGAATAGAAATAGGGAGTCCTAAGATTAGGGTAAAATTTAACTCAGGGTTATTGTGAATAAAATTCAACTTTGAAATTTTTTAACTTGTGAACAATAGGAATCATGAATGAAAGCCTTGTAAAGATTTTCGAATTTGAAAGCTCCGAAAAAATTACTTGAGGCTTTGCATTGTTTAAGAAAAAAATATACATTATTTTGAATAGCTCACACCTGAAACGTTTTGACAATTTGTAAAGAAAATTATTCGCCAGATATGTCATAACATTTAAGTGGTATCCACAATTCGAAACTATTCACAATGTGCAATTCAAGCTAACCATGTATAACTGCAATTTGATATTGCCAAATAGAAAAAGAAAATTTTTGGCAGATAACAGTTAAGGAATTAAGGTTTTGCAATATTAAGCTCTATGTGAAGGAACCTTCGGTCGACCATGCTTATGAAGTAACCCAAGCATTTTATCTATATTTTGTACTTAATTTGCCTGCTTTAAAAAAATATATACATTACTTCCAAAAGCTTACATGCGAAATTATTAGAAAATTTTTAAAAAAATTAATTTTTAAGAATTATTTACAAGTTTTGGGAACACCCTTCATAACCAAGCAATATCATTTGTTTTATAATTTTAATAAAGTTTTCAAATTT
Source organism: Phyto melanocephala (assembly GCA_941918925.1). Classification (NCBI taxonomy): domain Eukaryota; kingdom Metazoa; phylum Arthropoda; class Insecta; order Diptera; family Rhinophoridae; genus Phyto; species Phyto melanocephala. Next base: position 45,230,963 of record OW799233.1, on the reverse strand, counting down.
TATTGTTATGATATTTCTCGATTTATTTTATTATTTTAAATTATTTGCTTTTGTGTTTGTCTTCTATTCATATATTCATTCCCCTGCTTGGCGTAGTATATTTCAATTTGTTTTGTCTATTTTCATTTATTTATTATTTATTTAACTTTGCATGTCTGCAAATAACAAACAAAAAATATATATGTATATATACACAATACAAGAGCAAATAGAAGATTTTCATTTTAGATCTTTTGGAATTGCATTCTCTACGAGTTGCACACAAAAACAATAGAATTAAAACGAAAGCATGACGACGTTTAGGAATTGATAAACAAATAAAAACAAGAGCAAATAGCAAATAGCAAAAAGAAAAAGAAGAAAATTGTAATGAAACCAGATACATTGCATACATACATAACATACATTTGATTTGCATAAAGAAATTTATATTAATTTGGAAGAGAAGATTTTTTTATATAAAGAAATGAAAATGAAAGTAGATTTGAATGTTTAAAAAAATCACAATCAAATTCAATTTCTTTTAGTCAATAAATTAAAGTAAAAAAGATTTTTGAAAGAAACACATCAAAAGTCAACAATACGCCATAGAATTGTTATTAAATCAGAAAAGTTACTTTAGGTTTGTCTTAAATACGCCCAATATCAATGCTTATAAATATATGGAGACGTATGAGTGATACAAATATATGAACACACTGTAAATATTGCGTATACGTACACAAACCCGTGTTCTCTTACAATGTTTAGCTCAAAATATTTCATTTGGCTTTAAGGTTTTATTCAACATTTTTCAATGTTGAATGTTCATTTTGTCAAAATAAATTATATGCGGCAACCATATAAATCAGTTAAAAATAATAATAATCTTGTTACGCAGTAACAATAGCTGCTGTAGATTTAATCTACGTAGATGATCTTATAAAAATAGAATATTTGTTGTTCTTGACTCTATAATGCTCTAAACACATAGACGACAGCAGACAGCAAGCAGCAATATGTCAAAAATAAAATCCATGTGTTTAAATGAAAATGATTATTTTGACAGCAGCACAGCAGCACGACTACATTTGCTGCTGCTAGTAACTGAGGCTATTTTCTATTTTGACGCGCAGCAATAAACAAATAAAGTGTTGCCATTATATATATTAAATTGGAAAAATAAGAACAAAAACTTATTTTTATTATTAAACATAAAAGAACATTACAAAAATACAATAAAGAAATAAATTTATGTGTTTTTATAGTTTTTCGTGATATTATTACATTTTTTTATCAATGACTTTAATTTTATTCATTATAAAATATATATACGGCATCCCTGAAATTTTCATTGCTAAAATACACATGAGCTGATTAGTATGTTGTTGCTGTCTTCAAAATAATTATAAAGCTGACTTCAGAGCAGCATTTGAAGTTGGCAGCATTTGAAGCAGTGAAGTTGTGAAGTCTGCTGTCGTCTATGTGTTTAGAGCTTAATACTGTTTAAAGACTTGCACATTGTCTTAAACGATACGTCTTGTAAAGGAATTTACTCTATTTACAATTTTTAAAGCATTAGCTCTCTGTAGTTCAAAAACTCAATAATATGTTTTCATAACTCCGTGGCAAAAAAAAATAGAATTAGCGCAAAGCGAATTACATTTTCAAAACTTCTAAATCAATTGAGTGTAAGTATTCATTCTAAATGATTTCCCAAATGTGATGTGACTAATGTTAAAATCATTAATGTTTTCACCTAAATTTCGTCACCTCGTCACCAGCTGAACCCCTGCAAACTTACTTTTATGTCATAGATTTTTTGGTAACCAAATCTTTTTACAGTCCAACATTTTTAACCAGTAACTTTAGACATCATTTGCCAAATATTTTTAAACTTTTCAAAATACAAACTTCTTTTTATTAAAAAATAGTTTAATCAATACAAAAGGCAAATTGTATTAATTATAATTAGAAGAAATGTTAAATTAAAATCACTCGGAATTGCCATTGCAGTCTTATAACAGTGTTTATAACAACAATTTCATGGCAAGTTTTAGTGATTTAATTTCACTCGGAATGCAGAACACAGGCGATGATAGCTCTTTTTGAATTTCAGTTGACAAGCCAAACCAGAGCTTTGGATTAAAATTGTTGACTACAGAAACGCTATAAATAAAAACCCTTTCAGGAAAAAGTCAACTTTCGTGGTGAAATTTTGTTGTTGTAGATTTGCCTTTTAGTAGCGTAGAAGTACAGCGCACACTGGGTTGAAATACATAGTTTTTGAGGATCAATTCAGGGAAGCTCTGTTAGGATATTTTTCCATTACCTTTCACCTAATACCAATACAGTTTGATAAAAGAAAGCATTTTTAAGTATATTTCAGTGTTTTTGTTATTTCGGCGGATTTTTCTGCGTTTTGGGAAAAAAAAACGTCTTGCCGTATTCTCATCATTGGTATTTCCCAGCCCAGGCTTAGGTTTGTCAACGATTAAACCCATACCTCTCTATATTGTTTCTGAATTTCCAATTTTGTTTCAGCAACGATTTTTTTTCAAATCACTTCTAGCCTGCGACTTCTTTTAAGGCATTTTATATGCAATATGCAAAAGACATTCAAAAAATCTGATCCAGCCATGAAGAACAGGTATGCCGAATCTTAAAAAAAATTATCCGTTTCAACCGATAACTTCAAATTTCACTACACTATCATTATTTAAAAACATAAAGAATATTATTAAAAAACAACAACAACATATTATTAATATTATTAAAAACATGAACAACAAAAATTAATATACAAAAACAGTAATAATAACAACAGCAATAGCCTAACTATATGTTTTTTTTTGGTAAATCAGCGCATCGACACTTTTTATAAACAAATGCATATCTTCTAAAATGCACAAAAATGCAAGCTATATTTTTGCAATATTAGATATATATTTGTTCTGTAATATAAACTACAAATCTGGACACAAATTTACACGAATAATAACTATATTTCCACTTAAACTATGAAAATTAAATTTTTTTTGAACTTCTATTATAAATCACAAAAACAAAAACACTTCCACACCAAATTTGTTACACAAACTTTACCATGATATCCGCAAAACTACATAAACTTGATGGTTCCATAGCTAAATTGGTCACTTTTTTAATAACTATGTAAAAAATAAGATTTTTAACGAAGTAAATTTTCAATTTTTCTGTCTTTTTTTTCAACAAAATTGCAAAAATCTTTGATTTTGATCTCTCACTGTAAACACACCAGAGCACTTTAGATATTTATTTTTTCAGCTAGTGATGTCAAATGTTATAGGCTGTAAGCAACTGCAATCAGTTTTGACCACACCTTAAATTTCATTTCTGAATAAATCCTCGAAAACTGAGTATTTCAACCCAGTGTGCAGCGTGTATGAATGTAATAAAAACTAAAATTACAAACAGAATTATTTAAAATACAACATTTTCCACATCAGATATGCGTTAATAAGATTAAGTAGTTATTGCCCATGTTTCGAAATAACTAAGGATCTCTTAAAATAATTAAAAAGGAATTTACACAACTGACAACGATTTTCTGTCTGACTCAAAAGTAGAAGAATGCACAAAAAATTGTTATAAAAGTTTTGATAAGATTTTATTTTAATATAGAATATTTTTGAAAGGCCATTTTGTATTAAATAAAGAATAGTTTTTTTTATATGTAAGTAAGAAATACCAACTTTGGCGGGTAGGCAAAAATTTGTTCACACACTTGCCAAATTGTATGCAGCTAGAATATAAAAATATTAAGTAGAATTTAATTGAGTAAATTGTTTAGAAATAAAATAAAATTTAATTGAATAAATTGTTCAGAGATAGAAATAAAATTTGAATGAATAAATTGTTTAGGGATTAAATAAGATTTGATTACATAAAATCAATTCGAATAATTATTTTTAAATTAAATAAAATTTAATACCCTGTTCAGACAGATATTTGTAATTGTTTAAATTAAGTGTTGATTGAGCAATTAAAAATAGTGTTCACATATACTCAATTTATTTTACTCCATTAGCATTTGATAGCTGTAAAATACGATGTATTTATACCAAATCAAATAATACCTTCTTTTCAGTGCTTTTCCTGTTGATAAAATATATTTACAATTATATTTATACATATATATACTTATATGTATGTATTTGAAATTATTCAAACATTTTTTTTAAATTTTCTTCAAAAATTTTTCATTTTCTTAATTTTTATTTTTTGTATATTTATTTGTTTGACATTAGAAATTCCACCTATGGAATTTTCTTCTTACTGAACATACTTTTCAAGAGTTGTATTTCGAGTTCTAGACAATAAGTGAAACAATTAAGTATATATTGCTCAATTTAAAAATAATTTTTAGTATGGTAAATTGAGCTCAATAAGGGTTTAATTGCGATAATAATATAAATTGACAATTAAGGTGCCTGTATGAACATAGTATAAGTAAGTTAAATCAATTTTATTAATTGTTTGTAAATTAAATAAATTTAGTTTAATAAAATAAATAAATAAATAATTGAAATAGTTTGTGATTTAATTCGGCGCAGTCGGAAGCCCATTAAAATTATATTTTTAGATTTTGATCCGGAGAAAAAATTTAACTTGTACTTAAGCTAACATTTGTTTATATTATTCATCAGAGCGAATGTTATTTTATATGACCTTTAAGTAAATAGTACAAGAAAATGTATTCTTCATGCCTCCTTTAATACTAAAGAGTTCGTCATATATAATGTGCTTCAAAATACTTTATTAGTGCCAAATACCTTAAACTGTAAACAAATAAAATCAACTCATGAAACGGTTTCTTGGCTTGTGTTCTGTATTGCGAGTTAAAGTAAATCTCTCGGAATTGCCATGTATTTGTTATAAACTATAGCGCCACAATGGCACTAACGAGTGATCTAATTTCACTCGGAATACAGAACACAGGCGATTATCTACTACTTTGCATGCGATCTGCGTAGGAGCAGTTTATTAATTCGTATATACAAATGACCTCCAATGAGACGTTAATATTAAAATCATGCATTTTGCAAGCTCATATAAGCACTATTTATAGAAAGAAAAATATCGATAGTATTTAAGGATTTTATTATAAAATTTAGCTTTATTTTTTGGCTTTAAGTTTCATTCTTTAATGTCAAAACGGAGTCATATAGACTCTACTTGACTGTTTGCGTGCAGCGAACTACCAATCATTTTTAAACTCTTTTTAGCTCTACTTCAAACGCGATTTTGATTTATATAATTTTAAAAAAGACACACTGCTTGTAGTAAAGAAAGTAAATATTCTAAAAGAGATAAGAGACTTTTAAGCAGCTATTGATTTATGAAAATTTCTCAAATCTCACATGTATTTTCACTGATTTTTATTTTATGTCTTCGTTTTTTCTTAAAGAAAATAAAAAAACGTAAAATGTATTTAAATGCTAAACAATTTGTTTTCATTGACTTGATATTTGTATATGCTTTTATCGACAAAGGAAGAGGATTTTTTTTTTTCACTTTAAGTATTTTATTTAAGGGTTTTTTCTTTCAAATTGTCGGTCTTCTATTGAAACATTAACATATAATGAGTTTTTTGTTGCTACAGTTTAATGTATTGTTTTGCTAAAATTCTTCTTTATATTTTTTATTGTATTGTAGTTTACTATGGCGATTGGATGTCTCTTATCGATTCACCTTCATTATCATAACAAATATGCGCATTTTCAAGTACTTTGCCCTGGTGTGTCTTATGTGAACATAAACCCCAAAAAACTCGAAGTAAAACAAACAATATTGTATATAAAATAAGGGAGAAGACATACAAAGAATAAGAAAAAGAAAAAAAAAACAGTAATAAAGTACATATGTTAAGGTCTTTAAGTAACGACTAAGAACAATTGAATTAGAACAAAAGACTTTTGGAATGTGGGGCTTGGAATAAGGATTTTTAGACATTGAGCTTTATTGGGATAATATCTGCTTTTATTCAATTCTCAGATGCTAGACATACAAATTTTTTTCATAAATTTAGTTGTAATATGCCATTCCAAAAACTGCGAAAAGTAAAGAAAGTTGTCTGTTACTTTGCCCAATAAGCAGCTCCAATATATGAAACAAGCTAGACGGGCAATAAAGTAAGAAAATTATTTTAAGTTTAAATTTACAAAGTCATAAAGTAATAAATTTATGGATAAATAAAATCATTTTTGTTTAGGAACCCCTACTTTTAGGCTCAAATTTATTTAGCTTCATTAAATGAAAGTGCCTAGAGTTTGTCTTTATCTAATTTTTACATATTTTTCCTGTACAAAACTATATCAATCAGATGTCTATTGAGGCTGCATCCTCTTGCCGTCATTATAGTGAATGAAGCCTTCGGAGCAGAGCATGGAAAACAAACTTTCTGATGTAGACTACGCAGATGATATTTGTTTGCTTCCGCACTGTTTTACTTAGACCCAGAAGATGCTAAACGAAATTGCATTGAAAGTAAGCGCGGCAGGATTATCTCAAATTAAATCAACCAAAACCAAATCAATAAACCTAAATAGCACACGCAAGGCGAATTTCGAGCAAAATCGAAGGGTTTGGAGCGGCAGACAGCTAAACATCGAATACAGTCTTTCCAAAACGAAGCAGGCATTTAGTACCCCAAACAAAATTTTGCGATCGGCTAACTTTTCGCTGCACACAAAAATTAGGCACTTTAACACTAATGTAAAATCAGTCTGAAGGCCAGGATGACCGAAAAATACCTGGCGAAGACAAGTCGAGCCTGAGCTTAGAAGAAAGAGAAGAAGAGCTGGAACAAAATTAAGCATTTACCTTAAATCGAATTCAATGGCATTATTTGTTACAGCCCTATGATCCTTTTACGTATTCAATTGATTAAATATCTAAAAACTAAATCAATATTAATTCCTGAAAATTTCCATGACACCTACACAAACAAAAAGTTTTTCATTTCATTTCGTTTCATTTCCTTATTTCTATTTCTATTTTTATTTATTTTGTTTGGAATTTTTTCGTATCAGCAAAAGTATATGGAGATTTCTTTAATAGTATTAAGTCAATAAAAATAACAGCTTAATAAATAAACGAGAACAGCAACACGTATAAGTAAAATAAATAGAAATAAAACTAGATAAAAAGAGAAATAGGCGACCACACTCACGCACATGATGAAGATTAATTTTTTATGTTACTACTGAAGATTAATCAGGGATTTTAGAAGCTTAAACAGTCACAGAAATGTCTCCCAGCTAGCAATAATGCTTAGCATATAGTTAAATAAATGTAGGCGCCTTAAGATATACTACGTTTTGTAGTGAAACTGGTATAAAAAATATTGTTTTTTTTTTGTAGTAATTCTATATCTGCTGGACTACATAACATAAAAGGGATTATAGCAAAAGGCCATATACGAAATCTGTGGTGAAAGTTAAACCTTATTACAGATTAAGTCTAAAAGTTGCTTTCGTCTGATACCACTGTTTTATTCACATTTTCTGTTGTTTGGAAATTTTTTGCAGAAATGCATTTTTCTAAAAATTCAATAAATTATTTACGATTCCAACCTACTACAGCTTATAATTCATATTCGCTTACAAGCTAGGTAACGTTCATAAATGTTGCAATATGAACGTATTTTTCCAACCCTGGTTGTTTAATTATGTAAGTTAAACACTATAGCTTTTTAGTTTTATTTTGCAATCATTGGGGCAGTTAAATGAATGCGATACTACAGTATGTAATCGTACGCGTTTACTGTAATCTGTATGACATCGCTTTTTTTATCTGGTATCTCTTAGAATCATTCCAAGAAATGTTTATTAAAGCCACCCCATAACCGTGGGTTATCTTAGCAGATTGTCTAGTCTAATTTCAGATATCGTAGATTAGTAATCCAGTATACGTTTTTCTAGGTTTTAGTGGTTTTTGAAAGCTAGGCCAAGGCATTTGCAAATAACGTGGAAGACGAATTCTTCCTTTCTCAATTCTAAATAGCTGAGAGAATAATAGTTCGAGAAAAGACGGAGTCTGCTTGCATAGTTCCCGAACATTCAGGTAAACTTTGAATATCGCCAGAAACCTCAAGGTATCTTTCCGACAAAAGATTCGAAAGTTACGATGTGCATCTGATATCAAAAGAAGGCCACATACGCTTGGTGACTTTTCATATTTCCAGTTTTAATTCTCGTCTTTTCTAAGATAATGTTTGGAGATCTTGCTTTTGATAGTCCCCAGCGGAATTGCGACTGCCTTAATGTTGGAGATATCTAAATGAGATCCCTCCTTGACTAGCCTATTAATCCGCTAGTTCGAAGAGTGTGCCAAGGGACACAATTGCAGCAAATTTTCTAACATTAGACGACTAATTTAGACATAGTGGTATATGATCTTCTTTTTTCATTAACTCATAATTTATTTATTGGATCTTTCTATATCAAGAAAATGACAATAAGTATCAAAATCTTAAATTATCTAATTTCTGGATCTTTTGCCATTGCAATAGAGACTCAAATTTTAATTGCATATCATCATTCTAACGAGACCGTGAGGGCCAATGTGTCGATCCTCCTGAGTCGAGTATGTCCATTATAATACAGCAGATTCTGTGCGAGAGGATTTGGATGAGTTTCTAGTTTTCGTACATATTTTGAGCAGAAGGTTTTTATTTCGTCGCGAACAAATGGAATATTAAGGTCCTTGTGAATAATCGCGTCACTAATGTACCACGGGTCTCCAGTAATAAGTCGCAATATTTTGTTTTGCCGTCTTTGTAATTTCTCTATATCAGAAGCAGAAGCTGTTCCCCATAGCTGGATTCCATAGGTCCATATTGGCTTAATGATAGCAAAAAATTGCAAAAAATTGTAGTTTAGGTTGAGAGCAGAATGAGAACAAAGAAGCCACTGAAGTTGTAGTGTTTTGAGTTTGAGTTGTATAGATTTGGATTCGACATGTTGAGACCAGGTAAGGCGTCGATCAAGGTGTATACCAAGATATTTTATATGATTTTGCTCTGGGATAGTGATGTTACTTATCTTAAGGTTAGGACAGTTTCCCTTTCTCAAGGTGAAAGTGACATGAGCGCACTTTGCTGGGTTTACTTTTATTTTCCATTGGTTAAGCCATTTTTCGAGTTCTCTAGTAAGATCCTGCAGGCATCTATCCGTATAAATGCTGTGTCATCTGCAAAAGTTGACGTGTATATTAAGTTATTAATGGGCATATCTGATGTATAAATTATATACTGACTTGGGGAACTCCTGCTGCGATTTTTCTTGAGTCTGAGATATAGTCTCTATTCTTTACTACAAATGAGCGATCCAATAAAAAATTTCGCAGTAGTTTGTGGGTATTTTGGGGTAACAAAGAACATTTTTTAAGTAGAAGCCCATCATGCCAGACCTTGTCAAAGGTTTGAGAAATTTATATGAAGAGTGATGAGCAATAGTGTTTGTTCTCAAGCGCCTGTCTGATAAGATTAACTATGCGATGAACTTGTTCTATTGTGCCATGATCTTTTCGGAATCCAAATTGGTGAACAGGAATGATGTGGTGGTCGTTTAATTATGGGGTCAACGCATTTAAAAATATTTTCTCAAAGAGCTTTGATACAATTGAGAGTAAGCTTATTGGGCGATAAGATGACACTTGACTAGCGTCTTTACCTGGCTTAGGTATCATAGTAATTTCTGATATTTTCCATGATTTAGGATAGAAACCGGTTCTTAAGATCGAAATGAATATGAATAAAATCAGCCTAAGGTCAGATGTTGGTAGTTCACGTATCATTTTTCCTTAAATTTTGTCTATGAAATTTTGTATATGAATTGAGTGAAAAAATGTCGCCTGACTGTCAACAAAAATAGCTGTGTACTGGCAAAAGGTAAGTATGATCATCAGAGAAGACATCGGATCCAATTGCACAGCCCATCTTAAAATCGTTCGTATAGATTCTAGTGTCGAAGGTCCTCTGTTACCATTCACTCCTGGGCGGTATTAGAACTTTAAACACCCTGTCAAATCAATATATCAGAGAGCGGGTATTTAAATAAACCTATTTTGATTATTTAACGCCATGTATCTCTAATTGTGATGACAAGAAATGTCACTGTTGAGCTTGGATGGATACATAATGACTCAGCAGTGCTAATTAATATTATGTAGATGGACTAGTTAAAAATTTAAATCTTTTCTACATGAGGAGAAAGAAAGGAGGGTTGTCACTTCCAATTTACAACATAATGATCAAACAAAAATTTTACAATTCCGCTCAGGTAAAATGGTCCTCATAAACTTCATACCAAATAATAAGGCAGGCGTGGCTGGCAAACAACGAACGTAGAACAAGGGCAATTTCTCAATTCTCTCACTCTAAACTCTAAAACATGGTAGGTGTTCTAACCAGATATCATATTTAGGATTTTTAAGGCCAGAATATTAAAACTTCTTATCAATAGCATCTGTTGTCATGACAAGGGCGACGCAACATCTTTTCTGCTCAGAGGCAAGCTTTGTTTATGCTAAGTGTATGTCTCGCATTGCTGTTATAAAGATCGATATACATGTTACATGGGTTGTTTATTTATTACTGATGTGTTATTCTTTAGGCAGCAACAATATACAAGCGTTATCTGATATATCAGGTATCACAAAGAGCCCAATTGTGGTATACTATAACCCATTCAGCCAAACCATGCCTAATTTATTTAACTCTCTCGATTTTGTATAAAAATCTGATTTATTTATATTGAACGTAAAATATGTGTTACAATTAAAAGTTGACCTTAATAATTATAAGCCTTGATGAGCGTTATCATATTCTCAACATTCATTTAAAATAAAAAATCTTCAGGTTTATTTAGAAAAGTTACAAAGTTTTATAAAAATGAACCCAAGACTACTAGTACCCAACAAAAATAAAGTTGACAAAAAAAGTGATTTTGCGATGGTTCAACTGATGTTAAAGTGTTAAAATAAATAAATTTCTCTTATTCTATCTGTGATTTATCTCACTTTTAGTTCTAATCACATTTCAAAAACTACTAAAATATTCAAGTGCAAACAAACAAATTGACTTTAAGTTTAAAAGCTGCCACTCGTTTGTTTAGCTTAAAAAGGTAATACAAATACAATTTAAAAAGGCAAATAAATAAACACTCATATATTTACGTACGTACAAGTATTTGTTCTTCAATATCACTTTTATCAACCCCTACTCTCCCCCTCATGCTTAGCTATAGAAGTAAAAAACAAATACTTGTTATACAAATGCTCGTTATAATCCAAAATAGACCTACAATGTGTTTTAGCATAGAAATATGTGCATTTGATGTCTGACTAATTTGTATTTATTGTAATGATGATTTAAGCTTTAAGCTCTTTATATTTTATTTATTTCTGCTCTGGTTACAGTTTATTCAGTTTCATTTTCATTCCACTTAAGCAGCGAATATTGAAACACTACGAAAGCAAAGAAGAAGAAAACACTTGTGTTTGTGTATGTAGAATCTTAAGTATGTTTATATTGTTCTTTGAGGGATAGTTGTTAGGCCTGGAAAACGTTTTAATACATAAAGTTAAAAATTAGTTAAGTTTTCGCAAAAAGAGTAATCAAAACTAGGTGCATGGCAGACCTGGGGGGTCTCAATTACATTTTGTATTTAATTACACCTATAATTACACAATTACATGTAATTGTAATTGAATTTTTTCAATTACAATTACACGTAATTGTAATTGAAAAAGAAGTAAAAATCAATTACAATTACATGTAATTGTAATTGAAGTTTTCTTAAATTACAATTACATGTAATTGTAATTGAAAAAATTCCAATTACAATTACATGTAATTGTAATTGGAAAATAATCCAATTACAATTACATTTAATTGGAAAAAAAATTTTTCATTAAGTAATTAAAAAAAAAAACAAGTAATCATTACTTATTTAAGTATTTATTGTCAAAAAAGTATTTAATTACAAAAATTATCAATTACATATTATATAAGCCAGTCTTTACCATTTAATAATTTTCAGTTTAAAAATGTTACGAACTCGTCCGAATTGAAATTTCAATAATGATCGAAATGAAATCGATCGTTTTTCATCACATACCTGATTGAAAAATAATTAAGACAAGGAACCAATTTAAAAAAATTTATTATTTGCTTTAAATAACACAATTTTTTTTCATATAATTTAGAAAATCGTTTTAAGAATTTTAAGTTTTATTTTATGGTTTTAAAAATGTAATTGAATTTTGTTCAATTACTAGTAATTATTTGTTGATTAATTACAATTACAATTACTTGTAATTAGTAATTAAACATTTTCAATTACAATTACATGTAATGTGTATTTGATTTTTTTCAATTAACAATTACAAGTAATTATAATTGACATTTTTCAATTACAATTACATTTTATTGTAATTGAGTTAAGTCCTTACTTTCAATTACAATTACTTGTAATTGTAATTTAGACTACCTCAATTACAAATTACATGTAATTGTAATTGAAATGTAATTGAGATCCCCCAGGTCTGGTGCATGGGAAGGATATATTAAGATTTCATATTCCGTTTGGATTATTTTGACACAATATCAAACTATCAAATATCAATTCAAACACAATTTCGTTTCGTTTCAAAAACATGTTCGTTAATTGAAACTTTTTGAGCCACAAAATATATAAAGAGGACCTGGCAGGACTCTTAATAAAGGCAATATTTTACAATTGCATGCACGCAATATTTTATAATCTTACTACATGGGGCATTTACAAAAGAATGCCATGGGGATTGTTTTTATTGCAAATAATAACATTTGAAATTACTTATGCGATACTTTATTTATTGTTTCACTAATAGTTATACAGCTCTATTATCAAAATCAATTTGATACGCAATATTCGACTATTTATAGTAACATAGTGGTGGTCTGTAACATCCCTACAGATAATATTGGACTACGTGGACCATTTTAGCTAAATGGACTACTTACAACATGGTCCTATGTAATGCAGTCAAGGACCATATAATTTTTAAGCAATAGACTGTAGTTAAATGACAAGTATTCGTGTTTTAACAATTACACAAATTATTGTCAAGGCGTGTATAATGGTCGCGTTTTGACACTACTCCGATGGCTTATATGGTCCAGCCCTAGAACATCGTAATGTTAAATCGACCATGTTTTCTTCAGACATTTGGGTGATCTTTGGATTAGTCCTAGTCCATTAAAGAGTATACTTTACATGCGTGTTATCTGCAGGGATTCCAAAAAGTTCTCACATGTTCACACTAGTACACTAGTAAGTATGTAGGAAAATAATACGCCTTAAAATATGCTGCACATAAAAAAAATTTAAGCTGTTTATTATTTAACATGTTTGTCGACCCATTAATAACTGTAAATAAAACTAATGCAATTAAAACTACTGTAAATTTATCTAATAGAATTAACATGTAAATCTGTAACAACATCTATGGTTTCGAATTCCTAAAATCATTCATTAAACATGTGTTTGTTCGTAGTAGATGAATTAGTGAAGTATTTTTAAGAATTTCCAAAGAAAATCGTTCATATTGACTACTTTAATGGTAATTTCTTTGGCTGCAATTTTAAGATCTGGCGTGTGTTATTGAATTACTCATGCTTCTTTTTACTCAGTCACCATAGCACTTTCGATTATTGAGCAGTAGTTTTTAAACGTAGATTTTTAATTTCGAAATTATTGTTAATAAGTGGATATGTTGGGCAATAATAATGCTCTTTAACATTTGATTAGTAATTCCAGATCAGCCGATCGGGTAAATAATCAGTCAATTCAATGTAGGCACAATTACTCAGGAGTACCTAAACAGCCGCTTAACGGCGAAAATAAAAGAAATTTAATTTTTAAAAAGTTTAGCTTAGCAAATGGTGGGAAGACGCCTGGGACATGCAATATAAAAGTGATCTAGAAACTAACCTAATAACCACAGATAATAGCATATTTTCATTCGGTGTGCTTTAGAGCATTTGCAAAAGAACATAATTGGTATAGATGGCAACATAAACAAATTCTAAACTACGTCACTTTTACCCAGTGATATCACACCCATCAAAACGATATTTTCACCGTTGCTTCAGAGTATATATATATATATACACATGTAGGGGGAATATCGAAGCAGACCACTACTATCACGGGTTCCTTTTCGACCCCCTTCGCTCCTCAGTGATTTCGTGTCTACCGATCAGTATACCTTCAATCACCGAGTCCCGCGCCACAACCTGCGTTTGCTCTGGACTAGGAAAACGATTTCACACTGCCGACTGGTGATTTTCGACAATCTCACAGTCCTTTGTAATCGCCAGCATCTCCCTCAGACTAAGGTCCCCCATCGCACTCACACTTAAAGTGTGCTTGCCTGTGATCTTTAATCTTCCGCTCGCCAACGCCGGACACTCGCATACTACATGCGCTGCCGTCTGGGCATCCTCCAGGCACATTCTACAAATATCATCTTCCACGATCTGCATTCTCTTCAGATAATATTTAAAGTTGTCATGTCCTGTAATCAACGCAGTGATCCAGCTCATCGTATTCCGATTAAAACCGAGTATCACTGCACCCCTGCCAAGTGGCTCCCTGAGCACCACACGGGCCTGTCTACACGTGGTTCCCTCCATCCACCTTCACAAATTCTTAGAGTTCACCCATTGAAAGATCTTCGCCTGCACTAACCCATCGCCCAGAGCAGTTCTGGGTTCCGGTCCGCAGAATGCAGCTTCAGACCCCTTCTTCGCAAATTCGTCAGCAGCCTCATTCCTAGCTAGGCCCACGTGTCCCTTAACCCACATCAGCGTTACCTCATTTGTAGAGGCGCACCTATTGATCTTTAGAATACACTCAAGCACCAAAGAGGAGTTCACATCTATCCGCTGCATACATTTTATAACCGACTGGTTGTCAAGTGCAATAAGAATTCTCTTCCCATGCATTCGACATTCCCACAGGTGGTCCAACGCATGCAACACAGCATTTCTGCCTGATACACTGGCACGTACTCCCCCAGATTCAGGGTGCAGGATAAGTTCAACTCAGATGAGTACACACCACGCACCTGCCCTTCCGTCCATAAAGGACCCATCATCACCATCATAGTAAGTGCCATCAGTAATCTGTACTGCATCAAAAAAGACAACAACATGACCATCACTTTTAACAACAAGTTCAACAGTTCATTGAAAAAGGAAATCATACAAATTGTATAACATGTAACAGTAGTAAGGTGGAACTAAATTACACCCAACATACGTTTCGCAAAATAGTCAGCATTAAAAATCTGTAAATAATATTTTCCCTCACAAAGAAAGCGGTTCTGTAAAGTTTCGATTAACGCTCACCAACCTGTACTTGGGAGAGAATCTCAAAATTAATATTGATTGAAATGAACCATACATTTTAGATAAAGATTGAAAATAATTAATTCTCTTGGAAGTGTTTGCTAAAAAACATGATAAAGGAGAAAGTTTTTTAACTACTGGCGAATATAGAACGAAAAATGCTAGAATATGGTACTGGTTTTGTTGGCAACTTTTAAATTTTATATTCCTATGTGAGACAAGTCGCTTTCACTTTATTTTTCTATCAAGCAAATTGTAAATTACCATGCCTTTTTATATATATTTTTTCGGTTTATCATAAAATAGTTTTACAAAAATTTCATTTTGTTAAATATTTAAACAACCAACTACTTCAATAATTTTCCAAAGTTTTGTGTTTGAGTTTTCTATTTGAATAAGTGCAATGAATCATTTATTATTTGAGAGGTTTGCTGTGCTAGTGTAAGTGTTAATTAAAGCAAAAACAAAAAACTTCTTAAGTAAACAGCTCTTAAGAACAAACATGCAGCTGTTGAAAAACTATATAAAATGCAGAAGGGAATTCTAGTTCTACAATTAAATTCTTGTAATTTTTAATTAAATAAATATCAGTGTGTCTTTAAGTGTTGCTTTTGTAATTAAGATACTACTGGTGCATGTCTATGTTTCTTTGCAGGAACGTACATATGTGTGTGTATATGAAATAATGCTTGTAGAGGCTTTGGGAAACTGAACATTATCTAAAAGCATGTAGTTATTCTACTAATTAAAAATATATATGAGCAAAAAATTTCTGCTTGTGCTTTTCGCTTCAAATTGTTTATTTTAACACTCATTCTAGGGATTAGATATAAGACGTACTGGCTTTAACACCATTGTTATAAGGAATCCAAAAAACTAGATACTAGATTTCATACACGTTATGAAACAAAACATAATAAGCTTGCCCAAAACAAAAAGATTTAAAGAAAATAACGCTACAAACAACAAAACTTTTTAATAAAAAAATAAAAGAAAATGAGTAGATGGAAATAGTGTAGCTATAAATAAATCTCCTTCTTAAGCTTTGTTATACTTAATTTGCCAGTGAAGGCTAAAATATAATTAAACGCGACAATAGCAACAATAAAAAAAAAACTAACAAAAACAAAATTATAAAATATGCTAACGCTTAACTTATTTATGCCAACAACAACAGTAAAAGCCAAATGAAACATCCAGCACTGTATAAACAAAGTTTGCTTAACATTTTTACGCCAAGAAAAATATATTTATTTAAATAAAAGAACTTGAGAGAAAAACTGGAAAAAACGTTGAAAAATTAAAAAGCAGAAAAACAAAATCGGAAAGGAACCTAAAATGACATGTCTTAAACACAGCCTAGTGTTTATTTAGGCAAGCGCGTAGAAACATCAGATAAGTATTTAAGGCTTAAATCATAGTGACTGAAAACCATAATAAACACAATAGCAAATCTCTTACTCCGAAGATAAACCAGAGAAATATTATTTAAAAGAAAGGCTAGAAAAAAATAAATGCTGAATAAATAACGGCGATGCCTAGAAACCTTCTGAACAATAGCTGCCTTAAAAAAGCCTTAAACTTAATAAGTAGCAATTTTGACATGCCTGATATTTAATGTATTTAATATGTAAATAACAAATAGTTGTCAAGAAAATAAAAAAGTCATTGAAATATCTAGGCATGTATTTAACATGCACATATGTTAACAAATTCATAAATATGTCGAGTTAGAAGTAAATGTTATATAAACATATTCAGAATATTTTCGAAATATTTATTGAACCAAATAAATTTTACTCATACAAATGTACATGATAATATACATATGTATGGATGTAAGTTTATATGTTTAAACATACAGATATATATTCTATAAGCAGATGCATGAGTGTAACTACCTTGTAGGAAATGTTAGTGAAACTGTACTGATTCACTACTGATTTTTTCATTATTACTTCTAGCTTAATTTACATCAGACAGTGCTGTCATTGTGAAGTGACCTAGCTATTGACTAGGTAGTTCCCTAAGGTCTGTATGTAGACATTGGAATCAGCGATTCACTAGTACATTTTAATAATTCAAGTCTATAATTAAGGACATTTTTACTGAATCACCTCACTTGTACTTAATGAATTATTGCCACCAGACCTGATTTCCAGAATTTAATAGCGAAGCTTTCAAGAAATAAAAAATATTTCAAATATTATTGAGAATTAAAAAAAATTAAACGTTTTTGTCACTATATACATACATATATATATGAGGAGCCGCAGAACAAAAGGTGCTTTTTCGCTCACTTCAAATTTTTGGGAAATTGAGATTTATTTTTTTCGCCACTTTAAAAAACTGCAAGAACCTGCAAATGCTAACAAGTATTTTACTTATCTACAGATGCATCTAACTGTCATAAGTCACCCTATTAAATATTAAGGATGTTTGATATAATTCCATTTTTATTTCGGAAAAAGCACCTTTTGTAAAAAAGAAAGCAAAAAAGCACCTTTTGTTAAAAAAAGTAAAAGAGCACGTTCTGTTAATAGAAGGAAAAAGTATATTTTGTAATGCGAATACACATAAATGACGATAAAATTTTGACTGAATGTGGTTAAGCCTGATCTAATATATCAAAAAATGTTAAATTAAGTATATAATTTTTGTCGTTTCAATGAATAAAATTGCAACCTAAACAATTCTTTCTTGGCCTTAAATTAAATACATATAAATTTTGTTAAAGTTAAACTCTTGTTCCAACATCTTCTTCTAGGCAAGAACATCCAACATTTTCATCTATTGAATCCTCCATACCTTTATCCTAGTTATACAAAATGTTCTTGTACCAAAATAATGACTGATTTTCACTCCAGTCTTTACCAAACTGTTTTATTAAAAGACTTTCCACAAAGACCCTAACATCTGATTAATTTTACTTTAACTGTAGTTTGGTTTGATCATTAAAGTAAAAAGTGAAACTACACAAAGATTATGGAAAAGAACCTTTTTATAAAAAATAATCAAAAAAGCACCTTTTGATAAAAAAATAATCAAAAAAGCACCTTTTGTTAAGCATAAATTTTTTAGAACCCATTTACTTTGTAAAAAAAAAAAAAAAAAATAATGCAAACTTGATTGTTTCTACAAGATTTCAACCTAAATATTATAAAAATACCAAAAAACCAATTTTTCGCGAAATGCGAAAAAGCACCTTTTGTTCTGCGGCTCCTCATATATCGAATTTGAATGATGTTTAGGAGGTTACTCTGGCATGGATGTTAAGCACTACTAAAAAATCTCGCTTAAAAGTAACCAGATACGTGAAGTTAAGTGATTAATTTTATTCTTTTTGGGCCCAATTATAGCCATACAAATTTTACTCCAAAGAACTCTATTATCTTCGAACGCCAAAATTAGCCCCTTGTCTCAGTGCAATTAAATATGTGTGCAATAATATTTAATCAAGCTTAAATGAAAAATAAGTGGATTAAATGGAAATGCAATTAATAAATTAGGCAATTTTTAACCACTTTAATTGGTACTAAAGAAAATGGTAATGAATAAGGATCTTGTTACTCCTTTTTAATTTATTTATTTTTTGGTTTTGTTTTACTAAAATGTAAAAGAAATATTATATGAACAATTGGAACAACATGAACAACATCAATTAAAGTAAATTGTTTCATGCACAAATAAAAAGTAAGAGTGCTGTCGGCTATGCCGAATCTGATAATATCCTTAACCATCTAGTTTAGAGGTATAGTAACCGCAACGTAACTTAGCCTAGATTTTGCATTTAATGTTATACGTTATTATGCTCTATTAATGAAATTTTTGAATTTTGCATTTCTACATTTTATTCCCATCGTAAAATTATAAAATAAGTTTCTGTATGTTTTAGTAAAAAGTAAATAGAACAAAATGTTGGCCCACACAGGATTCGTAACCGCTTTCATCGGTTCTGCAGTTCTGTAACATAACCACTAGACATCCATATCTCAAATTTGTATTTTTTTTTAGTAATTTGTATAAACCCAATTATATGAACTACGTTCAGACATACATATTGTTACAGATTTATTTTTAAATAGCTTAATTTACATTATAATTTCTTTTAGTTGTAGTAGTTTAAGTTACTGTAGTTATATTTGTAATATTTTATTTCGCTGGTTGGTCGAACATGATGTTTGTTATTATGTGTAGCATACTTTTAGGCACTTCTATTATTCGTGCATATTACTTAACGTCTTAATTTAAATGTAACGGCTTTCGAATGTACTAGAATGTACATACCAGAACTTTGTCGAATGTTACCGAACCGAATTATGTTACTATAAATAGCCGAACAACACAGCTAACATGATCAGTATAAAAGTAGAGCTTGTTACGTGTGTGTCAAAGTGAGTTTGACAATAATTGTGTATAACAATAAGTAAAGTGATATAAGAACAATATCTGAGTGTGTTTAAATAAATAAAGTTCTCTTAATTTTGTAACGAATTTCAACTGTTTTTGATTGCAATAAAAGAACTCAAAGTATATTTAAAGGAAATAATCCAACGTTTATAAAAGGTATAAACGTAACAATATGTATATGTCTTATTATCTCTATAATGATTTTATCCGCTTAAAGATATCACATTATAAAATTATAAATTGAGTTAATGTGCGTAAGTATCAAAAAAAAAAAAAAAATTTTTTTTTGTTTATTTGTCTCAACTCATCTTGGCATAATATTTTTCGCCGTCAAGGTCAAAGGTTGAGAGGGCTAAGAGGCGTTTTAATCTCCACTAACACCAGGGAGAGAAAGTAAACTTTTACAGTTTTAATGGTTGATGTAGCTGTCAGATACCGTTTCTTATTCGTTGATCGTTTGGGGATTGAATTACATCATTTTTTTTTAAACCAACGGTCGGTCCATTTTATTAAAGTTAAGGGAGTCTATAATTGTAACAGAGAGGACAATAATCCCCCCACCCGGCTGACTGCTAGCTGAATCAATGGCTCCCGTTCGTTCTCTCGTTAGAGTAACAATCACCAATAGGAGTTGTCAGTGTTATTGAGTTGCATCAACAATATGGGTTTATTGCATATATGTTATGCACATCATATAAAGTGGAGTTAAGCGTAAGGTTGACAATTAAATTTTCTGGTTCATTATATAAAGTGTGTTGTGAAAAGACGAGGTATTCTGGGTTTATAGCTTTCAATACAAATCTGCTACTGATAATTTCTAATATTTTAGCAATTTTGGGGGGCTTCACAAAATTTTAACATACACACGGACAGACGGACATTGCTCAAGCGACTTCCGAAGCCATAAGTGTTCAGAAAATATCTAATTTACTTTGCAAACGAATATTGTATATATTTCACACGGAATGGCAAAACTATATATACCCTTACATTCTCTGTGAAGGGTAGGTTAGGTTAGGTTAGGTAGAACAGGCAGCTGTTGTGCAAACCAATTGGGTCCATTATATTGATCCCTTTGTGAATAGAAAAGTAAGAATAAACAAGTAAGAGCGCTATATTCGGCCGTGCCGAATCTTATATACCCTTCACAACGTGTAGTCAATAACAGTAGTTTGTGTCACCATTCATCCCATATGAAATACGTATATACATAAAAACATACATATATAAAAACGTCCCATTGTAAAATTATAAATTCACGTATGTATGTTAAAAAAACAAAAAAAAAATTAATAAAAAAAAAAAATTAAAAAAAAAATAAAAAAAAAATTAAAAAAAAAAAAAGTTTAAAAAAAAATAATAATAAAAATATATATAATATATTAAATAAAAAATAAAAAAAATAAATAAAAAAAAAATTAAAAAAAAATTAAAAAAAAAAAAATTTTTTTGGCTTAGCTGGGATTCGATGCCACGTTTTCCCTAACCAGTATACACGTTTGTATGTATGTATGTTGTTGTTGTAATGTTGTTTTTGTGAAAAAAAAATCGAGGTGGTCGTATGTTTTTGCTCATATCTCAGTTGTTTATGTACCGATGTTTCTGATTTTTAATACCAATCTACTCCCGAATATTTCTGATATTTTAGTACCTTACCCGGGTCCAACCTATGTCGGGGGGCTTCAAAAAGTTGATTTCAACATACACACGGACAGACGGACAGACTGACAGACTGACAGGGCTTAATCGACTCCCCTATTCATAAGCTTTCAGAAAATATATAAATACTTTATGGGGTCGGAAATGAAAATTGTAGAAATTTCACACGGAATGACAAACCTATATATACCCTTTTTATACCCTTCACCTGTGGTGCACAAGGGTATATATAGCTTTGTCATTCCGTTTGTAATTTCTACAATTTTCATTTCCGACCCCATAAAGTATATATTTTCTGAAAGCTTATGAATAGAGGAGTCGATTAAGCCCTGACCGTCTGTCCGTCTGTCCGTCTATCCGTCTGTCCGTCTGCCCGTCTGTCCGTGTGTTGGTTGAAATCAACTTTTAGAAGCAACTATATGTTCCTCAGATCTGTATATGGTATCAATCTCTTGGAAATATCCAGGAATGAATCGCTATTGAAATTCAGCACAATCGCCCCATAACTTTCTGAGATATGAGCAAAAAACCACGACCACCTCGTTTTTTTTCACAATTACAACAACAACATACATACATAGATACATGTAAAAAACATACCAAACAAAACAAATTACAAAAAAAAAAAAATATTAAAAATAAGAAAAAAATAATAAAAAAAAACTAAAAAAAAAAAATTTTAAAAAAAATTAAAAAAAAATTTTAAAAAATTTTTTAAAAATTTTTCTAAAAAAATTTTTTAAAAAAATTTAAAAAAAATATAAAAAAAATAATAAAATATAAATAATATATTAAATAAAATAAAATAAAATTTTTTTGGCTCAGCTGGGATTCGATGCCACATTTATTCTAACGTGTACGTATGCACGTATTTTATATGGGATGAATGGTGATACAAACAATTGTTATTGCATGACTACACGTTGTGAAGGGTATATAAGATTCGGCACGGCCGAATATAGCACTGTTACTTGTTCACTGTGTGAAGGGTATAAAAAGAAAGAAGATAAGCAGAACATTCCAGAGTCTCTGGCGGGAATCGAACACGCAACCCCCAAACTAGCCGACAGGCACACTACTGACTAGTCCACCGGGGCACTCTGTGAAGGGTATAAAAGAATTTCATTTAAGATGACTGACTATCCGAATGAATTTATATTTCTTTATATGTATCGTTAAAAACAAAGGCATATTAGCCTTAAAATGTTTAGTAACTAATTTCTGTTTTAATATGTTTTAAACTTTAACGATTTTTTTTCAATACGACGGTTAAACTCCAGTCAGTTGAGTTCTTAATTAATTTTAATTTCAGTTATAAAAAATAGATAAAAGACTCAAAAAGTCATTAATTTTTTTTACTAAATTAAAAGAAAATTTTAAATATACTCTAGCCTGAATAAAACTTAAATATGTATAAGTTTAAAATGTTTTTATATCAGCTTTGTGTCTTAAAACTACATAATAAATGAAACACTCACAATCCACCACTGCCCAATGTTAACACAAGTTCATGTATCATTTAAACACCCAAATATTTGATGAAATAGAAGTTTACTTTACTTTGTATAAATGTCTTTATATTAGATAATTTTTTGGTTATTATCCTTTGATACTATATATAATAATTGTATATTGCCGTCTTGTGTCTAGACATTCGTATTCACTTTTGCAATGACAAACACTATAGTGGCAGCTACAGGAACCCAATTAAGTTTTGTTTGTGTCACAGCATGCAAAAGAAGATAAACAAATACAGAGGCGGAGAAACAGTGTCTCATTATCGTCTACATCAAGTTGGTAATCATTTGTTTAGGGCGTAAATGTGCGATAAACATTAACGAAACATTCGCTAAATTAAAATATGTAAATGTTGGATTTTTGTGATGACTTATGTAAACATAAGTTTAAGCAGAGCATACAGTCGGTCGTTGGTTGAAGGCAGACATTTTATGGGAGGGTAATAATTTAATTTTTTATGATTTGAATTAGAACAACTTTCTTTTATAAAATAAGGTGGCACGAAATTTAACTGTCTACAGAAAGATATAAATGTCGATAAATCTACTTTGACATTTATGCAATAAATATCTACAAAATGTACGTCTGAGGGACATGAAAAATTTACACAATTTAAGAGCAAAACTAAAGTTATTTAGTTTGTATATTTATAGCGATATTTAAACTTGAACATGAGAATATTTTTTTATCATTCAATTGCTAGAAAAAAATAATATTAATTTTAAATAAGTAAATAAATTTTTGGCTACAAAACCAAAATACACATGGCTTGGTTATCAGCATTCTCTAGAATTTTTACCAGTGCCACCACAGATGTGTCCCGAAATTCAAAGATTGTGCTCATAAAATACAAAAACATTTTTATTGAGATAAAGTTATACAAAAACCATTTCTTTATGGCTTCTTTGTGGCTTGCATAAAATGCTTACTTCCGCAAATTTCCTTTACGTTAATGAAGGAGTTAAAAAAAGTCGGTTGGTTGTTGTATCACAATAGAACAATAAATTTATGAACTGTAAAGCTAGATCAAAAATCGGATCGAAAAGTAAAGCAAAACAAAATTTACATCAAATAAGAGTTTTTCACATTTGATATAGAAATGGTCTCAAAGACCACCATAACGCCAACAAGTAAGAGCGCTATATTCGGCCGTGCCGAATCTTATATACCCTTCACAACGTGTAGTCATGCAATAACAGTAGTTTGTGTCACCATTCATCCCATATGAAATACGTACATACATATATAAAAACATCCCATTGTAAAATTATAAATTCACGTATGTATGTTAAAAAAATAAAATAAAAAATTAAAAAAAAAAAAATTTTAAAAAAAAATTTAAAAAAAAAAATTATTATATACATATATAATATATATAAAACAAAAAAAAATAAAAAAAAAAATTTAAAAAAAATAAAAAAAATTTAAAAAAAATAATAATAAAAATATATATAATATATTAAATAAAAAATAAAAAAAAATAAAAAAAAAAAATTAAAAAAAAATTTTTAAAAAAATTAAAAAAAATTTGAAATTTGAAAAAAAATCGAGGTGGTCGTGGGTTTTTGCTCATATCTCAGTTGTTTATGTACCGATGTTTCTGATTTTCAATACCGATCTACTCCCGAATATTTCTGAAATTTTAATACCTTACCCGGGTCCAACCTATGTCGGGGGGCTTCAAAAAGTTGATTTCAACATACACACGGACAGACGGACAGACTGACAGTGCTTAATCGACTCCCCTATTCATAAGCTTTCAGAAAATATATACTTTATGGGGTCGGAAATGAAAATTGTAGAAATTTCACACGGAATGACAAACCTATATATACCCTTTTTCACTGTGTGAAGGGTATAAAAAGACTGCTAAAAATATTAAAACTTCAGTTGCTTGATGTTCAATGTTGCAACTAAATTTCAGTGTAAATAATTTTATATTTGTTATGCCATCATGTCGGGTACCCTGTAGAGGTGCTTGACTAGGGATGCAACGTCGTTTTAAAAATATCAATGTCGATGTTTTTCAGACGTTTTAGTTTACGATCATTTATTAACTTTATATTAAACTTTATATTAAAATCAGAAGCATTGCAACGGCAAATACATTTTTGCAACAACTTTAACGCACGACTTAGTGCACTTGAATTAGTTAATGATATTGTTACGTTTATACCTTTTATAAATGTTGGCTTATTTCCTTTAAACATCCTTTGAGTTATTTTATTGCAATCAAAAACAGTTGAAATTAGTTATAAAATTAAGAGCACTTTATTTACTTAAACACACTCAGATATTGGTTTTATATCACTTTACTTATTTCACTTAATGTTATACACTTTTATTATCAAACTCACTCAAACGCATATCAACGTCTTACAAGCTCTATTGTTAGACTGATCATGTTAGCTGTGTTGTTCGGCTATTTATAGTAACATAGTGGTGTTCGGTAAAATTCGACAAAGTATTCGTATATACACACTAGTACATTCAAAAACCGTTACATTTAAATTAAGACGTAATGTTAATGTTAAGTATTATGAAGGAATAATAAAAGTGCCTAAAAGTATGCTGCACATAATAACTCACATCATGTTCGAACAACCAGCGATATAAACTAATACATACAAAACTACAGTAACTTAAACTGCTACAACTAAAATAAATTATAATGTGAATTCAGCTATTTTCAAATAAATCTGTAACAATATTTTGTTTTACTTAAGAGCAATTTATAAAAACACATATAAACACATGCTCTTTAATGACACCTTTAAATAAAAGTCATGCATGTTTCACTCAGATTCACTCAATCCGTCATGAGTTGAACTACTTTCAGTTCATTGTCATTTAATTTTTTGCTGGGCATTGTTACATACATATGAATGGCTCTAATTCAAAGTTGCCTGCCAAGAATGAAATAAATAAATATTAGGCTATGCGTGTGACTTCTGGGTAGATGACGTATTTGGCCTACAAAAAGATTTGCAAATTACAACTTTTTTGATTGAAATTCAACCGAAAAAATTTTTTATACAACAAATCAAAAAAAAATTTAACGCAAACTTATTGCTAGGTATACATAAAGCTTTATTTTTCATTTATTTATATACAAACACCAAATTTCGAATTGCTTATGTGAAAAAAATATAATTTATGTGAAATAATGTCTGTGCTTGGTTAAGAAAACATCAAAAAATTGCATGATTCGGTATGTATTGTGTGAGAGCTGGCAACAGTGTAATTAAATTAACTTTCGCTCTTTTAAAATAATTATACAAAAGGAACACAGGCTGCATGAAGTTTTAGTACTAACAAGTATTGCCAGTTTGTTTTATAAGTGAAAATATTGCAATGCCTAATTGCGAGCTCAGTTTCATCGAAAAAACTTTCGAATGCATCGGTTTGGTGTGAATGGCTTATAAATTCTTATTATAACTTACATTTTTCTTAGAACTAGCATGCGTTTTTTCCCTCAATTTAGTCTTATATTACCATTTGTTACAAAATATAAAAAAAAACAAAAATATTTCCCAATCATTAGTAAATTAGTAATTTAGACCCAAAAGCATAAAATAAAGAAAACAGAACTTTATTCGAAAAATGCTTACAACAGTTGTCTTCATCGGATTTGTCGCGACAATCGGGACTACCGTCACACCACCAACTCTGTGGTATACACTGTTCACCATTTTTACATTTAACCTCGTACGTTTTACAGAAACTAACTACAAAGGTAAAAGGCAAGGAAGATTTCCAAAAATTTTAATTGGTGTAACATTTGTTTGTGTGTGGAAAAGAAGAAAAGTGTAATAAATACATTGAAATGCGAAAAAAAGGAACTTACTGCAGAGCGAGGGAAATTCATCGGACCCATCAGAACAATCCTTTTCCTGATCACAGCGCCATCTGTTTGGTATACATTTGCCATTGTTGCAACGAAACTGTTCAACGCCACAAGTTGATTCTGCAAGAAAATAGAATGAAAAGGAAAATTTTAATTTAATTTGCAAGTATGTAAATGCTTAAAAAGATTTGCCAGTTAATTAAGTTCAGTTTTTTTTTAAAAATTATATTGTTTTTGTTTTTTTTTTTTTTGTTTCTTCCTTAAGGGTATTAAAATTTCTCTTCGTAATTTCAAACTTCTGTAGTGAAAGAAATTTCATTTGTGAATTTGTATTTGTTTTTCTAAATTTGTCAAATATTTTGTTTTAGCTTTATATATATTTTTTTTCAATTTCAACCTTAAGACATTTACAGCCTATCAACGTTTAAGAAAGCAAAAACAACCTTTTTCGGATAGCGTTACTACACAAAAAAAAAACAAACAAAAATTTCAAGGAAAAGTGCTTTCGTTGTAACAGAAAGCACAACATAAGTAAAACGAAAGTACGGTATTGGTAAGAGGGTGGTAGTTTAAAGACTTACGGGAATACCTGCCATATAGACTTGCCTCATAGTGCAGTTTGTTTGGACAGAAACAGGCATTAATAATTTTATGTAAATTAAATTGATAATATTTCAAGATAGAAAAAAAAATATTAAAATATTAAAATATTTATTAGCAAAATATATATTTTTTTGCATTTGAAAACCTTAAAATCCTCATGAAATCCTTATTTAAATTTTAACTATTAATATCTTTTCTATGCAAAAACAGTAATCCGCTAAATACCTGTCTTTTTTTAATATGGCAGATTTTTATATATTTATATTTGTTTGACAACTTAAGCAAAACGAAAGATAAAATTAAAAAATGTTTCGCCAATAAATGCTGTTAACAAAATGATAATAATA
The DNA here is from genome assembly GCA_941918925.1 of Phyto melanocephala. Taxonomy (NCBI): domain Eukaryota; kingdom Metazoa; phylum Arthropoda; class Insecta; order Diptera; family Rhinophoridae; genus Phyto; species Phyto melanocephala. The sequence goes on along the minus strand of OW799233.1, from coordinate 45,203,158 downwards.
AATGTCACCCTACATTATCCTACATTATCCTTAAGCAAAGATCTTTTTAAATTAACACATTACAACAAGACTACAAAGAAGAAGAAAAACCGAAAATTCAATTTCATAACGTTACAAAAAGATACAGAATTGTGAAAAAATTATGTCTGCTGGGGTCTACACTTATTTACGCACAAAAAAAATCTTTTTTTTTATTTTATTTTGTTGCTGTTAAAATATAATAAACATTAATACTCATTATATGGTGAGCAATTAGATAAAATGTAATAAACAGCGAAGACAGATAACAATAAAATTTGTAAGCCTTGTAGGGAAATAAGGACACATGAAATTATTACGAATTTTATAACAAGGTGGAAAATGGCACAAATATGCTCTTGCGAGGGATAAAATGTCAGAAGTGGCGCATTTAGGTGTAATTAATTTTACCGTTGTTTATATTAATTATACAATGAAAATGAAATTAAAGTAAATTTAGTGAACTTTCTTTGGCCATTATATTAACATGAAATTAAGTAACATTGTCGTTAGTTGACTTGGCAAATAAAACAACGCCTTAAGTAATGTTGATTGCATAATTTATTTTATATGACCTTAACAATCCCACACACTACGTAATGGCGGTACTTTGAAGTAACTTAAGTGTGAAAGCATGTACAGCATCTTGGTCAACAGTTTATTTATTTAAAAAGCTTAAAGATATAATAAAACTATTCCTACAAAAACATGGTCACAATTTACAATCACTATAATGTTTTTCTCTTCTCTGCAGTGTGTGTGTGTAATTGTAAATATACATTTGTAACATTTGTAAATATGACCGCAATTTACACGGGTAAACAAAATAAGTAAATAACAAGTCCGTGCCGAATCTTATATACCCTTCACAACGTGTAGTCATGCAAAAACAGTAGTTTGTATCAACATTCATCTCATATGAAATACGTACATAAATATATAAAAATATCCCATTGTAAAATTATAAATCTACGTAAGTATGTATGTATGTTTAAAAAAAAATTTTAAAAAATTTAAAAAAAAATTTAAAAAAAAATATTAAAAAAAAATTAAAAAAAAAATAATTAATATAAATAATAAATATAAAACAAAAAAATAAGAATAAAAAAAAAATTAAAAAACAATAAAAAAAATTTAAAAAAAAATAATAAAAATATAAAAATAATAATAAAATAAAACATAAAAAAATTAGAAAAAAATGTATAAAAAAAAAAAAAATTAAAAAAAAAATTTTTGGCTCAGCTGGGATTCGATGCCATGTTTACTCTAACCAGTATACATGTTTGTATGTATATATTTATGCTGTTGTTGTAATGTTGTTTTTGTGAAAAAGAAAATCGATGTGGTCGTGGTTTTTTGCTCATATCTCAGTTGTTTATGTACCGATGTTTCTGATTTTCAATACCGATCTACTCCCTAATATTTCTGATATTTTAATACCTCACCCAGGTCCAGGCGATATCGGGGGGCTTCAAAAAGTTGATTTCAACATACACACGGACAGACTGGCAGAGCTTAATCGACTCCCCTATTCATAAGCTTTCAGAAAATATATGCTTTATGGGTTCGGAAATGAAAATTGTAGAAACTTCACACGGAATGACAAACCTCTATAAACCCTTTTTCACTGTGTAAAGGGTATAATAATAAGCAACGCAACAGCAGTCACAGCAATAACAATAGTAAATATGTAAGGCCTATAGTACACGAAATGTAAAAAGTCACATGCACATGTGGGTCTGACGTCACTAAAATGTTCAGCATTTCGGTTACATATTTTAAAATAGTCGTTGTGGCTGCATGCGATAAGATTTTTATTTTGACACGAAATGTATTTTAGTTCAATCTTTTGGAAATATCCGGGAATGAATCACTATTGAAATCTAGCAAAATCACCCCATAACTTTCTGAGATATGAGCAAATACACGCGATTGCCTCTGTTTTTTCCCATATTTTTACCACCAAAATTAACTTTTTTCAGCCATAGAATAATTTTTAGGTACTTCTGCTACTACTTGTAGATATAGTATGCCTCAAGAGATATTCGTGAAAAATTTTGAATTAACCGGGCTTTTATCGGTAAAGTTATAGGCAAAAAATTTTTTTTTGAGAACCAATTTTTCTCAGCTTCTAGATAACCGAGAGAGTCAATATTGTTATCATCGTCTGAAAGGACTTGCCTAGCGCATTACAAGGCACTATAAAAAAATTAAAATTCATGATGACCGCCACCACAAAATAGCGGATAATAAATTTATACATGAGCCAAATCTGTTATTTCAAAATGTAACTCCTTCAATCCCATGAAAGCGCTTGACCATTAGAATATTGTCAATTACTAAAAAATGTAAAATCCAAGATGGCGTCTAAAACAAAATGTCGGAAAAAATTTTTTTAACCCCATCAATATGGGTATAAAATTAAAGGGCTTGACTAGTAGAATGCAGTTAACAACGGAAAAATTCAAAATCAAGGATGGCGTCGGAAATAATAAAGAAAAATGGCGCATCACATGAAATATAGGTTAAGCTACGATGTGGGATTATACCTATGTACATGATGGTAAGGGGTATTATTAGATTCGGCACGGTCGAATATAGCACTTTTACTTGTTTGTTTATAGTTTTATACTAGTTTATATTATAATTTATACATAAAAAAATTATGAACTTCACACAGCATTGCAAGCATTAAACACTATGAAATTTTTCTTGTCTTAGCCGGGAGTTGAATCAGGCTCCAACATACTTTGATATGAACTTAATAAAATTAAGATTCATTTTTGAAGAACAAAGATTTTCTCAATGGTGGCGATGGTGGGTTTGTTCAGTTTTTATCAATTTTATAGGTTAGTTACAACTAGTTCTATGACGGGTTCTAAACGTTACTTGTTAAATACTTAACTAGAGGGGAGTGATGCGCGAAAATAAAAATTATTATTGAAAAATTATTAGTGAAAAAAATAAAATTTTACTGTAAGAAAAGTTGCATATTTTTTTAGGTTAAGGAGGTAAAAATTAAAATTTTGCATACACCGTGGTCGTCACCAATCTGTTATGATATTTAAATTTTGCTTTAATGAATTTATTGTCTAGCACAGTAATTAGTTAGACAATTTCTTAAGAGTAAAAAACTTGTATCCTTAATTTGTATCCTTAAAAATATTAATAAATAATTATGATAAGTAATTTCGTTCAGTGCTCCTAAACATAAATACAAAAAGGAAAAAAAAACGAACAAAGAAAACATACATACAATCATTTAAATGTTAATTCGTCACTGTCTGATCGACGACCTAATGAAACAGCATAAGAATGTGGTAAAGGCTGGGCATCAATAAAGACATGTTTTGTTTGTAATGCAACAGAATGTGGAATGTCGTGGTCGCAATTGCTGTTATTGTATGAACAACTCAACAACATGTTTCTATAACATTGTTTGCCAAACCCACACAATGATACATTTCGTTCATATTTTTATACCCTTCGCCTGTGGTGCACAAGGGTATATATAGGTTTGTCATTCCGTTTGTAATTTCTACAATTTTCATTTCCGACCCCATAAAGTATATATTTTCTGAAAGCTTATGAATAGAGGAGTCGATTAAGCCCTGACCGTCTGCCCGTCTGTCCGTCTATCCGTCTGCCCGTCTGTCCGTGTGTTGGTTGAAATCAACTTTCAGAAGCAACTATATGTTCCTCAGATCTGTATATGGTATCAATCTCTTGGAAATATCCAGGAATGAATCGCTATTGAAATTCAGCACAATCGCCCCATAACTTTCTGAGATATGAGCAAAAAACCACGACCACCTCGTTTTTTTTCACAATTACAACAACAACATACATACATGTAAAAAACATACCAAACAAAAAAAAATTACAAAAAAAAAAAAATATTAAAAACAAGTAAAAGCGCTATATTCGGCCGTGCCGAATCTTATATACCCTTCACAACGTGTAGTCATGCAATAACAGTAAATTCACGTATGTATGTTAAAAAAAACAAAAAAAAAATAAAAAATAAAAAAAAAATTTAAAAAAAAAAAATTTAAAAAAAAAATTAAAAAAAAAAAAATTATTATATACATATATAATATATATAAAACAAAAAAAAATAAAAAAAAAATTAAAAAAAAAAAAATAAAAAAAAATAATAATAAAAATATATATAATATATTAAATAAAAAATAAAAAAAAAATAAAAAAAAATTTAAAAAAAAATTTTTATAAAAATTTAAAAAAAAATTTTTTTGCGTCAGCTGGGATTCGATGCCACGTTTTCTCTAACCAGTATACACGTTTGTATGTATGTATGTTGTTGTTGTAATGTTGTTTTTATGAAAAGAAAATCGAGGTGGTCGTGGGTTTTTGCTCATATCTCAGTTGTTTATGTACCGATGTTTCTGATTTTCAATACCGATCTACTCCCGAATATTTCTGATATTTTAATACCTTACCCGGGTCCAACCTATGTCGGGGGGCTTCAAAAAGTTGATTTCAACATACACACGGACAGACGGTCAGACGGACAGACGGACAGACGGACAGACGGTCAGGGCTTAATCGACTCCTCTATTCATAAGCTTTCAGAAAATATATACTTTATAGGGTCGGAAATGAAAATTGTAGAAATTTCACACGGAATGACAAACCTATATATACCCTTTTTCACTGTGTGAAGGGTATAATAAGAAAAAAAATAATAAAAAAAACTACAAAAAAAAAATTTTAAAAAAATTTTAAAAAAAATTTTAAAAAAATTTAAAAAAAATTTAAAAAATATAAAAAAAATAATAAAATATAAATAATATATTAAATAAAATAAAATAAAATTTTTTTGGCTCAGCTGGGATTCGATGCCACATTTATTCTAACGTGTACGTATGCACGTATTTTATATGGGATGAATGGTGATACAAACAATTGTTATTGCATGACTACACGTTGTGAAGGGTATATAAGATTCGGCACGGCCGAATATAGCACTGTTACTTGTTTTTATATATTTTTTTTAGTTTTTTTTTAAATTTTTTAAAAATTTTTTTTTTTATTTTTTTTTTTATTTTTATTTTTTTTATTTTTAATATATTTCTTTTTTGTAATTTTGTTTTTTTTTTTTTGGTATGTTTTTTACATGTATGTACGTATTTTATATGAGATGAATGGTGATACCAACAATTGTTATTGCATGACTACACGTTGTGAAGGGTATATAAGATTCGGCACGGCCGATTATAGCACTGTTACTTGTTATATACAGCGATGTGCGTAACTGGACTAAACTACTTATTGAAAGTCAAATATAAGCGCTATTTATTTCGCTAAAATAAGAGGGAATCATAATTTCGTAACCTTATGTTTAGTTATACTTTAAAAATTTAATAAAACGGATCACTTAACTAAGAAAAGGGATAGAAGTAATTCGGTTAATAGAAGAATTTGTCTCAAAAGCGCGATAGGGTTGACTTTCTAACCCTAAGGTAACCACCTCAAAATTAGTAGAGGATGTTTAAAAGAATAGAAAAAGTTTGCAACGCCACTATTCGCAAATTTTTAAATAAATGGTTACCATGACCACGTTGCAGGAAGAAAGTCGTATATTTGGCTTGTTAACAGACACAAGAGGATACAGTTCAGCAAAGAACATACAAAAAGCCGCTAGGATTCTAGAAAAATATCATTTTATTAAATGAGAATAAATTATATGTTTTGTACACTAAAACAAAGGCAAATGGTATAGAGAAAGAATGGAGCGAAGCATGGTGGTGGCTTTATAATGGTTTGGGAGGTTTATGATAGCAATCAATGAATGAATTGGGTCTTCGAAATCACTTTATCTTTTCAGCTCCTAAACATACGGCTGACATAGTAAAAATCTGACTAATGCTCCTAGACAATAGACCGGACCCAGTTTCTATTGACTACTTGAAAATTTGCCAGTGCTGAAAATTATAAGCCAACTAAGATCTACTTTAAGGTAACTTACTATTCTCTGTAAAAACTTGTTTCACTTACTGCTCTAGAGTAGTTAGCGATATTCTAGAATAGCTACTCCACCTCTTCAATGCTCATAACATGTTTTATTTACTGTCTAATAGCAAACTTTACTACACTATACAGAAGCTTATTTTACTTAGCATAGTCTACTCTACTCTCAAAGATATTTTACTCCAATGCAGCTATGTATTTCTACCCAAAAGTTAACATTCATCGAAAACAATTTCAGTTTAACCTTGTCTCTCCCCAGGCTAGAACTAGAAAAAATATAAATATTAAAACACAAAACGTAAATAAAACTAAATTCCTGGTTGTTAATTTCAATTTCCAATGTTTTCAAAACTCCGTTATTTTATGTACACAAAACATGTTTGAGCATGTCCATTGTATATACTGAGTATTCACAGCAGTTAAACTATTAAAAAAATAACAGCACACAGTATAGTTTCACTTAGTATATACTGAAATTTTAGTACTAATATAAGTATGTATGTATGTTTTCATTGGTATACCTACACTTAAGTATGTATGTATGAGTAGCGCTAGGGAATTAAATGTGTCTTATTTATATAACATACACACATTCTTATGTTAGTATAAAGTGCAATGTATTTGTACATTTGAGCAAAGTTAATAAATATTTTGTCTATATTTAACCTTCAACTTTTTGTTACGTTCTTTGCTCCTGCTTTTAGTTATTTTTAAATGCAGGTACTGGAACAAAAAAAACTAACAACCGAAATAGTTATGTTGGCTTTATTTAAGGGCGGAACTAGAAAAAAGTTTTTCATTGCTTTTCTGTTTTTATATATTTTTAAACAGAAAAACAATTTAAATTTTGTTAAATGAAAATATGTCGCAATATGTTGGCAAAGCAATAATTTTATGTTTTGGAGAAAGTTATGTTTTAAAAAATTAATTGGACATGAAAATAAAATTAAATTAAGAATATTAATATAAAAGGAAGCAAAAAGAGCTGGCCAAAGGGTAAACAAGGATAACAAATCAGAGCTGGTCCGAGGATAACAAAAATCTCAAATATATAAAGAAAAATGTTTTTGTATTAATTTTGAAAAGTTTCCGATAAAACGTATGATTAATATTAATGTGAAAGCTCATCAGAACATGTTGTTAACCAGCAGACGAAGAGATTAAATTTAAAAAAACACTTATAATCTTAACATTAGCGTATCATTGCAGATCATAAATATATTCATAAACTGCACTCCATTCTAATAAGTTCATATGACTCATGCATACTTGGTGAAAAGCATCCCATGTTTCAGTTTCGTTTACATGGATTGCATAAGAAATTTTACATTTAAGCACAGCATTTATGAAAAATTATTTCGCATTAAGGGAGTCCTTTGAAATTATTGCTTTTACACAGGTGATTTAGAAGTCTTTTGAAATGTAATTCGCTTTGCACTACTTCCAAATCCTTTTGCTGCGTCCGTTTACACCTTTTATTAATGTCGGTTTACTTTAACACTTGAAATTTACGTTATAAAAGTCAAGAATAATTTTTTTAATTTTTAGCACAATAACTTAAACAATAACAGAACTTTCTTATTTAGCTTATTAAACACTTTTATTATCAAACTAAATTTGATATGCATGCAACAAACTGTGTTATAGTACAACTACTACCGGGTGATTTTTTAAGAGCTATAGGAAAGTTAAAAAAAACACATAAAATTCAGAAAAATTCATGAAATATTTATTTGGATCGATAGTACGTTCCATTTAATTTATTGTTTGAACATTATTTCATGCAAATATTGACCGTGACTGCTCCTCAAATGGTCCATCCGCTTAGTCCAATTTTGGCATACTCTTTCCAACATTTCGGCCGGTATCTCATGAATAAATGCTTCAATGTTGTCTTCCAATGCGTCAATTGAAGCGGGCATGTATGTATAGACATGAGCTTTAACATAGCTCCACAAAAGATAATCTAAAGGCGTTAAATTGCACGATCTAGGCACAACATGCCAACTGGGCATAAGTGCATACCTGTCATGTCAACCTAACATCAACCTAGGCGGCCAATTGGCCGGTCCCGAACGTGAAATAAAATGTTCACCGAACTCGCCTCTCAATAAATCCATTGTTAAGCGTGCTGTGTGGCATGTGGCACCGTCTTGTTGAAACCACATGTCATGCAAGTCAAGCTCTTGTACTTTGGGCAAAAAAAAGTTGAATATCATCTCACGGTAGCGCTCACCATTCACAGTTACGTTACGATTCGCATCATCTTTAAAGAAGTACGGACCAATGATGCCACCAGCCCATAAACCGCAACCAAACTTTTTCTGGATACATTGGTAGCTCTTGCAATGCTTCTGGCTGATCTTCACTTCAAAATCGACAATTCTGCTTACTAACGCACCCATTGAGCCAAAAATGAGCTTCGTCGCTGAACACAATTTTCGATAAGAAGCGCGCGATCAACTTTCTTAACAGAGCACGCATTTTGATAATAAATTTCAATAATTTGCAAGCGTTGTTCGTTTGTAAGACAATTCATGGTTAAATTATAGACCAAACTGAAGATGTTTGACAGTGCAACAAAATACGAAACGTGCGTCAGCTGTTTAAACCAGTGTTGCCAAAAAGATAATAGCTAAAAAATCACCCTTTACAAGATATGCTGCTCGACTACTTATGGTGTCAGTGCCATCCAGGGTTGGAAAAGCAAAAATAATTTTCCAGTGTCTACTTAACTGTATTATTTCCTCAAATTAAGTATAATGATTGAGGTAACAAAAATATATATTTTTAAATAAATAGAAGCCATAATACAAAAACTAAAATTGAATTAAAAAGGGTGGTTAAATTTTAAGGGCCGATGTTGAATTTGAATAAAACACAAATTATTTAGAAAATTGTTGTCATTTCTTTTTGTTATAATAATATTGGTATGGTTCAATTGTGTATGGAACAAAATATCGGCCAAATGACCGCCGCAACCTCGGCGGCTCACCTCCGTCCGATGGTCCAAATTTTTAATTGACAATTGTTGGGCATAATGTTTGCAATGTTTTCCGTTTCACGAACTAAGAAGGCATTACCAGTTGTTTTCACATTACATACAGACCTGTTTTGCTGAAATTTAAATATTTTTCACAATTCTCCCGATTGTAGACGAATTTGAATGACTTTGTTGACCAACAGAATCACGAAGTGCATGACATGCATTTTGATTTGAAGGCCCATTTTCATAATAAGCCTGAATAACTTTAACTCGTTGCTCGATCGTGTATCTTTCCATGGTTCAAATTGTGTTGGTCTAAAATTGATAAATGTCAAATGAAATGCAGAAGAAAACTTGACGTTTAGGTGTGGTTCACATTTAACATCGGCCCTTAAAATTTAAAAACCTTTTACAATAGTTTTATAGAAAAACTTGAGTAGTATTAAAATGGTTTTAAAACGCATTCGTTTGTATTAATAAAGAAAAAAAAAGAAATTAATTAATTAATTAATTTAAAGAAAAGTGTTATTTAGTCAGGATCAAAATAAACAAATTTTCAATTAACTGACAAGTAATATATTTACTTCAGGTAATAAACAACATATTTAAATACTCGCATACAGCGTTAGTTTTCTTTATTATGTCAATTAAATACATGACCAGTGTTGCCATAAGGTGATAGAGAAAAAGTGCAAAACCTCGGAAAAGAAAGTGTTAAAATATTCTACAGTTCAAAAATAAAAGTGCTAAAATTGTGCAATATTGGTTTTTGAAAACATTAAAAATTAGGTATACTATTTAATATAATAATTTGCAACATATTTATATGCATACTGTGTTCAAATTGAATTTCTATTTTATCGAACTTTTTGTTTGAACTAATATTTAAATTTTAATCAGGCTCGAGTTCACATTAACATTATTTATTTATACAAATTCAATTTTATTAATATTATATTTACACACAAAAAGTGTCAAAAATTACTTAAATGTGGTAAGATAGTTAACAAGTTTAATCATATAATTTTCTTCACATACTAATTATTTTTGGTATTTTTCAGATGAACCAATTTTAATCAAAACATCGTCCGATATATTCATGTTATGGCAACATACTTCATTTAATTTTACGCTTTCCCTTATACGTATAACAAAACATAAAAGTTGTTTGTTCATTTTTGTTCTAATTTTGCTTTTTATTAGGCACATTAAACTAAATAAACGCTCCACTTGAGCGTTTGAAAATGATAAAACCAAAGGAGATAGCACAAAATCCGCTAATTCCTTGAAAAATATTTTCATTAATTGAATTTCTTAGTTAATTTACTTGAATCTAGAACTCCGTAGTCAAGATTTGTTCAGTTGTATAGTTCCACTGATTTTAGATATTTTAGATTTTTTCCATTTCAGTTATACTAAAATTCATATCTTCTAAGCTACAAGAAATAGGTGCCTTAATTTGTTTAACGGTATTATCTATTAAAAATGTTAAAATTTTTTTTAATTTTCCTTTTATTTAATTGTCGAACTATTTAATATCTTAAAGATTATATTATTTTTATTCTGGCTCAAGTTCATTTTTTTTTTAATATCAAAATATTTTTGGGAAGCCGATATTTTGGTTCATTTACAAGCGATTTTAAAAAGTGTAAATATATTTTTCTGATTGCGTGTTCTTCTTCAAAAGATATTATATTTTTTTCTTTTTTAATAACGTTTCGAATTCATATCCTAAATACGGATTTGGTAGCAAATACTTATTCTTCAAATATTTCATCCCCATCTCCCAAAATTATGTCCATCAGCTTTTCCTTTATAAATATTTTACCAGCTATAACCTTTACAAGAAAGAAAATATCATCTAAAATTTACATATAAAAAATAATTGATTGCAATTAAATCTATATATATAAAAGTGAAACTCTGTGTGTGTGTGTGTGTGTGTGTGTGTGTGTGTGTGTGTGTGTGTGTGTGTGTGTGTTAGCTATAGACTCCGAAACTGTAAAACCGATCAGGCTCAAACTTTGGTAAGTTGTTGTACACATACCAGGAGTGCCCTTAAAAAGTTAGTTATCATTTTAAGCTACTTGCACATGACCGAAATTGCTGAAACTTTGCACACAAATCGAGCTCTCATGACTAAATAATTTCGTGATTAAAAAAGTGGGCGGGGCCACGCCCATAAAAAAATTTTAATTTTGAGGTACTTGCAATGGACGGATTTTACTGAAACTTTGCACACATATTGGACTGTCAAGACTTTACAATTTCGTTATTAGAAAAGTGGGCAGTGCCACGCCCATAAAAAATAGGTATTATTTTAAGGTACTTGCACTGGACCGATTATTCTGAAACTTTGCACACATATTGAGCTGTTATGACTTTACAATTTCGTGGTTGGAAAAGTGGGCAGGGCCACGCCCATAAAAACAATTATAATTTTGAGGTACTTGCACTGGTCCGATTCTTCTGAAACTTTGCACACATATTGAGCTGTTATGACTTTACAATTTCGTGATTAGAAAAGTGGGCAATGCCACGCCCATAAAAAAAATTATAATATTTAGGTTTTTGCACTTGATATTCAATTAAAATTCAGAATGCATTTCGATTCATTAAGGGGCGTAGCAACGCGCGCCGGGTTTGGCTAGTTTTATATAAAAAAAAGTGCAAAAAATTCCGGATTTTTATTAAAAAGTGCTAAACTAGCAATTAGCACTTTTTTAAAAATCTTTTGTGCTAACTTAGGAAATAAAATGATAAAACTAGCATAAAAAGTGCTAGAATGGCAAGCCTGTATATGAAACTTAAAGTTGTCTATTGTATGACTTTTTAAAATTTCCACTGTAAAGACAGATATTTCGCGTATTACATTTTAATACAAATTTCTAGAAACATTTATATGTAAACTTACCAAAAAAAAATTAAAATAAACCAACGAAGCTACCATAACTGCATATACATATTTAACAAATCTAACAATATTGGTCTAATCAGACCAAAGTGGCATCTCTGGAGCCACTCAATACACAAAGTTCCTGCACATATATACGAGTATATTCTGCTAATTACCAGAGGACGTTATAAATAAATGAAGATATGAGATGATAATATTAAGTAATATGTAGGAAAAAAAAAAACAACTACCCTCAAGTATGCAGCACATGATATAATATTTCAGTTATATATTAATTGACTTATTATAGGGCCCATACACAACACCATAAAATTGTGCAATCAAGTGTTTGTGCAATTAAGCTTTAAGCACACACTATACCAGCATGGTGGTACAAAATTCATTTTTTACCAAAAATTTTTGTGGAAAAGTTTGTAATGAACAACGAAAAAATTTGTGCTGCACTTATTATTGCTATTATCCTAAAACGAAAACGAATTAGAAGCAAAAAAAAACGTGTTTGGATGAAGAAATGGCTATGAATTGGCATTTATATTTAAAATGTTGTATTTTTTTGATGTTTATGCCTTGACGATTTAACTTTTATGAGCTAATTTTGCCACACACGACTACATCATGCTGGTTCCATTAAAAAAAATATCAAACTATTTTTGATAAAGCACCACGGTCAATCAGCTGGCACAGTCACTTGATTGCAAAATTATTATGGTGTTGTGTATGGGCCCTATTACTGATGGTAAAATGCCGGAAGCAAGCATTGTTTATGAATTGTCATGTGAATTTTTGTGTGTTTGGGGCACACACAAAAATAATAAATAATTTGTTGTAAATAACCAAAACTAGTTAAAGAATTGGGTGATCATCTACAACATATTATAAATTATTTTTACTCATGAAGTAAACATAATTCTGGGTTAAAATAAAATAAGACGAGTTATTTTTATTATTATTTTAGGCAAAGTTTTATTTTGTATTATTCTGTAATTATGTACTTAAATAAAACATTATTTAATGTATCACTTTTAAACAAAAACAATAGTTTGAACAACAAGTTGATCGTGCGAGAGTTATGAAAAGAGTGAAAATTTATGTTTTTTAATATCAGTGTGAGAGCTACAAAACGATTGGTATATAAAGGTAAGTATTCAATGGTTCATTTAAAAGTGGTAAGTATAGAATAAAATTAATATAAAAATGGTACATTTAAAAATGGTAGGTATAAATTTATATGTTTATAATAAAGAAACAAAATATATTAATAATAATTCATAATCAATGTAAAAATTAAAAATAACATTAAATGATGAGAAATATATAAAAATTATTTAAGTCCAATGACAAGATTGGACATCATGAAAATTATTTTTTAATACTTTAATTATTAATTTTGTAAAATTTCGATAAACTAGTCGCATAATCATTAAGTGCGTATGTAATTAAAATAATACGGTATAGTTTTAAGTATTCTAATAAAATTTATTGTTTGTAAATCTTGTAATATGAAAATAATGAAGACTCAATAAATTTAACTTTTACTTTAACTTATTACTGCCAACCAATCAAGATTAAATGCTAAAGTTCCTTTTAAATGAAAATTAAAAAAAACATATTAAAGCTAGTATTAGAATCTAATAAATATTGTCCGAAAATAAAAATAAAAAATGAAAAAAAATGCACAAAAATGTAAATCGAGCTAAATCTGTAAGTGTTGTTAATGCAATAAAGTGTAGTGTAGTGTATGGAAACAATTCAAAAAATAAATTAAAATATTCCGGTATTGACTTTATTTCAACAAAGACATAAAAAATTTTATTCAAAATCTGAAAATCAGTTCATATTAATCTTAAGTAAACTTTGAATGCATTAGAATGTTGTAATAAATTTTTGTTTCGAAATAAAGTGAAATTATGATACCGCTTGCTGCATCTGTTAGTGATAACAATTGAGTTTTCAAGCTTTTCATACTTTTTTTTATCCAAAAGCTAAAGGCTGCCACAACATGAACAGCGTGATCATAGAAAACGCACCTGCTTTGAATACAAATAAAATTATAAAGAATCGCGTATTTTGTAGGCAAAAAAAGAAAAAGAAAAAAAAAACAAATAAATAAAAACAATAAAAATTTGTATACTAAGAAGAGAAAAAACAGAGAACAATGCTACCCTGCCTACCCTAGAAAATTTTACAAAAAATCAAATCAAATCTAGAGAGAAAGAATGGCATGAATCCTGAGAATAATACAAAAATAAAACAAATAGGAAATAAAATAAAACTACAAAGGAAGTGTTTAAATTGTTTCAAGAAGCATCAAAGAATGGAAAGCAGAAGGGGTGGGTGAAAGAAAAATCCATTCACTTCAGCTGTAAAATGAAAAGGGAAAACATCACAATGCAAACAGTAACAGAAACAATGGACTGACTGCAACTTAAAAAGCAATAAAAGCAATTAAACAAAAATTGTTATACGGTTGCACTTCTTCAAAAAAAAAAAACAAAGGCAAAGAAGATATTTTAAATAAAAATGTACTTAAGAAAAATTGGTTCAAAGTCGTGACCTAAAAAAAGCGTTAATAAATAAAATGCAATTTTTTTTAAATAGGTTTTAAGTTCTTGTAGTTGTTGTTAGGTCATGGTTACATGGCTCTTATAAGTTTAGTTCTCGCTTGGCGTAAATAAGTAATAACTCAATAATGTGCATTTAATACTAAAGCATTCAATAAGTTCATTGTAGATTTAAAAAGGACACTGAACTGAAAATTGTTTGAAATGTTTACATCGCTTAGAGCGGAACATCACTTATTTGACTCAGAATGCGATTCTAAGCCAATCCTTATAGCATGAAACTATTATTATACTAAATTTTTACTCTTTTTAGCTTAAACTCACAACTCGTTTACATTATGCAGGTGAAGTATATTAAAATGTAATTCACTCTTAATCTGTATCAATACTAACAAGGTGTAGGTTATCATAATTTGTTTTTCTAAATAATTAAATTTAATATATTTTTTGTACTAAGAGATATTGTTTTAATTCTCCCATAAAAGTGAAAACTTACACTCAATCTCTGCACTTCTCTAAGACAAACTTCTGATAGAAAACAAATATAATTGTTTGCTTTCAAATACTGCACCAAAAGAGTTGTCAATTTTGAAATTTCAAAAAGCAGCTAAATGGAAAGAGAGAAAAAGCAAGAAACCTTGGCGAGAAAGCAATAATTTTAAATATTTTTACTTTTGATTTTATTTATTTTCTTTATCTTATTTCTTATCTCTATTTTATACTAGCTAATACCCGGTGTGCTTCGCCGCCCCATCGTAATAAAATAAAAATTTAATAGTTCAAAAATATATTTATTTTGCAAGTGCCACGCCCACTATTACTAAATCAACCATTTCTTATTCAAATCATCATATAGACGTCAAAGTGTCTCTTGCCAAACTTGGGTACTCTAACTATTATCGCTTCCCAGATATACGAACTTTTGTATTTAATTTATATGACAGGTGCCACGCCCACTATTACTAAAGCATCCATTTCTTATCAAAATAGTCATATAGGTGTCAAAGCTTCTCGTGCAAAATTTGGGTACTCTAACTGTTATCGCTTCCCGAATATACGAATTTTACTATTCAATTGCTATGAGAGCTGCCACGCCCACTATTTCTAATGTACCCATTTTTCCAGAAATGTTTATTTGGGTGTCAAAGTTGCTCTTCCAAAATTTGAGTACTCTAATCGATATCGTTTTCCAAATATACGAAATTAAGTATTTAATTCATGTGGCCACGCCTACTATTGAAAGTCCGCCCATTTTTTATCCAAATGTTCGTGTGGATGTCAAAATTTACCGTACTTAATTTGAAGACTCTAGCTGCATTAACTTTCGTGATATATAATATTTAATACTTATTATTTAATAGGGCGTGGCACCCTGCCCACTTACAATTTCAAACCAAAGTATAGCCTATAGTTCCTTCCAGACATACAGAAAGATTCTGTGAAAATTTCAAGGGAATTGGTCCAGCCGTTTAACCGTCTATAAAGCACAAACAAACATACAAACACACATTGATTTTTATTGATTTTTATTTTTTTGATTAAAATGTAGTAATTTTCCCTCGGTGCCTTGAGTAACGTAATGCCTCAAATAATTGCCAATATAATTAGTACTAATTTTTAATACAAAACACAGCTCTTATTGCCAGATGACGTTCGGTTGCTAACGACAAGCCCAGTTATATTTTATTATTTATATCGTCTGGGTATAACATCGCCTTCGAATTATAAATTACGATGTTCAAAACATCGTAATTGTCTTTACCCCGACAGAGTATCAAAGTTTTTGCACAAATCTTTTTTTAATTTTAGCTATTTTGAATGCATCTCCATATAACGTCATATTTTTCCATATTCAATTAGTCCCACTAACTTAAAAACTTGTTTAATAAAATATTGTTACAGACTTACATTTTAATAGTTTGATTTACATGTTAACATTATTTAATAATTTACAGTAGTTTGAATAACAGCGCTTAATGTACGTTAAACATTTTCAGCGATTGACTGGTTGGTCGACTACCATGTTAAGTAATATACAGCAGAAATATGTTACGTGGAGCATACTTTAAGGCACACTTATTTTTCCTATATATTACTTAACATTAACATCTGACTGCCGTATTCATAAAAAATATTGTTACAGATTTATTTTTAAATAGCTTAATTTACATTATAATTTATTTTAGTTGTAGTAGTTTAAGTTACTGTAGTTTTATTTGTTTTAGTTTATTTCGCTGATTGTTCGAACATGAGGTTTGTTATTATGTGTAGCATACTTTTAGGCACTTCTATTATTCCTGCGTGTTACTTAACGTCTTAATTTAAATGTAATGGTTTTCGAATGTACTAGAATGTACATACGAGAACTTTGTCGAATGTTACCGAACACCACTATGTTACTATAAATGGCCGAACAACACAGCTAACATAATCAGTATTACAATAGAACTTGTAAAGTGTGTATCAAAGTGAGCTTGATGATAAAAGTATATAACCATAAGTGTAATAAGTAAAGTGATATAAAAGTAATATCTGAGTGTGTTTAAATAAATAAAATGCTCTAAGTTTTATAACGAATTTCAACTGTTTTTGATTGCAATAAAAGAACTCAAATTTATTTAAAGGAAATAATCCAACGTTTATAAAAGGTATAAACGTAACAATATTTTAGGTTTATTCAAGATTTATTTGACAAATTTGTTTACAATATCTGTCAAATAAGCCCATAGTAAACCTAAAATAATTTTTATGAATACGGCAGTGAGTCTTTATTTAAATGTAACGAATTTCTGGTAGTTAAATAAAATATACTGGTGTGTTACTATGAATAGACGAACAGGACAGCTAACATTACCAGGATAACAGCGGAGTGTTGATACACACTTTGAAATTGATAATAAAAATGTAAAAAAATTAGTAAAAATAAAGTATTGCCTAAGTAAAATTCAAGTGTATTTTAATTTATAATAAATTTCAAGTGTTATTTGCAACTAAAGTAGCCTCGGTTTATTTAAAGCTAATAAACAAACGTTTATCTATATAATTTATATTTTATTCGAACTTTTTACTATATATTAAATTTGCAATGTGAACCATTTTTTATTTTGGCTTAAGTTCATTGATTCTTTCATTTAATTTTATAATTCCAGTTGTATTCTACATCTGTCTAGTTCACAAATGTCAAAACAGATTTGACGTGGCCGCCATTTGCAAAAATAAGAGCATCTTTCAATAGAGTGATATCTTTGGGTCCTAGTTCAAAACAACAATACTCTGACTCTTTGTCAGAAAACAAATATTATATTTTTTCTGATTAATAATTTTAATATTTTTTTAATATTTTCAACTTAATACCATTGTGCAATAAATAATTTTTTTTTAGTTTTATATCTCAAGTTTATTCTTACGAAATTAAAAGCAATCTGAAATTTATTATTTAAAAAAAACACATCGCTCACTGACTTGAAAATTTTCCGCAACAAAAATTATAAAAAGCACCAAAAACATTTCCAAAGTACCGAATCGACTAGGCTATGCATCAGTCTTACTTTCAATATGAATATCAATACCACGGTCCAAGTCGATTTTTGATTCTAGTTTTTTGTCAGTTGAATAGGAAATAATTTAAAGCAAAGTTTACCTTGACCTGTTTGCCAAAAAAGAAGAGCATATGAAAATATAGAAACACACTTGAAAAAACATTAGCACTTACAGAAAATTGGGAAAAAAAACCAACCAACATTGCATTGATAATATCACACCACTAACATACTGCTATAAACACTTATTTGTTTTCTTGTTCACAATATTCATTCTCTCTCTCTCACTCCCTCTCTCTCACTCTCTTGTCTACAACTATACCTCATACGAGCAACAGCAGGCCTGTAGTAGCTTTTGTGGCAAAAATACTTTCACAACATCAGGTATGACTTTAAGTTAAAAACAAAAATTTGTTCAATTGGGTGTTTATGTGGGCATTTTGTTTGTCTGCATAAAGAATATGGAATCTAGTGAAATAGAATTTTTGGCCAACATAAAAAAAAAACTAGTACAAAAAATCTATGTTAAGAGCCATTTGCAAGCCTGACCATAAGCAATGAAATTTCTTTTATTCCTCGCATGTTTGTTATTAAAAGTTATAAATAAGTTCCAGTGTAGTTTATAGTTTGAGACTCACTCAGGTGTTAACACAAACTCCGCAAACTAAAAATTTCAAAGTAATGCTAACGAAATTGACAAAAATTAATATACAGGGTGGGCAAAAAGTTCGTGGTGACTTATTACAAAATGGACATTCTGTAACACTAAATATGGCAAATTAATAAAATGACTCCCGTTTACAGTTTTACATACTTTTTCAAATTTTACACACAGCCATAACTTATGTCACATCCTGTGTTCATTAGGAAAGCAATCTGTGATCAACAAAATAAAAAAATAAAAAAAAATATGGAAACTTTTTTACATTTTGCTGTTGGGCTTATATTAAACAAAAATGTAATTTCTGTTCAATGTCTTTTTAAATATTTTACAGCATTTACAAAAACAAAACAAAAAAGGCAGAAAAATTAAAAAAATTAAAAAACATGAAAATTCTATAAATAAATTAAATTTTTATCATTCATAAACATCCCAGAACATCCTGTTTTCATATGAAACAAAAGTTTAAAACAATATACGTATATAGAGTGTATAAATGCACTACAGTAGTCTAGTAGGTACAGCAAAGTCTTAGTAGACTTAACGTGTTTTTAGCGCGACCCAAGTACCTTTTATGTCGCCCATACAATTTTCGTTCTCAATTTGAATCAATAGTCACTAATTTTAAAATTCAAACTTCATAATAGTAAAAACTGCAAAAAGTACCACAAAAAGCGAAAAAGTACCTTTTTGATAATTTATGGCCACACGCGGTTTAATAGTCACTAATTTCAAAATTTTAGCTTCATAAACTTTCAAAATACAAAAAGTACCACAAAAAGATAAAAAGTACTTTTTTGGGCTTTCGATATCAATGAAAAATTTCATGTTTCAAATGTTTAAATATCTGCTGAATAAACAAATATTTTAAATGACATGATTTAATAAATTTTATAAATCTTAATTTTTTTGTTTTAAAAATAAATATGTTCTCAAAAGTACCAAATTATGTTCTTGAATTTTTCCCTTTCTACCCTGTTAATAATGTATTTAAATTTTTACTAAATTACATAGTTGTTTATGTCTGCTGAAATCCCTATTAAAATTTGTAGGCAAATTGACCCTGTAAATAGTAACTATACGTATTTCCCGGTATCTTACCCTTTTTGGTACCTTTTTTGTCCCCCTAAAAATTTCAAAAAAAATCACTTTTATAATTGTCCATATTTTATTAGGCAAACATATTTGTCAATCAATGTCCTATTGAATAATAAAAGAAACATTTTTTTAAAGTACCAAAATAGGGAAAATTTTAACCCTCTATGTATACGAAAATTATATTACTATTTTTTTTTCGGTTTAACAAATAAAATTTAAGTCTTTTTCTAGCTTTATATATTTATCATATACATAGAATATTGAAACAGTACCAAAATATCATAGTTTTTATCCATTTCATCCACTCAGGGGTTGAAATACAAAAAAGTGGCGGACTCCTATCAGTTTGATTTTTGAGTAGATTACATAACCTGTTCAATTAATCTATATACTTTTTAGTTTATTAGATATAAAGTTACCGATTTACCCATTTTAAGTCTTTACCCCGTTAGAGTACGAATTTCCCAAAATCCCTCCTTAGTAAATCCATTCATTAAAAGGGGAACCCCATAACCAAACTTCATGTCCTTAGTTTTTTGCGACATGCCTGTGACATGATGAATCAGTGAGTTATTCAGTCAAATTACTGTTTTATTTATATAGATTGTATCTTCTTAAAAATTATCTAATATTAAATGATTTATGATGTAAATGTATTATACGTCTGTAAGAAATGTATCCGATAGACTTAAATAAAATAAAACTAAACAAATTAATGTTATCGCATACAGTTTGGATTCTTCTCTACATGCCAATTTGTGCCTAATTTGGAACTGCCTTTAGCATCTGGTTAACTGTTCACTAGTTTTATCACACTCCGCAAAACTGTAGGGATTTTGTGTAGTAATGTAATTTAATTTGGTTGTTGTTTTTGTGTGTTTTTTTTTTTTTTTGTTAACACACACTTGTATTAGATTACAAAACATGTTTTAATTGCCTGACTTGCATCTGTATTTGTACAACTACATGTTAAATTGTGTTGAAATTTTTTATTGTTTTACTATGTTTAGATTGTGTTCATGTTTACCATGCATGCATCCTATACCTTTTTTTTATTTAAATTCTTAATTTTTATATTTTTTAAAATAATGCACAAATATAAAAATGTTAAAAAATAATATTGTGTATAATTGCATATAACAGTGTAGGTGAAGACCACTTTATCTTTCCCAATGGACCTTTGAAAGGTGTTATTTGCAATCACAAGCCGACGTTTACGAAACTTTGTGAAAATATTTTTTTGTTGTCTTCAGCTTATTTGTACTTAATTTTAGGTTAAATGTGCATTTAGTGATTTTCGATTACAGACGTAATATGGGAGCCGAAACGAATAATGGACTAACCATGACGAAACTTGTTATCAACTGAATTTTAGCTTAATTTTAGTTTAGTTAAATGGAAAAATAACTGATATACTGAAAAAAAATGATTGCTCTTCCTATAAGGTAACCAAATCTAGCCGCCTTTAACGGCGACATTTTAACTAATTTTATACGATTTACCTGCGGTGCCTAAATGGTATAAATAGCTTTGTCATGCGACTTATAATTTTTTTCAATATTCATGTCTGTTTCCACAAAATATATTTTATCTGAAATCTTATTTACAGGGAAGTGATTGAATGATGTCCGTTTATCCGTATGTTGGTTGAAATCAACTTTTAGGGGCCGTAATATATTTCACTGTATGTTGTTCCAATCTCTTGAAAATATCTGAATATGAATCCGTAATAATAAAATCCAAGATGGCATCGTACATTGAATGGCGGATATATGGATTAAATCAAAGAGCTCAACTAGTAGAATACTACAAACTATGTAAAATTTTTAAATATTAAATCTGGTCTTTGCTATAATATGGCCGCTCTACCTATGTACATCATGGTGAAGAGTATTATCAAATTCATCTATGGCGAATATGACAAACTTACTTGTTTTGTTTCTTTATCAGCAAAAAAATAAATAATGAAGACGGCATTCTGAAACAAAAATTCTCGGCCTTAAATATTTTTTATAAATCAGTGTTGCCAAAAGTAGGGGAAAATCCCGGCATATAGGATGATACTAAAATAGCGGCGTAGGGAAAATCGGACAGATTTTTTATATTTTCTAAAATTTAGGAATGTTTTCTTATATAAAATAAATCCAAAATAATCTATTTTTAATAACATTTTTTGTTCAAAACGCCTTAAATTTGTTTTCCTAAAAATCGCTTAAAATATAGTTCCAAAAGAAAACTGAGATGTTTTTGGTTTAAATGACGACACTTGTATATGCTTGAACGATATTTTAAGTAAGAAGAAGCATCAGTATCAATTATGTATAAATTTTAACGCCTTTTCTCAGCCCTTCAGACCTTTAATTATAAAAATAGTTAAGTGGTTCTTTATTATCGAAATAGCAGAAAGCTCGTCGCTGCTTTCGTTTTTGTAAAGCAAAATTTTATTCAATCTAATCGCTTAGAATTTAACTTAATGGTAAATTAGGTAATACACAATAATGACTCAATATTTAAAGAAATGGGATTTTCAAGCCCAGAACATTTTTTCGGAGAAACAACGATGAGAATAAATTTGAATTAATATTTGAGCAACTTTACTTAAGCTTTAATGGTATCATGCATGCACCCAGAAAACATTAAATCAAATCCCCTACCAATCGAATGGTTCACTTCCTTTTGTGGTTATAAAATTTGACAATAATTCTGGTGCTTCCAACCAATACTTTTTTTTAGTGTGATTGGAAAACAATCAAGTACATGTTTCCTGCTAGTAAAAAGAAAATTTTTATATTTAGAACAGTTTTGGATAAAAATAATAAAAACGACAAGCTACTGTGACGATGTTGTATTTCAAAATATACCGAAAGTAGTACGGATATTACGCCATGCAAATGCAAAAAGTCATTTAAAAAAATTCAGTTCAAAAGAACTTTATTAATTATAAAATGATATCTGGTTTTTGAACCTAAATTTTACTAAACGTATTTACAATTACTTTTAGTTTTATTATTTATTTTTTGTTATTAGGTGTGTAATATACACATGCGAATAACATTTTTCTATAACTTTTGTTTTTTTCTTACATCTTCATTACTAAAACATATAGGAGTTTCTGTATGAGCAATTTTTTCAATGTGTAGGAAAAGAACAGATTTTGTTTAGTATGCGCAGGTATTTAAAAAAAAAATCTACCGGCAACATTGCAATGCATTGGTACTAATCTAACCCTCTGTACGTATGCGTAATATATAATTATTTTGTTCAAAATATAACGTATACGTAGCGATAAACTTTTAGCAACACTGCAATGAAAAAATGGTTTTTGCAGGAGTTTCAACTGAAAATGAAATAATTAATTTTAGTTCAAAACAATAATTATTGTAACATTTTCAGATTATTTGAGATCGTGTATTTAAATGACTTTGTCAATAAACCGCATTTTATTCTAATAAGTGAATTTAAGTTAGTGCACACAGTTTCTGTCCCACTCTTTTGTTTTTATAACATGCTTGAACTTTAGCTTACTCTTAACAAATTACACGCATTAATTGATTAACTAAAGTGTTTAGCCGATATTGTATTTATTTTTAAGCACGTCATTTATGACAAAATACTCTGTATTTAGGTAATAACTAAAAGTGAATCCTTTTCTACTTTATGTAGATGTCCTGTAAATGTAATTTACTGGAAATATATGGATCTTCACAAAGTATTAGGTCCTTCTAATACAGAAAACATGTTCTGTCAAAAACTTAAATGAATATGAAAAAGTTGGCCGGATTTAAGATGAAAAATATTTATTTCACCATAAATTCAAAACAATTTAGCATTAAAATTTAAACTGTTTTAAAGACCTTGCAGTCAGTTTTTTCTCGAAATTATGACTTTATGGCAATAATCCATAATTGTAATCCTTCTTTAAAAGCCCAAAAAACTAAGTATTAAGATTGCCTTAACCAAATCCCTCTACTACTTCTATTTAATAAACACCAAAAGCTTATTAAAAACAAGTAAGAGTGCTGTATTCGGTCGTGTCGAATCTTATATACCCCGAATATTTCTGATATTTAAATACCTCATCATACACACGGACAGACGGTCAGACGGACAGACTGACAGAGCCTAATCGACTCTTCTATTCATAAGCTTTCCGAAAATATATACTTTATGGTGTCGAAAATGAAAATTGTAGAAATTTCACACGGAATTTCAAACCTATATATACCCTTTTTCACTGTGTGAAGAGTATAAAAACACATTACAAATTGAGAAATGTTTGAGTACACCTCTGCTGTCCACATTCTTATTAAATGTTTTCATGTTTATTCCTGTCATATAAGACTATAAACACTGTTAGAACAGCAGTGACCCATATACTTTTCTTGAAGTGGGGCTGTTGCTATGAGCGATAATCCATTAAAAAAAGATTCCTGCATGCCTAAAAATCCATCAGGCCTTTTAGATACCCGAAAATCTATACCTAAATTACCAGCAACTAAAAAGTTAATTAAAATGATATATAGTTTTTATTCCTTAAAAGTTTGGGTCGAGTAGGGCTTAAAATTCTCAACTCTCAATTAATAATATGGTTTTAAGTATTTTTTGAAGCATTTCGTTAATTTCTTTTCAAACCGATCATATTTGATGTATAGGATATTTGTACACAATTTTGTTCTATTTAAACAGTTGTTTCTTGTAATAAGCTTGAGATCACTTTCTTTAATAAAAAATAGTTTTAATTTTATTTTCCAATATTTCGCTACCACATTGGGTAGCTTCTTCAGGGAAAGTTTTTACAATTAACAATTTAAATATTAGAATTGTTCAAAAAAAATTTTTTTTAAAAAAGGCGGGAAAATTTTTTTGTTTACATTTCAAATAACAAACGAAAATTCAAATACATACATATATCACAAAAATTATTTTTGTCAACAATTTTACAATTTTTTAAAAAAGGCGGGAAAATTATTTTTGTCAACATTTAAAATATTATACAAAACAAAAAATTACAAAATATTACATATGAATATTACAAATTACAAAAACTTTTTAAATATTATACAAAAATACAGAAACATATAAAATATTAAATTAAACCTAACTGACTAAAAAACTAACATGATTCTAGACCTTATTAACTAATAGCCTATAATTCTGTGCAACATTAGCTGTATCTGTTCTCTAATTAACTAGAAAAGCCCGGCGCGCGTTGCTACGCCCCTTAATGAATAAAAATTTATTTTGAATTTAAATTGAATATCAAGTGCAAAAAACTAAAAATTATAACTTTTTTTAATGGTCGTTGCCCTGCCCACTTTTATAATCACGAAACTGTATATTCATGACAGCTCAATATGTGTGCACAGTTTCGGAGAAATCGGTCTAGTGCACCTCAGTTCCTCAAAATTATAACTTTTTTCGTGGGCGTAGCCCTGCCCACTTTTCTAATCACGAAATTATAAAGTCATGACAGCTCAATATGTGTGCAAAGTTTCAGAAAAATCAATCCAGTGCAAGTATCTCAAAATTAAAACTTTTTGATTTAATTTTCTAATCACGAAATTATTTAGTCATGGCAGCTCGATATGTGTGCAAAGTTTCAGAAAAATCGGTCAAGTGCAAGTATCTAAAACTGATAACTAATTTTTTATGGGCGTGGCCCCGCCCACTTTTTTTCTCCCATAAACACTCCCTGGTATGTGTACAACAACTTACCAAAGTTTGAGCCCGATCGGTTTTACAGTTTCGGAGTCTATAGCTAACACACACACACACACACACACGCACACAGAGTTTCACTTTTATATATATAGATTCTTTGTGTATGTGGTACTTTTATAATTTGTAACATTTCCAATAAATATCTACGTCTGTAATTATTCTCTATATTTAAAACTGTTGTATTTTTAAAATCGGGATAATGACTACAATTAGTGCAGTGTAATGATAATGCAGTTTTTTGTGCAGTTATTGTGTTCCTGTTTTTTTGGTCTGACTTATGTCCAGCTAACCTAGTTTTAAGTTTATTTTTTGTTGTACCTACATATACCTTATCACAATTTTCATTATTATTACCACTACATAGTATTTTATAAACTAAATTAGACCTTTCTAATTTATCTAATTTATCTTTCGTTTTACTAAATAATCTAGCTAATGTGTTATAAATTTTGTGGGCCATTATATGTGTCTTATTGTCATAAATTTTAGATTTTTCCGATCTTTCAGATACAAGAGGAACATAAGTTACTGATTTATGAATTTTAGGTTCGATAACAGTTCTTGCGTTCAAATTGTTCTGTTTCATATATTGACCTATTAATCTACAAATCAACTGAATCGGATAACTATTATTAATTAAAATATCTATGTATATTCTTCCTATGAAAAGCTTTATCGCTTATTTTCAAAACCCTCTCAATTAGATTTCTTGCCGTATTAATAATCATTCTTTTTTGGTGCTTAGAATAATAGTTTATGATTATTACAGAAGACTTGGGCTTCTGGTACCAATCTATTAACAAATTTTCACCCTTTCTTATAACTAATGTTGTATTTTATTTTTTTATCAATAGTTCACTACTAAGATTATTAAATAGATTGTAAAAAGGAATGAATTTCATCGGAATAATGCTTTATTAACACTCATCAAAGTTCATTTTAAATTGCATAAGCAATTTTATTTAAAACTTATCGGTCAAAAGTGGAGAAACCTAATCTAGTTTAGAAACAGATACGCACACACAAACAGACAAGAAATAAAATAAACAAAAATACATACAACAATAACAAAATAAAAAAAATAAGTAGAGATCTACGTCCGACTTTAGTATTGATGTTGTTGCTATAAAGCAAGACACACACACAAACATAAATACACACTCTTAAGTAGAATGGCAAAAATAATTGAATTGTGTGTGAGTTTTGTTTTTAGACTAGAAAGGAAGAATGAAAAGAATATGAAAATCAAAAAAAAAAAATCTAGTCTAATTCTATTTACAAGCTTAACTTAAATTGATTGTTGGTGTATGTGTGTGTACACTATCAAAGTCAGTGCAAATAGATTTAAAAAGTTGGTCTTGGCAGTTTGAGAATGGTGACACGACATGTACTTGTAATTAAAGTTAAATAGTGAAAAAAATAAAGAATAAAAGAATATGTATAGGAAATTCAAAGAATATTTTAAACAACAATAATATTCTTTTTTAATACGGATTTTATATTATTTCTTAATAATTACAGGAGTTTGGGTAATATTTATTAAAAATAAAAAATTAACCAGCAATTTTTAATAAATAAAAAATTTTTTGTTTAATTAAAATTTAGTTTTTCTTTAAATCCACTTAGACTTATCTGACTTGTGCAATGTTTTTTAATTTTTATTATCTAAAGCTGCTTGACCTTTTCTTTGTATATGGGTTATCCTCTATCATAAAAATTACTATTAACCGCAAAATGGTTGATATATTTTTTTTGTTTAAAACATGAACAGTATGCGAACATATCTATGCATGTATTTTACATTATTTGAATTCTTTTCCTTCGTTTGATTAACCTTTTTTAAGCGAAAAATTTTTTTTTTTGGAGGGGGTAGGATGCACCCTATTTACTTTTGAATATATGAAGTTTAATTATGCAAACAGTTCCTAAATGTGTAAGGTTGTATGCATTCTTACGCTTTGTACTTTTTGATGTTAAAAATTTGGTAAAAATAAATATCAAAATATTTAAAAATCAATGTGTGTTTGTATGTTTGTATGTTTGTTTGTGCTTTATAGACGGTTAAACGGCTAGACCGATTTCCTTGAAATTTTCACAGAATCTTTCTGTATGTCTGGAAGGAACTATAGGCTATACTTTGGTTTGAAATTGTAAGTGGGCGGGGTGCCATGCCCTATTAAAAAATAAGTATTAAATATTATATATCACGAATGTTAATGCAGCTAGAGTCTTCAAATTAAGTACGGCAAACTTTGACATCCACACGAACATTTGGGTAAAAAACGATAGGACTTTCAATAGTAGGCGTGGCCACATGAATTAAATACTAAATTTCGTATATTTGGAAAACGATATCGATTAGAGTATTAAAATTTTGCAAGAGCAAATAAAGATTTCTGGAAAAAATGGGTACATTAGAAATAGTGGGAGTGGCAGCTCTAAAAGCAATTGAATACTAAAATTCGTATATTCGGGAAGCGGTAATAGTTAGATTACCCAAATTTTGCACGAGAAGCTTTGACATCTGTATGACTATTTTGATAAGAAATGGTTGCTTTAGTGATAGTGGGCGTGGCACATGTCATATGAATTAAATACAAAAATTCGTATATCTGGGAAGCGATAATAGTTAGAGTACCCAAATTTTGTAAGAGACACTTTGACGTTGATTATTTGAATAAGAAATTATTGATTTAGTAATAGTAGGCGTGGAACTTGCAAAATAAATATATTTTTGCACTATAAGATTTTTATTTCATTACGATGGGGGTGGCAAAGCACACCAGGTACTAGCTAGTATTTATATAAAAAATTATTCTTTGTTCTTTTCGGGATCTTTTATTTAACGCAGGTTCAATAATTTATATTATTGATACAATTAATACTTTATTTAATTTAATTCCTAATTTCAGTTTTAGGCGTAACTAATTTAATTAAAATCATTTTTAAAAATTCTAGGAATTTGTATTAATTTTTTTAATAATGTTTTAATTGATATTTTTCGCAATATGTTTTTATTTTATTTATAGTAACATTTTGATGATTGGAGCAAAATCAAATAAAATTTTAATTAATAGTATTAATTTCGTAATTGAAATTCATATTAAGTTTTTTCTGTGTATGGAATATAATTATATAATATAATAATAAAGTAGTATAATCATATAAATCACCCCTGTTTCTAGCATCGCAATGATGGGCTAATTTTTTTTAATTTTCTATACCATCTTTAAAGTTTGCATTTGTAGGGGCCGAAATTCAGCAACAATGTAGTACTTCAGTTCAATAAATATCTCAGTCCTGTTAACATACTCTCGCTCCTTTAAATAATCATAAAGTACATAGCCGGGTGCTGATAAACCTGGCAAAAGCGGTGACCTCTTCTGGAATTTTGAAAGTGCTGGCAATTATTATTAAATCAATTACGTCCTACATTTGCGGTTACAGCACTTCCATCTTCATGTTCGAAAAAGTAAAGCCTAATGATATTTTCCGATGTATTGCTACACTTAATTAAATATCTAGGCGGCAATTGGCGTTAATGAATGAGTATTAGATTTTGAGAACCCTGAATCTAATAATCTGCTTATTAAAAAAACACCGTTCAAATATAAATGAGGTTTACCTCTCATAATCAGAATTTCAATAAATTAAAGTTTTTAGTTCTTCCACCAATTGCACTTTATATGAGAATAAACAAATATATAAATGTTTCAAAGTGACATAAGTACGAGCTTTTCTCAGCTGAGCACAACACTTTCTGGTGCCTGCTTTTTCTTTAACACTTTGCTCTGCACGTTTAATATTATTTACAGTTCGATTTAAACGTGGCTCACCAGCTCAAGACAAATCTCTTGCAAAGCCATGTTGGTGGTGAGCATAAACAAAGCAACGAATCAATGCTTCACAGGGCGAAATTCTGATGTCGAGATACCAACATAATGCTATTTGCGTTAAAATAATCTATCGTTGATTCAAGTAATAAAATTCTATTATTTTGGTACTTTTTACAGTTGTCAATTTCGCCATTATTTATTATTCAGGGGATTATTATAAAATAAAAAAAAGAAAGAAATTATATAAACGAAGAGGATTTAATTTTTTCAGCCATTTTAACCAACCCTGTACAATTGCAAATTTTTTTTTTAATATTAGAAATGATATTGATAAATATTTGTTTAGTGGCTAAGCAAAGTGCAGAAACCGTAACTGACGCAAACATTAGGCACATGTCACAAAAATGAAGGCGAAAGATTGGAAATAGAAAAACAAACTTTAGTAACCAACACGCGTGGTTAAAACTCTATTAAGTATCGAGTCACTGTTCTTTGTCAATAACTTTTCTAAAGCCAACCTAGGGACTTGTAGGTGGCAAATATAGTTTAAATGTGTTTGTAAATGTTTCACAAAATTTTGCTATAAGAAATCAATAAAATCAAGACACTAATATTGCTAGACTTTTTGGGCCTTCATATTGAGGTGTTTGTAAAAAAATATTCTACTTAGAAAGGTGCGAAAGACACACTTTTCTTACGACCAACAACGCGTTGTTATTAACAATGATTGTTATCAATGTTGTTTGCAGTTACGTTCTCTTGTTGTTCATGGGTCAATTTAAAAAAAAACGTACACATCGAGTTTTTTTTTTCTTATTTTTAAAGTTTTTCCAATTCGCCGGTAAGAATGGCCAATTTATGTAGAAATTGATGAAGATTCCGGTGGTACTTTTAGGCTCTCAAAAAGATCAATATTTTTTGAATTTTTTTTAGGTTTTCTATGATTTCTATCTTGAGCGTCACACACCAAATATGTATAAAAAATCGCTAAAAATGCAAAAATATTTGAAATTCAAGCTTACTACGGTGTTCTTTTGTTTCTCAAGATTGACTTTTGCGAAAATCACCTTTTCGGTTATAAACACAAAATCAAGATTCACCTTGATTTTTAATTTTTTTTTAAAGTGACTAGTTATTTTAAAATTTTAAGATGAAAATATGTAAATTTTTGGTAAAAAAAAGACTTGAACTTAGAGGTTACTTGCAAAGTAATAGACTTGTAATAATTTATTTAAAAAAAAATTAATTTTAAGCGTTTTAAGGAAAAATAAACTAAGTGTGACGCTCAAGATATTTTGTGACGATCAAGAGATTTTGTTGCACGTAAACAAGAAATAATGCCAAATTTAAAGTTTAACGAAAAAAAGTTTATTCTTTTACAAAAAGTAAGTAAAAAAAAAAAAAAATCTTTAAAAAAAAAAATTTTCATACAAAACTAAACATATACATATTCTTTGATGTCTTTAACAGAAATGGAAAAAAGGAAGTAATTCTTGAAGAAACTTAGACACATATGTGAATATTTGACGCAAAACAATAACTTAACTTAATTAATTTTTTATTTTCATTCGAATTCTTATTCTGAATCTGTATAAACTTCATGAAATGACAAGCGGCTTTGTTTTTTTTTTTTTATTCTCATTAATTTTTACCAGTTTCGAATTAAGCTTTGGCAGTTGCATAAATTTCCGGTTCTCCAGAGGTTTAAGATACAAAAGCACGATTAAACTCAAATATACCACGATTATACCTTTCTTTCTTCTTTCTTTTATATTCGTCATTACGCGCTTTATCGAGCTTTATTTTCTCTCGATATCTTTGCGCTCTTTCAGCCGCCATTAATTTTGTTGTTTTACTCTTAAAAATTAAAAAATAAAATCATAATTAAGCATTTTAAGCTATGAAGCAATATATATCAAAAGTGATGCTCATGAAATTTTTATCTATTCTGGGTTTTTTTCGTAGGCAATTTATTTCTCAAACTCACAAAATATAAAAGAAATGAGTTGAAACCATGTAAACAATGATTGCCAACTTAAAATTTTTACATTTAATATATTCACTTTTAAAAAAATTAGCGTGACGCTCATGAATTTTTATCGCGCCCTTACCATGGTGTTCACAAAAACTACGCAAATGCACACTTTTTTACAAAGATTTTTTTTTTTCGCTTTTTCACTTTTGTAATAATTAAGGTTTGTACTTTCCTTACGTTATTTACTTTATTTAAATGCAAATTGAAAACTAGTAATATTACTTGAATTATAAAAAAGTGACGCTCAATGCAAATTGTGGGGACAACCTTTCTTTGCAACACCAAATTCGCACTAATTCAGTTTTGACGACTATAACAAATGAAAACACAAGAAATAAGCTCAATAATTCGAAAACTGTCATTAAATGTTGCATATTTACTTTTTTTGGATTTTATTTAATTTTGTTTACTAAAAATTCTAACGGGGGACACATGCTTTTGTATGGAAGGTGTCCGAGGGAGAAACAAAATACCATTCTGAATAAACAAAAAAACAAACATACAAATTTGAGAATTACGCTTTTTGTTGCATATTCCTCGCTGATCACTCTCAAATTTTTCATTTTTTTGTTGTTGTTTTTTTTTTACCTAAAATAGTAGTGTTAAGTGCGGGGACACAAAAATTGCGTTTTTTTTTAAATTGACCCACATATAAACGTTTTGTTTTGGCTTTAAGTAAGCCATTTTCATCAAACCATTTAAACTCAAGAGATGACAAATAGAATCAGAAACTTAATCGAAAAGCCTTTTTATTGATAAAAAAATCTTTTTAAAGCTTTCGAGCTTTGTCAAACACAAAACTACTAAGAAGATAAGTAAATTAAATTCTGATATCAAAATCAAACCCCTAGTTCCAATTTAAAGCGTCAAATGGCGCACCCTTTATAAGCGAAATAAACCCAGTTGCTTAAAGATAAGAATACTCTTTTTATTGATTTACGGACAATTTTTTATAAAAAATTTTTTCACATATTTTTGTTATGGAAAACATTAAGAAAAGTTATGCGAAACTTTCAGTTAAAAAATCGACAAATAGGGAATTGATAAAAACTTTTAACTTATAAAACGATTATTGGTATACTTGTCTATTTAAAAATATTTTTAAGCATATTTTCTTTTTCGAAACGTTTCCAAGAATTTTTCAGTTAACGACAAATTATAAATTATTTTTTATTTGTAAAAAAAACCTGTTAAGCCAAAAAAAAACGAGCAAAATTAAAATGATCCAAAGATTCTTGCGAAAATCTGTCATGTCGTCTTATCTTAGTTGTACCGACTAAATCAGTCATTAGTATGAGGTGTACTTACTGTCAGCACTGCTACTGAACTTTTGATAGATTGTATTGATGTTTAGCACTTTCGAAATTCCTATGGTCGATTATCACTATGCCACTAAAGTATAGAAGTTCTGTTGGTTAAAACACCCACCATCCCATGTACATTATTACAAAATATCTTTTATTTAACTGAACTTATTTATATCTTGATTCTTCTTTTTTAAACTAAATTATTCAAAAAACTTAAATTAGTAAAATCCATCATTTTTGTTTTCAAATTTTGAAATATTTTTTTTTTGTATTTAAATACTGTAGGCTTAAAAACATATTTGTCTTTTTTAAATAATATGAACTAAAGTCAAACACACACATTTACAAGAATCAAAATAACGTACAATTTTAAAACATAATTGTATTTGGAGCACCCAGTATTACTTGTATGGATTAAATACGAGTGTTTAACCAATAAATATCAAATTACAGAAAAGTTAAGTAAGATATCAGCATATGTTAAGGCGGCATATTTAAACCACAAGTGATTAGCATATATATAATTACATATAAGGCGAAAACTAATAAATTACCAGATATGCAAAAGCACACACACAGCTACTGATTACAAGTAAAGATAATTTTATGGTTTTAAGTAATGAAATTTTATGTCATTAGCATATAGTGTTTTTTCTCTTTAAGCATACTCGTCGTTTTGCAATTATCAGTCGCCTTAATGTAGGCAACTACTTTAGGGAGTGTGAGTATATTTGCTTGGTATTTAAAGAGTATGCCTAAAAGAGAGTACATATTTTAATGGTGACAGGCCAGTTGTGTGTGAGGTGTTAATGAAATTTGAGTGCACAATGGCAAGGATCCAAGCAGTACTTTTTTTCAAAGACTCTGACGCATTAAATTCGGTTAATTCAAAGGTGACCCTGATTTGTTTAAGCATTGAAGACTTCATAATAGCTAACAGACAGCAGTAACTGATTTTATATCATCAATTCAAAGTGGTTTCTGTGGAGTTGGCGGTGTGGCGATTAGCGTTGTTTTTCTAAAATGGCATCCATATCATATAATTTATTTCAAAAGAAATTGATAATCATGCCTGTAATTTTCTAGCCATTTTGCAATATTATTATATTAACTGGAACCCATAAGTTGTTTGGACGTTTTGCTAAATTTACGTTTTGGTTGGCGTCGATTCATATATTACCAGTTTCCTCTTTATCATAGCTATTCCTTGAAAAAATATGTCCTTTAACCCTAATGATAAGTTAAAAGCCATAAAATAAGGGCCCTCTTCCATATTCAACTATGCAAAAAGTCATTGTTTAAAGTCATTAACTTTGAACTGCTGTGATAATCTAATTATGTATCAGTTGAAACCAAAGTTACGCATTAAACAACCCTGAGCTTAGTAGTGAGAAATCTCGAGTTCATATCAAAAAACAAGTAAGAATGCTACATTCGGCCGTGTCGAATCCGATTTTACCCTTAACTATAGCGCACATCAGTATGGTGACCATATTGGAACTTACCGAAGATTTTAGGTATAATGCAGCACGCCATTTTACTTTATTATTTTCGACTCCATCTTTGATTTTTAAATTTTACATAGTTATACAGATACTAGTTAAGCATTTTCATTTTTTTAAACTCATATTGATCGGGTTGAGAAAAAAAATATATGCGCCATTTTGTAGTGGCGGCCATCATCGATTTTTATTTTTATTATTTTATATTTTGCTAGTCCCATCATATCGTTCGTGTTGATCAAAAGTTAAAAAAATCGATTTTCATTTGTAAATTTTAGGAAAAACACTGAAGTAGTTGTATTTATGTGCTTTTATCTCAAGTAGTTTTCAACCGATTTATCAATTTTTCACAGGAGTAGTTTTCAAGGCTACAGCTTGTTTTTGTGTGTCTTCGGCGTTTCAAAAAATTAATTAGGCGCTAGTAATTTAAAAAAAACATTCATATTGCTAAAAAAAAATATTTTTGCCTATAACTTTGCCGGTTAGTGATCATTTTGTATAAACTTTTTTACGAATAGCGCTAGATAAATAGTAGCTAATATGTTTTTTTACTATCCTAGGGCTGAAAAATGCTGATTTTAATGATAGAGATATAAGAAAAAACAGAGGCAGTCGTATTTATTTTTTGATCATATTTCAGAAAGTTATCGGCCGATCGTGCTGGATATCAATAACGATTCATTGCCAAATATTTCCAAACGATTGGTATCACACGCAGATTTGAACAACATGTGGGGGCTTCTAAAAATTGATTTCAACTAACGCATAAACAGAATGACAGACGGACAATAAACAATTTTTCCCCTTGTCATATACTTTCAAAAAATAAATACTTTGTGAGGTTGAAAATTAACATTGTAGAAATTGACAACGGAATTATGTACATAATACCCTTGGCACCACAGGTGATGGTTATAATAACGAAGCGATTTTGTTGCACACTTAAGACGGACGTTGAAGGTAATTCCTATCTACTGTTCAATTGCGTAATAGTGTTATTTAATTAGGTTAGGTTAGGTTGAAAAGGAGGGGCACTAAAAGCCCAAACCCATGACAGGTATACACTTATGCCCAGTTGGCATGTTGTGCGCTCCATCTGGGAACCGGAATTCCCAATTTAAAACCATAATCATAATTTTCCATAATTAAATATCGGACTAGTTCAAGAACTCAGTCCCTACAATGTAATTCCTTATGGATCTCCAATTCGGGTTCCCTAGGTACTCCAAATTCGACATAGTGTCCACTGTGAAATTCTCGAGTCTGATATGCCCAAACGCAGGACAATGACAGAGATAGTGTATCAAAGTCTCATTCTCTTCCTCGCATGCTCTGCATATGTTATTTAATTATCAACGGAGCCAGTTGTTTTGATTTTATCCACCAGATATTATAAAACTGACTTTGAAGGCCATACAAAACAAGCTGCAAAACAAGCAGATTTAAGAGCTAGCAATAGATTGCAAATATCGAAACACCTTTATTGAAATACCCTTTACATATCTTTAAATTATTTAGTATACATTAGTGTAATTAACAATGTAAATCATTTGTGAATATGTGTGTTAAGCATTTTGTTTTCTTAGCAATTTAATCGTTAATGTAGTCCTAATCTCCATGACCGACTTTTAGCATTCAATAACAATGAAGGTGTTTTTCGAATAACTAATTAAATGTACAAACATTTAATATCAGAGTTTGTTAGGAGTTTTTTACATACAAAAGAATTCATCAAAGACTTTCTTTTAAGAATTGTTATGAAATTTCAATTGCTTTAAATTACTGTCACACAACACTTTCGTTCTTAACACCATAATTTATTTTAATTACTTTATGAACTTTTATTTTAAATTTCTAATTGCAATGTAAATTATGTTTGTGTTCCCCTTGGATATGATTTCATTAAAACTATATACTCGTCGCTGTTTACTTCTTTAGGGCGTTTATTTAGTTTGTTTTACAACAATCTCGGCTGAGAGTGCTGCTGAAAGGAAGTAACAAGACAGCATAATTAGTTGATTATATTGCCTTTGAAAAATAAAATTTTATTTTATTTATACATTTACATTTACATGTACCAGCACATATTTGTTGTTTAGACTTTAATTACTTTTGGAAAAACACTACAAATTATTAAAGTAAATAAGTGTGTTTGTGCACTTGAATGTAAACAAAAACTTTTATTTGCATGTAGATAAAGTAGTCGTGTACCTACAAATTAAATTAGTTTTATAGTTGTAATGACAAACAGACATGTTCACATATTTACAATACTTATAAATTTACTTGTAAATCTTTAAATTATGAAAAAGTTTTGTATGGAAAAGAGACATGGTATTTAAACAAAAATTATGAATTTACATAGCATACTTTAAGGTGTTTATTTTAGTTTTCTGTGCACACAAAAATTTGGAACTACATTCCACTGCATGCATAAGTGAAGACGTGAAGACAATGAGGCGTGGCAAAAAAAGCAAAGACTTTAGACTCTAATAATTTTTATTAATATTTTAAACTTCAATTACTTGAAAATTTCACTTTTGTTTGCAAGCATTTTATAGGAGAAGTTTTCTTCTAAAGCAAACTTTTTTTTTGCTTATATAGAGATCAAAAAACAAAGCTTAGTATAGAAAGCTTTTCACAGTGAAATTTTGTCACAGAAAGTTAAAAAGATTTTTTGATTTTTTCGAATCGACTTGTACTTCAAAAGTTCTTAATAAAAGAATTTTCAAAATGGCCTTTAAAAAGTTGTTTTCATAGCAAAATATTTTTAGTAAATACATATCTATATATACAAAAGTGAAGCTCTGTCTGTGTGTGTGTGTTAGCTATAGACTCCGAAACTGTAAAAACGATCGGATTTGGCAAGTTGTTTTACACATTCCAGGGAGTGTTTATGGGTGGCAAAAAGTGGGCGGGCCACGCCCTTAAAAAATTAGTTATCATTTTTAGCTAGTTGCACTTAACCGCTTTTTCTGAAACTTTGCACACATATTGAGCAGTCATGTGGGCGGGGCCACGCCCATAAAAAAGTTATAATTTTGAGGTACTTGCACCAGACCGATTCTTCTGAAGCTTTGCACACATATTTAGCTGTCATGACTATACAATTTCATGATTAGAAAATTGGGCAGTGCCACGCCCATAACAAAAAGTTTAAATTTTAAACTTCTTGCACTTGACCAATTATTTCTGAGACTTTGAAGACATATTGAGCTGTCATGTCTTAACAGTTTCGTGATTAGAAAAGTGGGCAGTGCCACGCATATTAAAAAAAAGTTATAATTTGTAGCTTTTTGCACTTGATATTCAATTCAAATTCAGAATGCATTTTTATTCATTAAGGGGCGTAGCAATGCGCGCCGGGCTTTTCTAGTGTAATATAAGAATATAAAAATATTTTTAGTACATTTTATAAAAAAGATATTTCTTCATTTCCAGAGCTTCAGTTTTTCAGTTTTTGAAGAAAAAATAGTATTTAAAGTTTTAATTAAATTCCTTAAAATGTTAATTTTAATTGTACTTTGTTAACAATTATACACAAAATTAACTATAACCCTATAATTATTTTCCAAGCTGTGGATTAATTTCTATGTTACAAATTTGTCAAGCCAACTTGTTATCTAATTTGCTCAATTCGCAGTTAAATAGTTTTTAATATATTTAGTTCTTGATTACAGCGAGTAGTTACAATTAGCGTCAACACCTGAAATTATACAGAAAGTCCCTATTGTGTTTTAATTTTAATTAACTTTAGTTTAACAAACACAACAATAGGAGGAAGTTAAAAAATAAATAAAGACAAAACTTAATTTGAACTTTTCTACTTAAAGCAATAAAATCAAGCATTAAAATAGCAGGTAAAAAAAACTTTATTTCACATCAACGAATAGAAGTGAACAAGTAAAGCAAGAAGATTTTTTTTTTGTTATACGTAAAGAAATTTTTGTAAAGTAAATAGACAGTTTGTGTAATTCGCACAACAAAATTAAATCCCTAAGAGCATTAGTATTGTACAAAAAAACACAACAGCAATTTTCAAATACAACTGCAGTCATTTATATACACAATAGTGCAAATGCGCTGCAGATTTTACCACTTTATACGTTTTGAAAGCCATTTGTTGTTGTTGCAGCAGCATATGCCATACTTGTTTTAACCAACACTCGCCAAAATGTATGCCAAAACATTTCTACATTATGTTTTTTCTTCCTGTTTTCCATATCGCAGTAAGTGAAGAGCAATGAGGTGTATGGCATAGTTTAGGGAGTAAGTGTGTGTAGCACATACTGGGTTAAAGGTTTATATCGATTTCGATTCTGCATAATGCCCAATATTTGTTATTTTTTAAATTTTTAAAAGCTTATTTTTAAGCAAAACGTTTGCAAATTTTTTTATTGAATTTTCTCAAAACTGCGTTTGATGTTGCCTTTTACCTAAAATCATTATTTTTTTTATAACATTTTTCATTTTCATAAATTTTCATTCTTATACCTTGGCGAAATTAACTGAGAAGTAATTTTCTCTTCTTATTTCTTTAACAACTTTAATTTATTAAAGTTTTTTTTTTTTCTTAATTATTTCTACATATAATTTTCTTTCTCTTATCATTAGTTTATGTCAGTTGTAAATGTCTTCCTAAATTTGTTTCGAGCAAAGTTTTTCGATAAGTCAAAATTGTTGAACGTTTTTTTTTTTTTGCCTGTTGAGAAAATTAACAAGTTTCTTCTTTCTTTTTTTGTAGATTTTTGTTCACAATTATTAACACTTTTGCCCTTGGAATTGTAGACTTGCGAAACTTAAAAACAAATATACATAAATAGTGCTTGACAGGTGTGAGAGATGTGAAGCCATTAAAAGTTTTTTTCTTGCGGTAAGAAAATGGCAGGGGCAAACGGAAAACAAAAATTGATTTTTTTTCTGTCTGTTTATTGACAGCTAATAGTGAGTAACTTGCCAATAATTCTATTATATTTAACTTGTTCCTTTTCAAATTTAATACAACAAAATATTGTTACAGATTTTTTTTAACAGCTTAATTTACATTATAATTTCATTTTAGTTGTTTAAGTTACAATAGTTTTGTTTGTATTAGTTTGTGTACATTTAACATTTTGTTTGGTTCGCTGGTTGTTCGAACATGATGTTTAGTTGTATGCAGTTGAGGTTAGTTTTTATGTGCCGCATACTCTTAGGCACTTTTATTACTCCTGCATATTACTTAACATTAAAATTATGTCTTAATTTAAATGTAACCGTTTTCGAATGAACTAGTGTGTACATACGAGAACTTTGTCGAATGTTACCGAACACCACTATGTTACTATAATAGCCGAACAACACAGCTAACATGATCAGTATAACAGTAGAGCTTGTTAAGTGTGAGCTTACAGTGTTTCAGTGTTTATTAAAAGTGTATAACAATAAGTGAGTGTGTTTAAGAAAATAAGATGCTCTAATTTCTACTGCTCTTATTTGCAATACGAAAAGAACTTAAAGATTATTTAAAGGAAATAAGCCAACATTTATAAAAAGTATAAACGTAACAATATATTCTACGCTAAAATCAATAGAAAGTTTTCTTATAAAAGGCTTTTAGAAAGCTTTTTTAGGCAGCTTTTACCAAAATATATATTTTGCAAAAGAAAAATTTTTATAAAACGATCCTTAATGTAGAGTCAACAGAAAGTCTTTAATTAAGGTTTACAGGTTATTATAACGGAAATATAAAATAAATAAAAGCTTTTTGTAAAAAAAAACAATTTTTAGTTAAAGCATTTTTTCACAAAAATTCTAAAAACACTATTTATGTTAAATTTTTGTTATGATAAAAATTACTTTTCGATAATTTAACTGTAGCAATAACCAATGTGTTCATAGAAAACAATTCAATTTATTTTACTTATTTTCAAAAAAGAAAATAAAATAAGACAAAAGCTCAAGTAGAAACCAAAAAAGTATTTTCGTAAAAATTTTTCTTTATTGCAAAATGCACAGCCTGTTGCTGTTCTCATGATATATTTGTTGATAAAAATCACAGAAAAGCTACACATCATCGCTTATTTAAAAAAAACCTTAATTAAGGCTCTGAGATAACTGTAATTAAAAAATGCAAGAAATAAGAGCTTTCGTGAAAAGCTTTTTAAGGAAAAAGTTTTGTTAAAGCAGTTTTTAAACAAAAATCTTAAAAAAAATTTTTAATAATGAAAATTTTTTTACAAAAAAGCTTATTTTACAAAAACTTGAACGTAACAGTAATTCAATTAGTTCTTCTAAAGAACTTAAAATTTATTTTTACAAGAAAAAAAACAAGCAAATTAACTCAAGTTGAAATTAAAAATTTAAATATCCAGCCTAAGTTTCGTTATCAGGATCGATTTGTTTTGTGAAAAACTAGCACACACTGTATTTTACATTATCATTAACTTCTAGAGTTTGGTACAAATCGTTACCTTAGTTCATTTTTGCCTACACCCTCGGTTGTTATTTTCACGAACCACTATTATATTATATTGTGGCTTGTGCAAAAAATTAACGAGGTTATTGCCAAAAACGATTTAAAGCAACCGATTGACCCATATCTAATTAACTTCATAAGGCAGCATACGATAACTAAATATTTCTTTAATGAACTTGTCGATATGCAATTTATTAAACATTTTATATTCTTGGAATCAACTTAAATAATTAAGATTTTAGTAAAAACAAAATTTTAAGATGATTTTTTTTTCAATTAAGTCAGATTGGAAAAAGGAACTAATTAAAACAACGAACAAAGAGCGCAACTAGGGTTGAGATTTTTGAGAAAAAATAATTTTATATAGAAAACACCTAAATTGTCTTAAATGCCTCAATTAAACAAAGAATTTTGTTTAATTTAAAGCTATAAAAAATATTGAAACGCTTTGTGAGCCAAGAGTCCTTTATACTTCTAGTTCACCTAAAAAGGTTTTTTAAAAAAGCACTAGCGTATAAAGCTTTATTAAAACCAAGAGTTTTTTTATGTACAAATTCCTAAAATATACGATTTTTTCCAATAATTAAAAAAAATCTCTCAAATGATACTTTTAAAATTTTAAAAATCATTAAAAAGTATAATTTAAAATACACATCCCTTAAGATATGCTATTATTTCTCTAAGTAGTCATAAAACTAATGCACAAAAATTATACAACACAAAACATTAATACAACTAGCTCCCTTAAGTATGCTTCAATAATTCCTTTTGTTCGCATAATATTAGTTTTCATCAAATAAATAAAACTCATATGTTTACATTATTATTCAGTACGTGTTATAGATATATTATTAATAATCATGCATTCGAATTATAAGTCATCCTTTTTTTTTTTGTTATTGTCCAATCTATGGTCCATGAAAATATTTGCCAAATAGATGCAAATTTACATATTGACTTTTTGTTGTGTCTCGTTTTGTCTCATTTAGTTTTAAGTATATGTATGTTTCACTAAGTCACCACATGTTTCCTATAGAATCAAGCTGTCAAATTGATATTAAAATGTTACCAAAAATGTGGCTTTATCTCTTTTTATTTTATTTCGTCTTTACCATAATGGCCTTAAGTGGGGTATATAAATTGCATATTAACTAAATGAAATTCTTTTCTTGTACGCTTTTCTTGCTTTGGCTCCATTTTATGTTTATAAATGATTTTAGTTTGTGTGGAAAATAAATAATTATTTATTATTCAAAAAATACACACAAAAATATATTCGATGTGGCAGTGACAGCATGCGAAGCTACAGCTGTATGTATATGCTGTATAACTGGGTCACAGGCTAAAAAAAATATTAAATTAGTTTTTTTTTATTTTTTCGAACTTGCATCAAAATAAGAAATAATTTTGTAGATTTTGTTTTCAAAAGGCTTATTTATATTTTATTTATATCAAAGTCAGTCGTTGTTGCTATTGGAGTTAAAAAGAAAACTATTTTTAAGCATCCTTATTTTATGCTGTAAATTTCATATATTTTCCAAGGCCTTAATGCTAGGCAAAGAAAAAGGGAGAGTAAAAAGTGGTGTGTCCTTTGTTTATAAGCAACTTTGTAGCTAACTTATTCAACATTATAAAATTATATTAAATATTCTAAAAAAAAAGTGTGTTTTTTTTTTAACTTGTGCTG
Source organism: Phyto melanocephala (assembly GCA_941918925.1). Classification (NCBI taxonomy): domain Eukaryota; kingdom Metazoa; phylum Arthropoda; class Insecta; order Diptera; family Rhinophoridae; genus Phyto; species Phyto melanocephala. The sequence continues at coordinate 45,160,842 of OW799233.1, read as the reverse complement.
TCTATTTGTGCTGGGTATTTGAATGTATGTCATTTTGTTTGAGATTTCTACAATATCCACTCTATAAAGAATTTATATTCTGAATTCCTGTTCATAAAGAAATCGATTTAACTAATTCCAACAGTCCGTGTATATGCTGAAGCCCCAACGTATACTTAAGACTGCAACGTGATATTAATTGATCCAATATACTTTCGGGAATTTCCTGAAAAACTTCACTTAAATTAAAGCAATAATCAATAATTAGCTAGTTTATTTTACTTACGAAAGATTTGTTCATTCAAAAAAGTCTAGGTGAGTAAATATGCAATCGGGCTTAAAATTTTATTTTCTAGCAAAAAATCCAAAAAAGTCAACTTCGAAAAAAAAAACGGCGCTTATGTGGTTTTGGAAAAAAAAGTGACAATTTGTTTAGATTGAGGCTATCACGTCTGCACGTTTACCTGACCATAGCTGTTGCTGTATCCAAGTTAGATCCATTTATTTTTCTGAGTTGCCAATACAATCATTAATAAATGAGGGCTTAAGAACAATTAATTTTTTTTTAACAGAAAACGATATTAATAATAAAAACATGTTTAAAAATTAAATGTTATTCTTTTTTTTTTAACGTGATGTAAGTAAATTAAAGAAATAAAATTTATATTTCCACTGCAAACAGATTCACTACAAGTTTCTTATGATGTTGCTATCGTTTTCATTACAATTAACTCCCTGTTTATTTAAATGAAAACGAAATTTTCATTATCGCAAATACATTGAAAACGCAAATAAAATTAACATTTTTGTTGTTGTTTTCGATATATGAAAAATTCGTTCTCATTTAGATAAACAGGTAGTAAGTACCTGTCAACAAGAAGATGATTGCTGAAAATTATATGTTAGTCATTTAATTGTGACTAAGGGTGCCCAGATGAACTAGTCAGCAGTGTGCTGTTCTGCTAGTTTGGGGGTTGCGGGTTCGATTACCGCCGGAGACTCTGGACTTGTCTGCTTCCTTTCTATTCTATTCTATTCTTACTTTTCTATTCAGGTATCACAAAAGGATCAAATATAATGTACCCAAGTGCGCTGCACAGCAGCTGCCTGTTCTACCTAACCTAACCTAATTGTGACTAGACGCAGCCGTCTATGTGTTTAATAGATAAAGCCAGTAAAATGTAGATGTATTAAAGTAACAGATATAGTCTAAGCTAATGTGCTGTTTTTACAAGCCGATTGAGTGATTGTCTTAGACGATTTATGTGTAATTTGTTTTTGTTACAATAACAAAATACAGATAAATCATCCAAGGCAATCACTCAATCGGCTTGTAAAAACAGCACATAAGTCTTAAGACATAAATAAGTTTTAAGTAAATTTTTTCGAGGCACTCACCCAGTAAGGGAAAGAAAACGGATTACTAGCCTCCAAATCACAAACGTACGAAGAAGGTCGAAAATGTATAAGAAATAGTAGTGGACTGCTTCGATGGTCCTTCTGCACATACATATATACTGTGCCAACTAGAGGAGTGTAACACTCTTTAGTATGACCAATAAGTAAGTATCACACATACTATATCAACGCCTAAGTATACAAGCAATTGAAATTCCATTTTAAAATTTTGAGATTCTTTAATGAAACTACGTTTTTGTTTATTGAGGGTGACTTTTTGTTATATGCCTTTTCAGTCTATGATCATGAGGCAATTTCAAAAATTTTCAGGCAGGTGTGCCACTTCTCCATGAATAGACTAACGAAAGAACAACGCTGACAGTACCATGATTTTTATTATACAAATTTGTGCTACCTACTCACTCCCTCTCACACAACTCAGGACTTTCAAAAATTAATTTGCATGTATTGAGACTGAGATAGCAAGCTGTTTTTAGACCATACAAATAGTTTCCGAATTACAACAGAGCAATTAGCCGAATGTTACTTTTCAGTTTGTATTTGAATAGAATTTGAAAAAATATTTGGCAGATTTGATGGAAGTTATATTTTGGCAGTTGTAATCCAAAAACTCCAATCTCACTTATACGAACTCCATAATATCTGTAGCATATTACGGGAAGAACAGATTTGTATTATTATATTTGATACCAGTATGACTATAATGCAAGACATGGCACCAGGTTAATTTTCTGTCTTCTTCTAACATGTGTGTCTTGCAAACATTGATTAAAAATAAACCATCGCATCAGCTTTTAAACAAATATGTTCACTAGCGATCTGTACGATCAGAACCCATTCCCACATAAGTATATTTACTCAGTATATTATGTGAGAGAGAGAGAGAGGGATAAAAAGAGCAACTCATATACACAACTGCAAATCGAAATGCCAGCCACTGGACTAAACCAATGAAAGACATTAAAGGCATAATATTAGTCTCAGCGATCTTGAGAAAACGATAGAGTTTTGTTAACTGGCCCAACGGCTGATCAGGCTTACAGATAAAATTTGGTGGATCTAGGGAAGTTATCGAAAATCGTATTAGAAATTCGAGATAAAGCTTCGGCAAATTAAAATTTTGTTACAACGACTTACACAGAGTGGAGTCAGTCAGTTTTTTTCTGCGATAAGATCGACTCACAAATCAACGCGACAGGTAAACGTTGAGATCGCTACAATTAATGAATTTAAAAAGAGGTCAAATATCTTCCTTCAGTATAAACCACGTGTTTGTGGAGACCCAATGCTCCATATCATAAAGTTACATACAAACTGCAATTAATAGGCGAGGGGAGATAATTTTGTCGCTTACTGTACATAATTTTTATATTTATAAAAAATTTACAATAAATGTTTTGATATGCAAAAATAAAGGCTTTTTAAGTTTTACTTTGCCAGCAATTATGTTGTTGTTTTTAGCACGCTTAAGAAAAAATTTTACAACCAGCTTGAAATTGATTTATATAGAGTCATTACTATTGACTATTGATCTATATAGTCGTTACTATAGCTTACCAGCATCTAGAATAAAGATGCTATCAAATACACAATTATACTTTATCCCCAAAATGATTGATTAACCCATCTTACCATCAACATAAAATTTCTTAAATGAACAATTTTAAAAAGTTCGTTTGTTTTTTAGTTTTTCTTAAACTTTCCTTCTTAAAAACAATTTTCGAAAAGAAAAACATAATTAAACTTTTTTTTACAAATCTTCTTTATTTGATACCTTTTTTTATACATCTTTCACTTTAATATAAATTAGAAATAACTTTTTTAAATCCCCATAAATTTGGCCAATAACTACCAACATAACAACTACACAACACACACCCCCACCTCTCTTAAGTTTGTTATATGAAACTAAATCCCATAAATTTCTTAACGAAATTAATCTTTTTAACACAATTTCTTTTTTCAAATCATGATAAGTTATACCAATAAAAAATAAAATAGGGACAAGAAGAGAAAGCATCTTAAACTACCTTTAGCACTGAGAGAAGACATTCGGTCTTTGAATGTGTTAACAGGCGAGCACAAATGTGACCCAGCAGTTTTGGTGGTTGATAATGTTTTAAATAACGAACTAATTTATGTTTTAGTGTTATTGCATGACTACACATTGTGAAGGGTATATAAGATTCGGAACGGCCGAATATAACACTCTTATGTGTTTTGATACCAGTTCGCACTTGCCACTCTACTGTAACTACTAATAAATATTCCGTTTAATTTTTCGCCACAAATACTTGCATACCTTAAGGTGTCAATTAAACATTTTTACACACCACGCTTGTGTACCCAATTTAACGCTCTTACAACAACAATGCACATTAAGCTCTTTTTTGATTTCGAGTAATAACGCAAATGGAAATGTTTACTCCCGAGAAATTAAAAAGGGTTTCAATTTTGTTTTATGATATCTATATATTGAAGGTATATAAGTAACAGGTTTTATTGTTGCGATCTCACAATAATGCAAAATTTTTACAAACCCAACAACATTCACATATAAAATATTTGAATTATCTAACTCGCCTAACTCGTCGTTGGTTTATCTACGCAGAAATGAAAATGGCTATTAGTCTGTCGTTATCAATTTATGAGTGTTTACGCCAAAAATGGTACTCACGTCAACAACTGTAATATTTGCTAAAGTAAAACCGGTTACGTGGATTCCTTTATTGCAATCAAAAACAAAATCAAACACAAAAACTGTCGGAATGTGCAAATAACAGGTTCATTCACACTTATATATTCCCTCATATCGAGACACCAGCTTATTTACAGCTTGTTTTTATTATCTCTGTAGCTGGATTTTATGTCTAAGCAGAGCAAAAAAAAATATCTTATCATTTCTTTATAATTTTGTTATCGTTTCTGTTTTTTACGTTCGGTTATTCCAATGTCCCTTATAAACTAAATGAGTACGGTGTGTGGTATATATAAACATACACATCTAACCATACACGTATATTTATTTCAACACCTGCTGAAGCATCATGTTTCTATGACAATGCGCTACAGTCGGTGGTGAGGAAATGCTAAAACTGAAGAAATTCGAGTCTATTTTATTTAACATAAAAAATTAATGCAAACTTAAAAAACTTTCTTTTAAAACCTCAAGATATTTTTAAAGAAATATAACAAAAAATTAGTAAAACTTCTTGTGCCTACTTTTAGGTGCTTGAATTTAAATAAACTAGTAGCATACACAAAGTTCCGTTTAAATTCAAAAACTATCTTCCTCCTTTCCCTCTCATTTTTTATCAACAAAGAGTTTGATTACACATTATAACAGCACTACTGGCAGATTTGACAACTTTTTCCTATTACAAAAGCATTCCACTGAAAAAATGTAAAGTCCGTAAGGAAGAGTTTTTTAAGTGACATTGAAATAAAAATCTATAGAAATCATTATTATTTTCTTTATAAAAAAAAATATTTTTTTAGTTCATACAAAGCAATTTATGAAATCTTTTATAAATTGACGAATGATTTAAAAAATCACTTTTTTACACAAGCGTTTGTCATTCTAATTGTAATTTCTACAATAATCACTTTAGGCCCTATAAAATGTAGATATTCTAAACCCTTTGAGATATCGGAATTAATTTACCTAAGTTCGTATGGCAGTGTAAATCAACTTGGTGAAGCCCACAAGTTCACTTCAGATTCTTAAATGGTATCACTTTATCAGATGAGCTTTCGAGTATTTTGCTATTGAAAATCAGTTATGTGGGCACAATATGTACTGAGATGTGAGAAAAAAATACAATTGCCTCTTTTTTTACCCAAAATTTGTAAGATGTTACAACTCCAATGAAACTTCTTAAAACATTTGTTACGTATATGTGAAATATGTACCTCTGGCAACATTAAAAAAAAATTGGTTCAATGGGTCAATTTATAGGTATAAGCGGAAAACATTTCTGTTTAAACTAAATAAATTTCGGTCACAGTTGCACCATATACACATATATGCCATTTATGAACTTTAAACTGTTTTTGTTAAAAATGAAAAAAATTTCCGCATAAATAACTGAGATATAAGATAAAAACCTTCTGGTTTTTTTTACCTAACTTTTTACATAAGAATCTAAATATTTAGCAGGACTTGGATGATTAAGCTAACACAACAACAAAATTAAACTGTCGCTAATACATAATTATGTACATCTATAGCAATGCTGGAAGACACCGTATGAAGCGTAAATAACATATGACACAGCCGAATATAGCACTCTTACTTATTATACCCTTTACCTGTGGCGCACAACGGTATCTAAAGCTTTGTCATTCCGTTTGTAATTTATACAATTTCTGACCCCTTTTCCTGAAAGCTTATAAATAGGGGAGTCCTCAGATCTGTGTATGGCATCAATCTTTTGGAAATATCTGGGAATGAATCGCTATTAAAATTCAGCACAATAACCCCATAAATTTTTGAGATATAAGCAAATAAATACGATTGCCCCTGTTTTTTCCCATATTTTTACCACCAAAATTAAAATTTTTCAGCCATAGAATAATTTACAGGTATCTTTGCTACTAGTTGTAGATATAATATGCCTTTTTAGATATTCTCGAAAAATTTTGGATAAAGCTGGCTCTAATCGGCAAAGTTATAGACAAATTTTTTTTTACATTTACAAACGAAAATCAAATTTTTTCAGCTTCTAGACAACCGAGAGAGTCAATATTGGTATAATCTGAAAGGACTTGACAAGCGCAATATAAGCACCATAAAAAAATTAACATTCATATTGGCCGCCACTACAAAATGGCGGACAATAAATTTATATATGGGTAAAATCTGGAATTTTTAAAAATGTAACTTCTTGAACCCCCTCGGTATCGAATTGGCCAGTAGAATACAGTAAATTATTAAAAAAATGTAAAATCCTAGATGACGTCTTAAACAAAATGGCGGATCAAAATTTTTTAACCCCATCAATATGAGTATCAAATTATAGGGCTTGAGTAGTAGAATCTAGTTAACTACGCAAAAACTGAAAATCAAGGATGACGTCAGAAATAATAAGGAAAAATTGCGTTTAACATAAAATATAGGTTAAGCTTCGATGTGGAATTAAACCTATATATGTACATGATAGTGAAAGGTATTATCAGATTCGGCACAACCGAATATAGCACTATTACTTTTATTTTCTTAAATTAGTTTATAACAAAATAACTTATTAAATCTTTTACAAATCGAATGATTTAAGAAAATCGTTAATTCAATTAAAACTGATTTTTAATGAAGTCTATCTGGCAACCTTAAACTTATAAAGGATTATGGATTCCCATTACTTTTTGTGTATAAAAAAAAACTTCTCACGTTATTCAATGTTTACACGTTTTTATTTTATTAGTTTTCATACAAAACGTGTTTTAACTTCAATCGAAATGCTAGCATAAACGAATTATAACCCTCTAAAGGGAACAAATAAAAACACATAATGGAAAAAAAGCAAAAAAGAAAAACTAGACACATAATCCAAAAAAGTCTTGCTAGTATAACAAGGTTGATTTCGAAATAGAACTAAAACTCGAAACTGTTTAAACGTTAAACATAAAAAACTAAAAAAATTATAAAAGTAAAAAAAAAAATACTTACAAACTATTGGGCAGGTCAAAGAGTATAATTTGGTTTAGAAGTAGAAATTAATCAGAATTTTGCTTTACTCGATAAAATAAGAAGAAAATTAAAACTACTTTTAATTTCTCAAGTGGACTTGATGGTATAGACATTTTTGCATTATTCAAAATAAATAGCCCCTTAAACTGTAATTATTTAAGCATACCTTAAGGGGCGTCAAATAAATATTTGTTCATAAGCTTTGTCCGCTTTGCCATTAGGTATGCAAGTATTTGTGGTTTAAAGAAACAACTTAAAATAAACGGAATCTGAAAATAGTAAACTAAAAATGTTAGAAATTGCTGTACAAATTAAAATCATTTCAATTGAAGTGTGAGAGAACATTGTAGCAGTAAGAGCGAAAGAGAGTAAGTAAACGAGCGGTCTTTTAATTTAGTTAAATTTTTTGTGCATGTGGCAACTCTAAAATTTGGCAGGTGTCACATATTTATATTCCGATTATTAAAAATGAGGAAAGAACATTGCTTTTTAATCGAAAAAAAAATCGGAAAGTTTTGATGAGATCGCACGCAATCTACAAAGAATTTTGATTAAAAAATGTGCAAGTAACACGTCAACCAGTTGAAGAGTGCTCAAAAACCTTGAGGAAACTGGGTCGGTTATGGACAGAACGTGTAACAGAATTTATGTCGGCACAGACATATAATGCCATAATTCGACGGTGGTCTTATCACTTGGTTGCGTCCGTGACTCCCAACCAGAGCCCTACGATCTGTGTAGCTCAGCCATGCCACAGGTAGAAATTTTACCTATGTATGTTAATTCTTGGTTCATGTACATGCACCTTACTCGAAAGCTTGGGCTATCTATCCTCTTATACTACATGCTATAGGTTAAACGGCAAAAGAATTAGGTATGCCTCCTAAAAGAAGCCGAACAACTAGCCATGTAGCTACTTCTGTCGAATGGCAACAGCACCCTGAGACATAAATAGTTGCCCGAAGTTCACGGTATCGTCTTCCCACTGTGAGCCTCAGCCATTAAACCATCAGTCACTATTCTGTTGGAATGGCACCCAAAAACAAGGGTGGTTGTCGGAATTCTGATCGAAGCCAAGCATCTGGCACTATGCACCCCTGAATCCGTTTCCCGCTTGGGATAACCACAGCTACCACGTGCTTTTCGAAGAGACCTCACCAATAACTAGTCTAGAGCAAGTTCTGGGGGCTCACTGGTAATCCGTAGTCCACTGGTCCACTTTGAATTCATACTCCTCACCGGAGTATTTGTTCGCCCAAGTTATTGCTCCAAGAAGTTAGAGATGTTGTTCTCACCTCTCTGCCCCGTACTGACAATCCACTAAGCCCTGGGAATAGCCAATAATACATGCTCCCGTGGGAGTCGGACAGTAAGACTTCTGTTCGTCAACTTACTGGTCGGTCTCCTTAAATATACGGCGAGATTTTCGCTGAAATTCAAAAAATAATAATTCACCATCGTTCTTAACAACTTTAGTTTCCGTTACTACAGCTTACTAAGTTCAAAACAGCAGACCATGAAAAGCACCGACTATTCGTTCAATAGGTAATTGACAAATATGAAGTCAATGCTAGTTTTCGAATAATCATTTTCTTAGAAGAAGCGCCGTTCCATCTGAACTTCGTAAATTCAAAAAGTACGCGAACTTGAGGCTCAGAAAATCATAGAGTCAACGAACATCATTTATTTCATTTTCCCTAACAGGGGTTTGTTTGTTTTGGCGTCTACCCACGATTTAACGCAAAATAAAATATATTTACTCCGGTTATCGATTTCTACTTATCGGAAATGTTAAAAACAAATACATTTAAATTAATTTTTAAGCATACTCTTATGATGTAAATACTTTTAACATTTCGTATTTTGCTTTCTTGATGGTACATTAATTACATGTCGTACAATTGAAAAATCTTTAAGAACTTCACTTGTCATCTGCAGCTGCTTAGGAAATCCTTTTAAACTCTCCACCTCCTTCTTCAGACTAATTTCCATTAATTACAAAATTTTCATAGTCTACTTTGAGGAGTAATAAGTAATTTTTTAAAATAAATTTATTTTCATTAAATTATTACCATGATGTTGTTGTCATAGACAGTTTTTCTTGAGCTGGTAAGTAAGATATTTTGTTTAAGATATTTGCTACTTTTTAACAATAGAAGCAATGTTTGAGTGTATGGAAGAGTAAATAAAATCTGTAGCCTACTTTAAGGAAACAAAGCAATATATACTTTTATATACACTATACTTTTTGTAGCATAAATAGATTAATGTAGAAAATAAAGAATTTATTTTAGGAAACGTCGAGGGTATGATAGTTTCAAAGCATTTCATTCTTGATATAAAAAACATTACGAAATTAAATTCATTTTAAAGTAAAGTGTTAATATTGTTACAGATTTATCTTTAAATAGCTTAATTTACATTATAATTTATTTTAGTTGTAGTAGTTAAAGTTACTGTAGTTGTATTTGTATTAGTTTATTTTGCTGGTTGTTCGAACATGATGTTTGTTATTATGTGTAGCATACTTTTAGGTACTTCTATTATTCGTGTATATTACTTAACGTCTTAATTTAAATGTAACGGTTTTCGAATGTACTAGAATGTACATACAAGAACTTTGTCGAATGTTACCGAACACCACAATGTTACTATAAATAGCCGAACAACACAGCTAATATGATCAGTATTACAATAAAGCTTGTAAAGTGCGTATCAAAGTGAGTTTGATAATTAAAGTGTGTAACCATAAGTGTAATAAGTAAAGTGATATAAAAACAATATCTGAGTGTATCTTAATAAATAAAGTGCTCTTAATTTTATAACTAATTTCAACTGTTTTTGACTGCAATAAAAGAACTCTAGGTTTATTTAAAGGAAATAATCCAACATTTATAAAAGGTATAAACGTAACAATATGATTATTATTCATTTTAAGTAATTTTTTTTTTTCTTTATACTTTTCTTCCGACATTTTTTATACATTCACCTTAAAAATTAGCTATTTTTTCATATAACTATAATCGCCATCACATCTGAAGCTTCAAAATACTTTTATTTAAGAACTATTAAACATACCTGCAGTTCCTTAGGTAAGGATGTCGATAAATTCTCAATATCTATAACTTGTAACCAAACAAAGCTTCGTTTAATGTTTTTAGACTACTCGATTCCAACTTAGGTTATTTATAAGATAAAACTAATTTCATTACTTTACCTTCGCCAAGTAATCGGATGTGTATTCAGTTTTAATTTCCTATGTTTTCCCACTTTTTTCTTTAAGTTATAAAAATATTAATGAAAGAAAGATTAGTTCAACAGTAAATTAGAAAAAATGGGTTCCCTTTTCAGAACTGCTAGGTATTGTCCTTAACCTTATAGAACATAAAATTGTATGTTTATACTTAGCCCAGATGCATGTACTTGACAAACACTTAAAATTTACTGTCTAGTGAACAGCGTCACTTAAACATAATTTTCATGAGAATAAATATGTCAGTGATTTCAAAGCTAAAGCAACATGACACACCGAAGTCAATAAAGGGTGTTGTTTAAGCCTGTTAAACCCTAGTTGTTATTCTGTATTCACGAAAATATTACTTTTCAAAAGAAAAAATTTGGTTTGGAAAGGGATTTGAAATATCTTTTTTCCCACTACTGGGTTCAAGTTTTCCCTAGAACTCAGGACTGTTTATTGGTGAGGTAACTGCTGAAAACTTGTGGTGACTGTGTTTACTCTTGAGCGAGAAAAATAAACTGGAATAAGTTTTAGCACCTCATGATCGACCTTGGCCGGCATTCGGTGACCATATCAGTGGTTTAAGTGACACTGCGTTCTTAACTGATATATAGAGTTGTGATTTAATGACTGCTGCTGGCAGTCGTGGTGGACTTGCGGACAACGGGCAAGCATGCATGAAACGGGGAGCTGCTTTGTTTCAACAGAAGTAGTTGCCTTATTACTTTATTGGCTTCTGTTGGTCCGCAAAAAATATTATTTCGCTGATTAATCTCATAGCCTCGTAACAAAAATAAATAAGGGATAAGACAGCCAGAACTCATCTGCTAGGTGCACTTGCTTTAACCAAAAATTACTGTAGGTAAGATTGCTATCTGTGACATAATTTTACAACTAAGATACAGTGGTGGCGGTTGGGCGTCCAAAACTCAAACCTGTGGTAAGAACACTGTCAGATTATTTCGCTCGGTGCCGGTGCTGACGTTAATCAAACCACTACATTATCAATGGGTTCTCAACATGGTGATTTTTAACATTTCTCGATTAAGTTACTGGTTTATGCTAATGACCTAGCCACAATAAATGCCTTAAAGGCCAACACAAATCGCGTTATTTCCGAAATTATCTTTCAGTACTAATACTATGTATTGTTCTTTCAAATAAAAAAATAAAAATTTACTTTTTTGTATTATTTTTTTTTTTAATTTCAAGCTCAAGCTTAGAAGAACACCCATTTATCAGGTTTGCAAAGTTATCAGGAAAGGATTCGGAAATGAGCAATAATTATAACAACGAAATGAGTTTTCATTAGGGAAAATTGTCAGTATGATACTTAAAAGTTTGGGAAGTTCTGTAGTGAAATAAAGAAATGCAGTAAGATGGCAAGGATTTATATTGAAAATTTGATTAGTCTTATGCTGCCTTTGGCAATTACATCTTTTATCTTCATATATTGAGTAAAGATTTAAAATTGAAATAGAAATATAAATACAGGATATAAAGTGCTAAGGACCTCATAAAAGCAGATTAGTGATCGCTTGAATTACATATTGAAAAGACTTTTATGTTTGAAGAAAACGAGTTCAGTTAGTGAAAAAACAGTTCGTTAAATTTAGTTATTTTTTAAATTATTCAATAAAAGTTTGTTGCAATTAGAAAGTGTCAGCAAATAGGTTGGGAAGAACAGATAGCCGTTAGAGATTATTTCTATAACAAGCAATTTAATTGGTTTAATAAACAAATATAAATTCTTTAGTTTAAAATCTTTCTATACTTTTAGTAATAAATACGAAAATTTTAAAACCTTATCAGGCCATTTCTAAAACACCAGTTCAAATTCCAAACACTAGAACTTGACTTAGATCTATTTAAATGTTGCAATAAAATTTCTAATCTACGTAACCTTATCAATTATGTAAATATTAATAAAACTTTATTTTATTAAAAAAAAAAATTATTGATTTGCAAGGAAAGATACAGGATTATTATCGTTCCACATTTGCTATACATATAAGTGTCGCTCGGGATATATTCGTTTTGTCATTTCCTCTGCAACACATCGAAACTTTGTATTTAAGTCGCCGTAAAGCTATTGAAAATAGCACCGCGTTATTGATTATCTGTTGCACTAAAATCAAATGGAGTGAAAATCATTAAGATTATATATGATGAAAACAGTGTTGGGTATAAAAAATTCATAAAATTTAGTACGACGCCGTCCGCTGCTGATGGAGGAAGGTATGCCAACATCAGTATAGCATACTAGTTTACCAAATTTGCAATATCATCACAATATTGATATCATAACACCAAATGACCTTATACTTTAATTAATAATTTTGTATTTGCCTAATATCGAAACGGCACTAGAACCGTATTTTTGTATGCACAGTATTGTTGTGGTACAGGCTGATTGATTGTAAAGCCAACATTACAAAATCAAAGTGTTTATTTGTATTATACTTGTGAGGGAAATACAGGGTCATGGTGGTATCAAATATTACGAAAAACCAGCAGACAGTTGTCCGAGCCCTTCGGCCACGGACTGTCCCTGCAGGCTGTGTCAGAGACACGGCCATTAAGTTTAACGTAGAATACGCCATCCGATAAGACAGAAAACATACACATATAACAATAAATGATAAATAATATAAGCAAATAAATTTATTTATTTGATAGTTACTTTTGATAATATATGTACATAAGCTTATGGTAGGAAAAATAGGATAAATATGTTTTTAGATTCAAAGAGTAAGGATAAATGATAAATAACAGACGCAAATCAATTTGTTTATTTGAAAGTTACTTTTGATAATATGGGCTTATGATAGGAAAAATAGGATAAATATCATTTTAAATTAACATTTAAATTTCTCGCAAAAACTAAGTCAATGATTGTGTTATCAATAGTTGTGGGAGCATCCAAATTAAATGTAACGCTCATATATTTCGCTTTCAATATTTCATCAATCAAAACAACAGCCGAAGGTTTGTGTCCACACTGAAGCAGCAGCATAGTTTGTGTTCACGCTACAAACTCAAACACTCGACCAAACACCACACATATGTTTGAGTGTATGTGTTTAAACAATATTCATTTGAGAAATTTAAATATTATGAAGATATCAACCAATATGAAATGTACATCAAACGAAAGATAACATCTTCATTTACCTACAAAAAAATTTTCAAAAAAAGTTATCTCGCCGTTTCCTCATAATCAATGAAATAAAGATTACAACAATAACAATCTGACATGACTCCCTATACCGTGGGTAAGACTTATTTTACGCCAAAAATCACAATTTCTGTCTAGGCTGTTGTCAATTGGAGCAAAATTTCTCTGATTTCTGTAGCTTAAAGGAAACAAATAAACGTTGCCTCAACGAAATTCAGCCATACTTATACAAACTAGCAAAAGACCACAAAATCGTAGGTAAAGCTTGTTTGCTATTTCAAATTTAATCCAATACTTTTTGCTTCACTATTTAATAAATACTAACGCTCTATCAAAGTAAAGTGCTTAGGTTAGGTTGAAAAGGAGGGGCACTAAAAGCCCACAGCCAGAAAGAGAAGCACACCAGTTCAGAGTCTCTGACGGGAATCGAACCCGTAACCCTCAAACTAGCAGACCATCACACTGACTGTCCACCGGGGCTTAATAACTAGTTAAAATTTTGTATTAGTTTGGGGTCATTTTATTATACAAAATTGCGTTACATTTCTTCAGTTTATTAAAAAAAAAAAAATTATAGAACCTTTTTTGAAATATATTTTTACTCTACTCGTATAAAATATTATAAAACGTATTTAAACCAAATTTCTAAAGTGGACTAAGCTCAATTAAAATACTTATCAAGCCATTTAAGTACCCCAATAAGCACATATTTTGTGTGAATTCCAATGTTGGAATTCCAGTATGAATCCAAGCGTGAATTACATTTAAAATCCATCCTCATTCCAGTCTGTTTGAAGTTTGTTAAAAAGCAACAAAAAATTAGTTTGAAGTACTTATATGTGTAGCTAAATCATTGTCGGCGGTGATAATGATGATTTCATAATTAATATTTTTACAAGAGGAAATGGGGTAAAAAATGTGGCAGAAAATGGTTATAACACTATTTTAATACTGTTGTAACATTGCTTGAGTATTTAACACTGAAATTCCATGCTTGAATTCAACGGTAAAAACAGGTTCGGTTCGACTTGAATTCCACTGCAACTCCATGCTTGAATTCAAGTATAAAAACAGGTTCGGTTCAACTTGAATCACACTGTTATTCAAGTTCACTGTAAAGGTACTGTTTTGTTGGACTGTAATTCAATGGTTAATTTTGCTGGATTCGCTATTTAATTCAACTGTGTTTCAACTGTAATTCAACACTGGAAATTGGAAATTGGAAATCGTGACTGGATTTCAAATGTAATTCCACTTGAATTCCAGACAAAATGCTTATTGACACTAGAACAAATACTTATAAATCTTTTAGTAGAATTTTGTTTAATGTATTTTCATGTGGTACTCTGAAATGCTACAATTATTTGTTTTTTCATTAAACTTTGTCAACACTGTAATGGCAAAAGACGGTTCCTGGTTTTTGCCCACAGCATTGTATTTAGACTCAGTTAGTCATAACAATACATTTGATTATATGTATTTCCTTAACAGTATTCTGATATTTAATTGTATGAATATAAGTTATATTGAACCTGCTTTAAATAATTATCTCTTAGATTTAAATCTATCGACCGGCTACGTATTAACGTTAACTACATGTTGAGTGCAATTAATTACAAGTGAAAAATAACAACACGGCTAGTTGTTATAAATACATTGCAGCCATACCAACCACACTGGTACTGGTACGTCTGTCCATGGCATACTGCGTATGGCAAACAACATGGGTATATATGAATGTGTACACCACCCACGCAGAAGGTACAAAAGCACGAACACTTTAAAGAATTAAGCAGACAATGAGACAGCGGCCTACAGATAAAAGAATTTTCTAACTCTCCAAATAAACTCTAAGTTATGGCATTGCAGTGGGAAACAAGTAGCTTAGTGAGATGGTGTGAGAGGCTGTGAGGCCTTAAGCTATTTCTTTACCACAAGCTCAAGACGAATATAGGGGAAACTGCTGAGATGTGAACTTCCCAACTACCTTTCTAGTAGGCGGTGAACGGGTTCTGAGGGTGTGGAAAACATTTGGCGTGGATGTTTCACTCCCCAGGTGAATTTTGGACATGGTATCGGTGGTGGCATAAAGGTAGGGCGGTGAATAGTTTTTAAGTCCCAAAACAAGCCGTCGGTACTTTGGTATTTCAAGTCATATTGTAATAATAAACAGTCAATACGTGTTTTTGATCAACACCTGAACACCACTGAACGTGCCTTCGAAAAAAGCAAAAAAAAAAAGTGTTGTTACAACACATACAAACATATTTTCACTTAGTCTACCTTAATGCTTGATATACGTCTAGTCGCCTTTGGGATTATTTATTTGTAGAACTGTGTAGGTTAGACCAAAAATTCAAAATTTTATTGTTTTTCTATCAAGCATCATCAGTGTGACAAATCGAACACATTTTCACAAAGCCCACCACAATTTTAGGTGAATATTCTTGATGAAGATTTTGTAATAAAGTGTTAATGACTTTAAAAAATTTTACGTGAAAAAGTTGAGGTGTCTTTTTTTAATATAAAAAATAGTTTTATTTTAGATTTTTACAAATAGTTTCCGGTTAAAATGAAAAATTACGTCAGTCAAGCAATGGCCCTACGTGCTCGAGAGGAGCCTGCCGAAAAATTCTTGATCACGTTTTTTAATGAACTTTTGTCAATGAATGATATCTGCTTGATAATGCTGCTTTTCAGCTCTTATGCTGTTGTGAGATTATTGCTGTACACTTTCGGTTAAAAAAAAACCCCCATAAAAATAGTCTAAAGGTGTCAAATTGCAAGATCTTGGTGGCCAATTTACTTGCTCTTCATGAAAAATTATTCGATTTTCTGACTTTTCTTTTAAAAGATCAATTGATTCTCTTGTTGTGTTGCAAATGGCACCATTCTGTTTAAATCATAAATTTTCCGCCACAAAAACCTTTCGATCATCTCCCATTGATCATTGATACTTCAAATTTGAACACCCTAATATTCGAACATTTTCTTCAAAGAGCTAAAATATTTAAATTTAAAAACTTTTAATGATATAGAAGACATTTCTTTAGAAATTTATTGCGATATAAAAAAAAGTTTAAAAAAAATTTAAAATTTTTTATCTATTCCTAAGCAAGCAATTAATGTTCATTAAAAATTAATATTTAATAAATGATATATTTATGATATAGAAGGAAGCTGTTACAGTTTGTGCTTCTCATGAAAATCGCTTTATTACGACATAAAGATAATTCAAAAATAATTTATTTACAATGTTTCTTATACTGTACATGTTGCATACGTTAAGGCATGTTGGTAGATTTTTTTTTTAAATCATCGTGAGAAATTATTTATACAGTTATTTTTTAATCACTCCTCTTTTGCCAAGAATATCATTATAATATTAAAATTATTATTTTTTTTTTCTTATTTTTAATTAAACTTTTGTTTAAGGAAGAAAAAAACTAATAATCTTTTTATTTGTTTGCTTTTATTTTTATGTAACATATACTTGGGAGTTGTATTAAAAAGCATTAAAATATAATTTCATTTAGCTGCTTGATTCTCTTTTAGCTTCGTTAAGAAATTTACTCACGTTTTTACTCTAAATGACATTTCGAAATATGACACAGTGTATAGACAAGCGAATTCTCTAGAGACTTAATAATACAGAGAAAAAAAAATCATTATTTTGGCATAAACGCTCGCATACACAAATACAGAGGGATACACAATACAATATTCATCTCCTTAGGCCTTACATTTGAAACTTGCTAGCCTGTTAAAGTCTGTCGAAAGTAACCAACCAACCATCAAATGCTCTTACGTTTGAACAAAACAAGGCAAATGTATGACTTTCGTATAAACATGCATACTTTTAGGCGCAAAATAATAATAATAATATAAAAAATAGCTTGTGTGTAGTAAAATAAAACAGGAATTTATATTATTTAAACCTCTACATGTAATGGAAAACCAGACAAGATGAGAAGCCTTAATGCTATTTATTTTTCATTTTTTTTTACAATTCAATTAAATCGTCATTAAAACTGGTATGTGTAAGAGTGTGAGTATAACAATTTAAGTGTTCAAGCCTCTTCTCACTTTAACTAACTTAACTTTATAAATTTGTATCTCCTTTGGCGTCTTTTTATTTGTTTTTTTTTTCCTTAAACGAAAACAGCACACAACACAACTTCCTTTAACAAATGTATTCATATAACTGTGTTGTATGCTTGTATGAACCCAAGTGCCTTTGTGTTGGTAAAAAAAGGCATTTACGGTATTTTTGTTAACAGAAAAAAAATTTCATATTTAATTTTATTTTGTTCACTTACATTTTGAAATTTTTATTCTCTAGATACTTGTTCATTTCGTGTTTTGTGTTCCATTTTATCTTGTCATTGTATGTGCAGAGTTTTTGCTGGCTCCCCGTGATGTTGGTTGCCTAATGTTGGCATGATAATGGTTTTTAATTACTGGTAATTTTCTTTTTTTATAAACTACTACAGTATTAAAGGAAGAGGCCCACAGTTTAGTGTTTTTATTTGTCTTCAATTTAAGCGTTGACCATTTTTAATATACTTAGGGGGACAACTGTAGAAAAATATTTGTTTCTATACCCTTCACACAAAAGTGAAAAATGGTATTTATAGGTTTGCAATTCCGTGTGAAATTTCTACAATTTTCATTTCCGACCCCATAAAGTATATATTTTCTGAATAGGGGAGTCGCTTAAGCATTGTCAGTCTGTCCGTATGTTGAAATCAACTTTTTCGCCGACATCGCCTGGACCCGCGTGAGGTATTAAAATATCAGAAATATTTGGGAGCAGATGGGTTTTGAATATCGAGAAAATTGGAAAAAGCGATATATACAACTGAGATATGAGGAAAAAACCACGACCACATCGATTTTTTTACAACAACAACATACAAACATTGTATACTGGTCAGAGTGAACATGGCATCGAATCCCAGCTGAGCCAAAAAAATTTTTTTTTTTATAAATTTTTATTTTTTTTTAACTTTTTTAAACAAACATACACAAGCTCGATTTATAATTTGACAATGGGATACAAACAATTGTTATTGCATGACTACACGTTGTGAAGGGTATATAAGATTCGGCACAGCCGAATATAGCACTCTTACTTGTTTTTCTATTAAAATTGATAAGAAAATTAAACCACAATGGATAAATGTAATTGATTAAATAAAAAAGGAGAACAAATTCCCAATTTTTTCTAAGAATATTTAACATGGCCACTGTTATTATTAACAAATCATAAATCTGTTAAATTAATATAAGAAGCAAACCGGGTTTCTTGCAAATACTAAACACTTTGCTAAAAAAAAAGAACGCAAAAAAAAATAAAATTTCAAATGAAAATAAAACAACAACAGCAACGACTCTTCTGCAGACAGCTTAAATCCTCTTGAGTGCGATAAATTACAAAAAATAAAAATTAAACTTTGTTGCTGTTTTAGTACACTCTTTTAGTTTTTTAAACATGCACACAATATAAAACATAAATTTTAGAATTTACAACGAACCAACTATCAGAACGTATAGCAAGTATATAAGTACACACCCTACCCAAGGGATTTAGCGAAAAAAAATGCTTTAAATTCAGGTAAGTTGTATTTTCAAATAAAACTTGAGCCTCCTTTTCCCCATTTAAAATGTTGATACATCTTTTTTTTTATCTAAAACATAAACGATTTACACATGTAAAAAAAAGAAAAGAAAAACAATAAATTTTTTTTTGCATAGTAAGTTAAGATTATTTTTATCTACGCAGCCTTCACATATACTGTAGAAAGATTTGTAACCAGTAGTTAGTTTATTTAGAGCAGTGATGGAGTTTATTTAAAATTGTAAAATTTTTCACAATTTTTTAACCCTCTTAGTAACGTGCTAAATTATTTGTCTTTATGTTTGCAACTTTTTTAGAGTAAAGCTGGATTCACCCATAAAATTTTAGTTCAGAACAAATTTTTTTTGTATTGAGTTTGATGTTTTACTTTTGAGAGAGAGAGAGATTATTTTGTTCAGAAAGATTTTTCTTGAATTGGTTTAATTTTAATTCTTGTTCAGAAGAAACTGAATTGGGATGCCACTATTTTTCAATATTTACATGAAAATGGAATTTGGTTGCCACATCACACAGTGTCAGTACATTTATTATACAAAAATTGTTTTTGCCGAAAATTAACAATTAAAATGGAATTTAATGAAAATATTGCTCAAAAATTAATAGAAGAATTAAAAAACCAGGAAGAAAATGTTTGTACGACATGAGCAATAGTGCATACAAAAATAATTATTTAAAACAGGGTTTATGGAATGAAATAGAAGCGACTCTTTTTATTTTCGATTTTTTTTTATAAATTTCTTTTGCAAACAAATTGACTTTAAGCACTTCAATTAAAAATAATAATTTTAGTTTTCTTCTATCCGACATTTTCTTCATATATATTTTAATGAAATAATTTACGTTTGTATTTATTTACATAGTTTGCTAGCGGTGCTTCCACTTTGTACAACTGCTTACATTTTATATTATATGGCAGCTTTGTTTTTTCGGACAAATTTTCTTAAATGGGTGAATCGTTCTGCAGAAAACTCTCAGTAAAAAATGTTATTCTCCGGAAAAAATTTTGTTCAGAACAAATGGGTGAATTCACCTTAACAGAAGAAGGTAGTGCCAGTATCGAAAGAAGTTGTTGAAATATGCTTTGATTAAATATTTATACATTTAGTTGTACATGTAAAATAATTTGCAAATTTGCGTTGATTAATCGCTAGACCACGATTTCTAAAATTATCTAACAAATTTTAAGTTCAAACAGATATAGTAGGCCAGTCTGAATACTATTTGTGAGCTAAACTAAATATACATTAGTATTAAGAATGAAGATTTTAAGAAAGTACTTAACATATTAAAAGCCAACAGTCTTGAAAACTAAAAAATTAATTATTGTGTTTAATAAGCATTCATTTAAATAACTTTAAAAAATATTAAAAAAAAAATTAAAAAGTGTGTTTTAAAGGTTTTTGGGGCTGTACCCAAACAGGTACAATGGCTCAATGCATGTATTCATATATGCTTATTTTTTGTGTGAAAAATTTTAAGGCACTCCTTTTCTACACACAGAGCTAGGTCACAAATCCACCTTATTCGGTTGTGGCCTTGACGACAGGGTCACGGTTTTTTAATTCTATTCGGAAAATGGTTTTCAGCAGTAAGAGCTACACTAGGAACAACCGATCGTTTAAATGTGTTGTTTCGTAGGAAGTGCCGGACAATGGCACGATGAAACTCCATTTAGTCTTTTACGAGTATCCAGTACATGTTTTCTCTCGATATATTGCGATAACCACTTAACAAAAGAATTCCCAAAAAAAACCTTCAAATCATTCTCTGTAAATAAAAAATTATGCGCACTGTAATACTGTGAAGCATAAAGGCGAGTTTGCACGACGATATAACCGACCACTTCAGAACCAAACAAAGTTTCAAACACTTCAAGCTCTGACTTCCCTCCTAAATTCGACACCATATCATTATTGTGTATAAAAGCAGTTGTTTTTAACATATCAATGGAACATTCTCCTTTTGACCACTTGGGAGAGTTTGTTGAGTGCTTCGCTATCGTTGCTGCCCGAAATATCTTGCGGCATGATGTTAGCGAAAAGATCCTCAGCATTACCGTCCTCCTCATCTGTATTGATATCCGCATCTGGCGGAATATACGCAATATCAAAAAAATGATGATTTGAAGTCCCTTCCACAAAGTCCAAAGCGCTTTCTAGATTATTAAACCTTCTCCCATAAAAGATTGATGGATTGATGCTTTCAAACGACATATCGATTAAAAAAATAAAATAAAAAAACTAATCAAAATAATTACGTTATTAGCCACTGTACCCAAGCGAGTACACTGCTTTTCAAACTTACCTATCGCCTGGAAAATCACTTTTTATGACCAACTTATTGTAAATTAAAAAAAGACAAGCGTTTTTGTTTGCAAATCAATTGAAAACTCTTCTAATTGTTATGCTGTACACTTATAACAGAGTAAAACAATCACCTACACAAAATGAAAAAAAACTTGAAAAGGTTAAGCAAAATCAAGTAAAATTCGAAGTACCGTTATCGGCTGACGCAGCTTTTTCAATTTTCTCTTATTAAGCTGAGAACACATAATACAAAATCGAAACAAATACTGAACAAAATAATTTATTATTGGATTTATGTCAATTCAAATATTAGTGTTTTTCTGAACCTGCGCTAGTACAATGGCCAATAATGGGTTAATAGCCCTATATGCGGGTGATATTGAATTTGTATAACCACCACTAATAGAAGAAAAAGAGAAAAAAGATCCAGCTGGCTTTCGACCAAAGAGGGAAGGCATTGATCACATAAACATCTTGCGATTAATCATAGAGCAATACAACGAATATAACTCAACGCTCTTCCTGGTATTTATTGACTTCTTAAAAGCTACTGACTCCATTGATCGCAATGTTATTTGGCATAGAAGCTCTGGAAAAAACTATCAATGTCATTATAGCTCAGTATGAAAGGGCCTCTGCGAGAATCGTACGTGCACTGCGGGAGTATTAGCGAATCTTTTAGTGCACAAACCGCTGTCAAACAATGATGCCTTTTCAATTCACGGTGACATTAGACTACACATTAAAATCAAAAGCTTGTAGAAGGCGAGAAACCACGTGGAGGGTCAAACAACATCTCGAAGACCTGACTACGCTGATGACATAGTTCTAATTGCTTCATATGCAGGCAAATATCGTTGACCTATGCTCTATAGCCGCGGCAGCCAGATTGCGCATCAGCGTTTTGAAATCCAAAGTGAGCACTATTAAACCATCTTACATATCATTTTACATTATTAAGGTGAACAAACAAAGCTATAAGACCATCCCAGCACATGTTTCAACAACTATAAAGAATTTTTGTAAGATAATTTCGAGAAAAAAAAATTTTTTTGTCGAGGGTAGGGACCCGTTTTAAATTTTCTGTTATACGGTAACCTTCAGTAATTATATATCGATGGCTTAATATAAAAAGGGCATTTCTTGATTTTTAACAAAAACGAATTTTCAATGTTTTCTGGTAGTCCACATACACACACATCGCCCCTAAAAAATTAAGTGAGCTGTGGTTAAAAGTAACGGATTTATGGCCAAATAAAACAGCTTTAACTCATTACGTTCTTTTAAATTTTATTCAGTTTTTTCTTTTTCCTGTAAAGTAATAAAAAATCGAGTCATGTCTTTTTTATATTAAGCCATCGATATGTGATATATTGATGGTTTTGTCTCAAGGGATCAATTTTTTTTCTAAACACCAATACCTCAAGTATTTTAAATTATCATCTCCTCGAGACAATCACTTTCATATGTCATGGTTTGATATGCCACTGTAAAAGTCAAAAAAATAGCAAATAAAAAGGCGAAAACAACGTTCGGTAACAAAAAAAAAACTTTTTCGAAATTGGCTTGCAAAAATACTTTAAATTCGAAGTTGTCCGAGTGATTTTATGTTAATGCATATACATACGTATATGTCTAAGCAAGAAGGCCTTATCTTTTAATGTGATTAAGGCTAAAGTAGGCGTGTCACAGAGGTTCTCTTTAAATTCAGCGGGTTTTGAAATGTTTCAGGAAAAAAAACATTTTTCTTAGCCTATGAAATTTAATTTCTAATTTCGTTCAAGCGCTATTAGATTTTGTTTGTTGTGAAATGGCTATACTTATATACAACCTCTCGCAGTTGCTAGGAGTGCTACTTTGCCAACCTTTCATTGAAATTTCTTTGTTTAGGATAATCCATATATGTATCGGGTGTCCCAACTAGAACGCAATTTTTAGATTTGGCGCCATTCGAAGTGTCATTGTTTGACATTTGAACAATTGTTATTGTTTGCTAGTAGAAGGTACGAGGTTAGTAAAAATGGAGCGCTATACGAATGAACAACGCATTCTCATTGTGAAATTGTTTTACCAAAATGGTGAATGTTTTGCGGCTACAGTTCGCAAATTGCGATCAATTTGGGGTCACATTTCCATCTTGATGGCTTCGTCAATAGGCAGAATTGTCGCATTTGGGGTGAGGAAAATCCTCGAGTGATTCACGAGAAGCAAATGCATCCTCAACGTGTCAGTGTGTGGTTTGGTTTCTGGGCTGGGGGAATCAATGGAATCAATGGAAAATGAGGCAGGTCAAGTGCAAACAGTTAATGGTGTTCAGTATTGTGAAATGATAACCAGCTTTTCTTGCCTAGAATTGAAGAAATGAATGTGGAGGGCATGTGGTTTTAACAAGATGGCGCCACATGTCATACAGCCAGAGAAACAATTCAATTGCTGCATCAGTCATTTCCCAGTCGTGTTATTTCGCGTTTTGGAGACCAGAATTGGCCGCCTAGATCATGTGATTTAACACCTTTAGATTTTTTTCTTTGCGGATTTTTGAAGTCGATGGTTTACGCGAATAAGCCGACGACGACTCAAGCCTTATAAGAGAAAATTGGACGCTGCATTAATGAAATACCGCAGCATTTTTGCAAAAAGGTCATTGAAAATTTCATTAAAAGATCGCGTGTGTGCCAGCAAAGCCGCGGCGGCCATCTGCACGATATATTGCTCCATACATAACTTCATTCTGTCTACTTTACGATTTAATAAAGTTTCACGATTTTTTTAAATATCTGTGTTTTATTTAAAATTTAAAAATTGCGTTCTAGTTGGGACACCCGATATATATAAAAGTGAAACTCTGAAACCGCACAGCCGATCGGACTCAAACTTTGGCAAGTTGTTGTACACATTCCAGGGAGTGTTTATTGGTGGTAAAAAATAGGCGGGCCACGCCTATAAAAAATTAAATATCATTTTTAGCTACACGAACTTGACCGATTTTTCTGAAACTTTGCACACATATTGAACTCTCATGATTATACAATTTCGTGATTAGAAAAGTGGACAGGACCACGCCCATAAAAAATAAGTTATCATTTTTAGCTACTTGCACTTGACCGATTTTTCTGAAACTTTGCACACATAGTGAGCTGTCATGACTTTACAATTTCGTAATTATAAAAGCGGACATTGCCACGCCCATAAAAAAATTATTATTTTAAGCTACTTGAACTTCACCGATTTTTCTGAAAATTTTCACACATATTGAGCTGTCATGACTATACAGTATCACTATAAAAGATATAATTTTTAGCCCTGCACTTGATATTCAATGAAAATTCAGAATACATTTTTATTCATTAAGGGGCGTAGCAACGCGCGCCGAGCTTGGGTAGTATAATATAAAATATAATATTTAATTAAGCTTCTAAATGCAATACAAATAACATTATTTATATTTATTATTATTATTTGAAAAGCTGTCTCGCCATAAATATACCAAAAGTTAAATAAAAACAAAATATTTTCCATTCAATAAAAACATTAAATTATAAACAAATGATGCTTACCTAATTAAAAAAAAACTGTTGGAGTGGTCAAAGGTTATCATTATATTTTGAAGTAGTGAAATTAGAAACGTCTTTATACGTACCTGCAAAGAAAAAGTAGAAATATAATAAAATTATCAATTTACAAAACATTTTTATGAAATTTAAATAAGTAAGTGTTTGAATATAGTAGAAGAGATAATAAATATTGAAAAAAATCTCAACAAGTCTACAATGTCAACAAGCCTGTAAAGTGTTTTTAAGCAAGGTAATTTGAAATCAGTACCCACCACTGCTTACATTTATAATTTATAAATCAGAACCTCCACCTAAAAAAACTTTTTTTTAAATCATTTTATTCTTGTATGGGGAATATTAAACTAAAATTATCACGTTAATTAGTAACAAAAACTCAAAAGAGAAAATAAATGATTTTATTTAAATAAATTTTAACACATACTTAGCACGCAAACACATTAATAACTTATAATAATGGTAAATATAAACGTTGTCAGCAGTAGCTTATCGTATACATCACTGTCAACCACCTAAGCTAAAACATAATAAACACTGTTGCAGTCACAAAACCATAATTAAGTGGTTTTTACGAGAAACCCAAAAAGAAAATATGTGGTTAAACTTAAGAAAAGGTTTTCTTTATATAAAGAAAAAGCCCAAAATATTTATTTAAAATATGGACTAATATTTAACATATGGACAAAAGTTAATAATTTTGCTAAATATTACCCCATTTATACAGTAATGTTTAGGAATTTATTTCTTTGATTTATTAATAACATTTGTTCAAACAACCTACATATTAATAATGCAAATAAACTCTAACGAATTTTATTTATTTTTAAATTATTTGATTTTTGGCCTTTTCATTTCCGGCTTGTCAAAAGGGTAAATTAGCAATTTAAAAAACTGTTTTTATTGTAGTAATTTATTTTAGAAAAACTATACATGACCATGGCTGTTGTATATCCCTTTCAAATATGCAGACATTTACACACACAATTTAGTTTTAATGCAAACGAGTTATAGTTTTGATGTTCGTGACAACTGACAATCGTTTTAGTATGCAAAGTAAAGCAATGCCCAAGCACGTTTATTTTGCTTCACTTAAGCACTTGCTTTTATACAAATATATATTCAACGATGCTGTAAGAATATCAATATTGTACTCTGCATCATGTACAAGAGTAATGATAGTGAATACAAACCCGTTTTCTAAGGCGCAATACTTTAAATTGGCAACATTATCTTACCAGACAACCGATTAGACATATAAAAACATATATTCTTAACAAAAAGACGATGAATGGTAAGCGATAAAGATGCATGTTTACTAAACTTTTCGTGCCTCAATTGAACGACTTAAGCATTATAGGCAAGTTGTGTTAAGGTGATGCCACATGTCGGCGAATGAAAAATCTTATATATTTATATATAGGCAAGTCGATTTCTTGTAAGACAAGCTCAAATTATACAAATGATTTTAATAAAACGAATTATACAATTTCAAAGGAGTTTCTAGGGACCCATTCCAACAAACAAATTTTTCTATGACACATTTCATTTATTCCTATGCTCCTTAATTCAGTCGTCCATAATACAGCAGCGAATGTATATGGGAACAATGTGTTGAAATTTTTTTAAATGTAGTAGTGCCTAAAAAATATGTAAAAGTAAGAAAATATTTCATTTTTCAAACAGCACAATGCATTAAAATTTTCTCATTTTTCCAAGTAAAAAAAAAAAAATAATTGCATTATTTACAGCCCAAATAATTTTTTATAATTAAATTTAAATGAGTGCCTATATGCTTACTTTTTATACCCTTCACACAGTGAAAAAGGGTATATATAGGTTTGTCATTCCGTGTGAAATTTCTACAATTTTCATTTCCGACCCCATAAAGTATATATTTTCTGAAAGCTTATGAATAGGGGAGTCGATTAAGCCCTGTCAGTCTGTCAGTCTGACCGTCTGTCCGCGTGTATGTTGATTTCGGTAAGGTATTAAAATATCAGAAATATTCGGGAGTAGATCGGTATTGAAAATCAGAAACATCGGTACATAAACAACTGAGATATGAGCAAAAACCCACGACCACCTCGATTTTTTTTTCACAAAAACAACATTACAACAACAACATACATACATACAAACGTGTATACTGGTTAGAGAAAACGTGGCATCGAATCCCAACTGAGCCAAAAAAAAATTTTTTTAAAAATTTTTTTTAATTTTTTTTTTATTTTTTATTTAATATATTATTTATATTTTTATTATTATTTTTTTTAAATTTTTTTTTTATTTTTTTTTTGTTTTATATATGTATATGTATATTATATATATAATAATTTTTTTTTTAAATTTTTTTTTAAATTTTTTAAAAAAATTTTTTATTTTTTCTTTTTTTAACATACATACGTGTACGTATTTCATATGGGATGAATGGTGATACAAGCAACTGTTATTGCATGACTACACGTTGTGAAGGGTATATAAGATTCGGCATGGCCGAATATAGCACTCTTACTTGTTTTTTTAGTGTACTTAAAAATTCCCTCAACAATACAGCTTACATATTTATATCGACCCCTGTGCACAAAATTATCGTATGTTACAAAAGCTAAATTTAACAGGAGAGCGTTCTTATTACTTTTAAATATAAAAAAAAAGTATATAACACTGCTAAATACATACGATAAAATATACACAATGTTATCTACATAACTATAATGTTTTATCAGCAGCTGAATTAATGGATGTAGAACAACCAATTTGCATAAAAAAGTTGATTTCTCAAAAAAAAAAAAAAAAAAAACGTAACATACGCTAATTTCGCGCACAGGGGTCGATATGATTTATATACCAATAAAGCGACTAGTACATACACACATGTAAATTATACACTGTAATGGACTAGGGCTAGTCCAAAAGTCATCCAAATATATAGAGAAAACATGGTCGATTTAACATTTCAATGTCCTAGTCACTTCTCGATGGTACACCATCACGACAATTATACAGCTCTCGACAACAATATATGTAATTGTTAAAAAGGGCCATGTCTGCATTACGTAGGACCATGTTGTAAGTAGTCCATTTACCTGAAATGGATCACGTAGTCCAATATTATCTGTAGGGATTCTATTCAAATTGGTTTAGTTCCTACTAACACATAAGCCAACCACATGTATCTATATATAAAAGTGTGTGTGTGTGTTAGCCATAGAATCCGAAACGGTAAAACCGATCGGACTTAAACTTTGGCAAGTTGTTGTACACATTCCAGGGAGTGTTTATGGGTAGCAAAAAGTGGGCGAGGCTACGCCCATAAAAAATTAGTTATCATATTTAGCTACTTGCACTTGACCGATTTTTCTGAAACTTTTCACACATATTGAGCTATCATGACTATATAATTGCGCGATTATAAAAGTAAGCTGGGCCACGCCCATAAAAAAGTTATAATTTTGAGTTACTTGCATTAAACCGATTCTTCTGAAACTTTTCACACATATTGGGCTGTCATGACTTTACAATTTCGTGATTAGATAAGTTAGCTGTGCCACGTCCATAATAAATAGGTTATCACTTTTAGCTACTTGCACTAGATCGATTTTTCTGAAACTTTGCCTGTTATGACTATACAATTTCGTGATTAGAAAAGTGGGCAGTGCCACGCCCATAACAAAAAGTTCTAATTTTTAACTTCTTGCACTTTTTCTGAGATTTTTCTGAGACTTTGAAGACATATTGAGGTGTCATGACTATACAGTTTCGTGATGAGAAAAGTGGGTAGTGCCACGCCCATTAAAAAAAGTTAAAATTTTTAACGTGTTGCACTTGATATTCAATTTAAATTCAAAATAATTTTTTACTAATTAAGGGGCGTAGCAACGCGCGCCGGGCTTGGCTAGTATTTATTAAAATAAAAAAAAACTGTGTATAGTATCTCGTCTTTTATAAAAACAAAAAAAACAAAGCGCAGAGCGTATAAAAATTTAAGCTCCCGTTTAAAATGTTTTGTTGTTTTTCTTTTGTTTTCTGTTTTAAATTTGGTATTATCAGTTTCTTTGATTTTTTTCAAAATTAGGATTGTTTTTCCTGCTATAGAAATTTGTTTGAAAATTAGAACATCAGCTTATGTCTAGTACTCTCCGGCCACTGAGTCCACATGCCGCCTTATATAATTATTGTAGTTAATCCAATTGGATTATATTGTAGTTAATCCAATTGGATGAATAATAAAAAAGAGCTAAATATATTGATGAAAAATCTCCATCTATATAAAAACTTTATTAATAAAATATCGTTATGTTTATACCTTTAGTAAATGTTGGGTTATTTTCAATAAATATACTGTGATTCGTTATATTGCAAATAAGAATTAGCACTCTTGAAATTTGCGTTATAAAACATTATTTACTTCTACGCACTCATATAATACAATAGTTATTATATTTTCACAACTATTTAATTCAATTTGATACTCACTTATCTATATATTATGTACAACTAACTAATACCTGCTGTAGTATCCTTATATTTTTACTGTGATACTAGAGCGAGCATTTACCAAACAATGTAAATTTAATAAACAATTATTCAAAAACATCTCAAAAGTGTGCTACAAAGTTAAAATTTTTCATAATTTCAATGGTGCCAAAGGAATAAAATTAAATCAAAACTAGACTTAAGTAAATTACACAAACGAGAATAGGAATTATCTAACGAAACTAAAATCTAGTAAAACTAATTCTGTAATAATATTTTAATAATCTTAATATTGTTAGTGGGCGCAAAATTGGGTGTGTCATATTTTTTCCGTTATTAAAAAGAAAAAGCTATATTTACAAAATTTCAGCACCGCAAATTTTAAATTTGTACGTTTCTACACTTTTAATAACAAAAATTTCTGTTGTATTGACAAAAATCTTCCTTGTTTTTTTTTAGCAATTTTTTTTGCTGACGAATGAAACTAGAGATGAGATAATATATATATGGTGTCAAAAGCGAATATTTCGATGTGTTACCAGTGGAATAACAAAATTTTTAAATCCTTTGTATTTACTTTTTTGGTGATGGCATTTTAGATAAAAGTTATTTATGACCATACATATTTCTAATCAGTTCCACAGTCCGTTAAACCAGAAATAAAATTGTTATTATGAGAATTTGTTAAATTTATATGAGTAGAATATTGTAATTCGTGAAGTATCCTTCGATATCTTGATAAATTTATTTTGTTCTACTCACTGTTCTGTCCCTTTGACTAGAGCGAAAGAAAAAAAAAACAAAATTAAAACGGACTAATAATACGAACAACCATTGTGTTTAATACAAATAAACCAACTTCCATCAATACAAATGAAATACGCCAATACATGAAAATATTAAACGTACACACACATTGACATAAGGCGCACAAAATGGCAGGTTGATTTTTCATTTAAAAAGGAAAGAAAAAAATATATTGTAAAATATATATATTTTTTCTTTTTGCGTTGTTCACTTATAACATTTCACACGGGTCAAATAATTTACAAAACAACAACAACGACAACAAAAATGTGTAAAAATGTTTTTGATAAAATTCTGATGTTCATTTTGATAACAAAACTGATGACAAGGTTTATGTTGTTGTTGTTGTTGTTAGCATGTGTTGACATAAAAAACTTATTTAAATATTTATAAGCTGAAATATAAAAAATTTAAATAATGGGCTTTTTTTTAGAAAAAACTAATATTTTAAACAACGAAAACTTTAAGGACAGTCAGTGTATGCCATGATTTTATAAATCACTTTTATTCACTTGCGGAATTTTTTAATGTTGGCGGCGCTTGCTGCCGAAAATTCTGCAATACAAATTAAAGTGATTTACGAAATACTGTGTAAGGTTTCTAACATCTTCATGGAGTTCAACGTTGTTTGCCCCATTATCACAACTGTGTCTTATTAATTTACATCTTCAAAAACGTGCCACTTAATGCACACGCAAATACCACAAAAATCCATAAACATTTATGCAAAATAAAATAATAAAACCACAAGTAAATTCAATTTTGCAGACAAATCTTGAAACAATTACAGAACGATTTCCTACTCACGCAAATTATACAACAAATAACGAGCAACATTTCAGAGAAGAAAATAATGGGAATAACAAATAGAAGTGTAAAAATAAATAAAGAAAATAATAAAAATAATAATAAAAAATTCAAAACAAAATTAAGTGAGGAAATACATAAAGAAAGCGGCAAAATGTAAACAAGAGAAAAATTAATAAAAGCAGTGTGCAAAAAGCCAAGGGTGTCCCAAAATTAAGGCAGATTTAAATTTGTTGGCATTTTTGGGGAAAATTTTATCGATACGATATTGCAAAATTAATAAATTTTTATGTTAAGAAGTCTTGTAACGAGATTGTTATATTTTGAGGTTTTAAATTTTTTTTAACTCTGTAGCTCTGATATGGCAACACTGAAATGTTAAAAATCATATCTTAAGGTTTTATAGCATAACTTAGGGCTTTAAAAGATCAGTCAATTCAAATCAAATGTATTACTATGCTAAATCGGACGTTTTGGATAATAAAAAATTTGTTGATAAACTTTTTCTAGATTGATTAGATTGGTTAAATTGTTAATTGGTTATTGGGGTGGCAGTAGTTTAAAAACAAAAACTTGAGAAAAATGCCGGTGGTTAAATGGCAGATTTCAACTTCACAATTTGTTGTTGACTATCGACAGGGCTGCTTGGGGATTATATTATCTAAAAAGTGGGATGACAAGTATTGTCGTATGTCTCAGTTATTTAGCAAATAACTTAAGAAAAAAGATAAGAAAAACCAAACGTTCAAACAAACTAATTTTACATATTGTCTTGCTTGTCATATACAGTAGTTTATTAACTACATATTGTAGTTCAAAAAGCAGATAGGATTACAGCCAGACGCAGTACGCTTGCTCACTAAATATAATCTATACACATTTGTACGTCAACGAGTGATCGCAGACTATGAAGTTTTTTTTATTCTGAGGGTTTCGTTAATGAAAAATCTTTATCCCGTTTGATATTAAGATGATTGAAAAACATTTGTATGTGTACATCGCGTCATTGAAGATGCTATTGAATCATATCTGTTTGAAATTGTACCTGATTGATAAACTAATACTGGTTAGTGGCTCGATATTGAACCTCATAACCGAGAATCAAAACTGATTGATACTTATATGGAATGAAATATATTTCATACAATGATTCAAGTACTATATGAGAAATTTTCTGATCGTAAACGTTTACATTTTGGTGTTAAAGCTAGACCTCTGAGAATCTATATCAGTAAGCCCACATCAACTCTTATAAAGTACTTTTGATACAAAGAAAAACAAACAATATTTTCGTTTTAATTTTGGGAGACCCTTTAAATATAAATTACATATATATTAACAAAATTTGTTAAAGAAGGCAATTTGCTTGTAATTTAATTTTGAAAAAAAAACAAAGTATAAGTTGACACTTGAAAGCAAGGAGTAAAGTTTGCATTGAAATGCATATCATTCTGGCCTGTCATGTATTTCGGTTAGATTGAGTTTTAGCTTAATTATTTTTCCTTTTTATTCTTTATCTTCTATGTCACAATTTCAATTTTTTTAACATGTCTATATGGCAAATTATATATTGTAGCTCCTAAGAATATGCTGTATAGTTTATTTTTTTTTAACTGGTCAGTAGCGCTCCCGTCCATCAGTCTATAGGTTGCAGGTTCCGTCACAGATTATGGTATATTGCACCGCCAAATGGTCGTTTCTACACTAATCAGTTAATAAAATTAAAATTAAATGTGTCATTTTATTGTAATAATATCCAACTTTGTGGCATGCCTGATTAAATACAATTTTGCTTATAGAATATTTACATTTTATTTAAATAAAACTTTTACTATATTTTCATTCTATGCTAAATTTGTCCCCCAAATTTTTTTTAAGCCTGAAAGTAGGCTGCATAATTTGTATCTACACATTGTGCCTGTAGAAACAAATAAAATTCAAAACATAAAAATAAAAAATAACAAATTTGAAGCAAAGTAATAAGGAAAATAGAAGGTTCTTTTGCGGCCACTTTTTTCCCTTTTCCGCTTTATCTAAAATTACTTACAAAAAATATACGTCAAAACCGCCATTCTCTATATTTCTGCTACTTATTGTGTTGTATGTAAATAGTTACATTTATTTAAATTACCCCTACTTAAAAAAATTCAATAGTGTTCAGAAAAGAAATGGGCACATTACACTTGAGACAAGGCTATTTTCTATTTATTTTCCCAGTTTCGCTTGCCTTCTATTTACATTTAAATTTCTGTCTTTTTGTCTGTCTCAAACAAACAAACAAAAAATCCACGTTTTTTAATTTATATTTACATTTACATTTACATTTTGTTTGTGGTTTTTACTATTTTCGTTCTAAAGAAATTGAAATTTTATTCATAATAGTTTTTGTGCTAGATTGTGAAAAAACGTAGAGAAAAAAATTTCAAGTGCTGGCAAAAAAAAAGTTTCGACATAAACGTGGGACAAAGGAAAAAAAAATGTCATAAATTTTGTTCATGGTATTTAGATATTATTTATATATTTCTTTCGCCTTTACTGTTTATCAGTTTTATGTGGGCATAATCTTGCACAATCTGACAGTTGTCAAGATGGTGAAAATTTATGGCGAGCTTTTTAAGACGCAATATTAACTGCCTGTTCAACGATGTCGAAAGAAAACACAAGCGAACTTTCATTCGTACAAATACGTTGAAAACAAAAACAAATTTTTAGTTTTTGTTGTTGTTTTCAATATATTTATACGAATGAAAGTTCGCTTGTGTTTTCTTTCGACATCGTTGAACAGGCAGTTAGTCTCTAAAGACGGTTCGAAGGACCACAAAAACTTGAATAGTTTAAAGTATCTTAGAGTGTTACTGGACGAATTTAATCTTTTTCTTTAGCACTATTGTGCAAAATTCCTTGTTATAAAAAAAAATTATCTCGAGGTATGAAGTTTGAAGAGTTTTGAATGCTGGTTCGTAGGACCGTTCATATTTTTACAATTAAATTCTTATTATTGGCTTTCTTGAGAGTTCTGATTATAAAATGTCTTTAAAATGAAAGTTATATTATATTCAATTCAAAATTCTTTGGCAGACATTAGAAAAAATATTCTTAAAAATTTCATTAAATTATTTCAGGTCTTGAAATAAATTTCTAAAATTTAGTTAACACATTGATTTGGGATTTTGAAGGACCGCAAACTTTTTCTTAATTTAAGGGAGTTTTAATTATTCCGAAAAATTATTTATTTTCGATTGTCATTTGTAAAAGAAATGTACAATGTTTCTAAGAAAACATTGGTAACTCGAAGAAGTCTTAAAAGAAGACTCGAAGGACCACAAAATAAAGATGTTTTCAGTCACATTTAGAAAAAAGTAACTTTTTTATCATCTTTACGGTTAAATTTGTAAAAATTTGAATGAATATTTATGCAATCTAAAGTATCAAAACTTTGCACACTGTACACTATAACGTCACAACTCGAAATTTTCCAAAATTAATTTTTTTTTTCCTGAATTGATTCACAATACACATCTCCAACTACTCTAAACATTTCTTCATAACTACGTAAAGAAAACAGTATCGGTTGTGACTACCACAATTGTTGCAAATTTCAAAAGTTTGGTGGCGATTGTAGAATTTTACGGTTGCGTCTACTGAATTACATTTCGGAATATCAATATTTAGTCGGCACTTTAAATTTATGATAATTGCAATACAGATTTTATAACCAAAAAAGAAAAATTCATTTGAAACAACTGGGCTACCTTTTTTGAGTTGAAAAATACCAGTATGCCTTATGTATATTGCATTACTTTTGCATGATCTTCTGAAAATTTGGGAATTTTAAGCTGTACTTAAGTGTGCTACACTTAAAAAAAAATACGTCAGTTCTAAGGACCAATAAAAATGGTAAAATTATAAGTATTTGTTTTTAAAAAACCCCATCACTTTAAGAATACCTTAAACCTTCAAAAATCGTTAATTTGTATAACCGTTCTTACCAATTTACATATAAAAATCCTTTAAGTTAAAAACTAATAATCTGATTTCAATCATTACTAATAATGATATAACAGAGTTATAATGAAGTTTGTAAGATATGTTTGTTTTCCTTTACCACTAATTTGTCCTATTAAAATGTAAATGTAAATTTCTGCCACAAATGTTCGTGCAATTTTAAGACAAATATTTCTGACAAACAGCTATTTCATCTTAAAACTTTAAAAATAATTACTTTCTATCTAAAACGAAATTGGATAATTAGAAATTTAAAGGACAAAATTATTATATAACGATTTGAAACTTTTTCTCTTACAGACTTCATTAAGTTGCCTTTGTCTAAATAAAGTCGAAGTTCTCAAACTATGAAACTAAGTTCTCAAAATATCTTTCTAAAATTATTTCCAACAATCTTTTTGTCATTATAAACAAAGCGTTAAAAAATCCCTTGCTTCAAGCAACGCAACACAAAATATTAATGCTATAATATTATAGCATACTTAAGGGCATTAGAAAATATCATATTTATAAATCATACTTTAAAGGGTTAACAACAATATCAAGCATAGCACACCAAAGTTCAATATTGAGCCATAAACATATATGAAATATTTCTAGAGACAACTTTTTGATTTCGTGTCTTAAATATAAAAAAACAAATTTTTAAATTTAATCTTACTAAGATGAAAAAAGGATAATAACAAACAAACAAAAAACTGAAGTTGAACTACTAGAAAATCTTTTTATGATCCACTTCTCTATGTTCATAAACTTATAATATTATACAAAATGATTATTGGCAAACATACGCACAAAACGAAAAACACAAAAAAAAAAACAACGAAATATATTTCATTTCATTCGCTGTTCCAGGAGCAATAAGAAAAAAATAAAGAGCTTTGTTTAAATTCCAAACTAAATACCTTTAATAGTTATTGAAAATATTATCGGAATTTAGCAACAGCAGCAACACAAGGAAACCATCGTATTCTTGGAAAAAAAAAAACAAACAAACAAAAATAAACTCAAGCACACAAATCCTACAAAGAGAGATACAAAAGAACATAATCTTTACATTGGAAATGGAAAATATACAACAAAATAAGGGGAGTAGAACAGGGGGTTTGTCAACACACAGCAAATATAAATAAACTTTGTATGAGTTTAACGCCCCTCGTTAAGGAAACATGATGAAAAATACAATTTTAACAAATTTTTACTCACACCAACTTTCAGAACACATAATACGCACTCTAAACCAGAGATGTATATTTTGAAAATTTTTTTATGTTGTAAAAAATAAAAATATGTTTTTAGAGATTTTTTTTATTGAAAGCACTTTTAGAGAACTTAAATAGCAACGCTGAGTTTCAAAAATTTTTTGTTTAATTATTTTATTATTGCCAATATTGTTTAAACTACTGTACACTCTTAGTTATTTTTGGAATTTCTATTGTTTTTTGCAATCCAACTCTTTTATAACATATTGGTTTCTTGTGCTATAATTTTCAGACTTTGTCTCGCTGTACAGGTAATGAAATCGATATAGTAATTATAATGATAATAATTTCTCATATTTAAAAAAAAATTAAAAACTTTATAATACTGTTACGTTTTATAAATGTTGGCTTATTTCCTTTAAATAAGCCGTGAGTTCTTATATTGCAATTAAAAACACTTGAAGTTCGTTACAAAATAAAGAGCACTTTATTTTTTTAAATACACTCAGATATTGTTTTTATATCACTTTACTCATTGTTATACACCTTTATTGTCAAACTCACTTTGACACACACGTAACAAGCTCTACTGTTATACTGATCATGTTAGCTGTGTTGTTCGGCTATTTATAGTAACATAGTGGTGTTCGGTGACATTCGACAAAGTTCTCGTATGTACACACTAGTTCATTCGAAAACGGTTATATTTAAATTAAGACGTAATGTTAAGTAATATGCAGGAATAATAAAAGTGCCTAAGAGTATGCTGCACATAATAACAACTTAACATCATGTTGGAACAACCAGCGAAATAAACTAATACAAAGAAAACTACAGTAACTTAAACTACTGCAACTAAAATAAATTATAATGTAAATTAAGCTATTTAAAAAATAAATCTGTAACAATATATTTTCAAATTTATAAAATTGTTCCAGATCTTTCTTTTATAGGAAATTCTAGAAAAATTTCTTTTTATAGGAACTTTTCAATAAATTAGCTTTTCTAGAATTTTTTTTTCGAGTTTCGTTATTATACTAAGGTTTTGAGGAAATTGATTTTTATAGATATATTTTTAAAAATTTTATTTTTACAGGAAATTTTTTTAAAAATTTTAAATCTATAGGAAATATGTTAAAAGGAAATATAAAAAAAAAATTTATTTTTTCGGAAATTTTTTAGGAATTTTCTTTGAATTTCTAAAATCTTTAATTTTTATAGGAAATTTAAAAAAAAAATTATAGGAAATTTTGTTAATTATTTTTTTATGTAGAAAATTCCTCTTTTTAAAAAGGAATTTCACAAAATTTTATCTTTATCAAAAATTATTTAAAAAAATTTTACTTTTAAAAAAATTTTTTAACAAAATTTTCTCTCTTTTCATAGGGTGCTCAAAAAAAAATTGTTTTTCTAGAGAATCTTTTCAGAATTTTATTACTATAGACAATTTTTAAAAAAACTTTATTTGAAAATTTTTTTATTTGAAATTGAAAAAATTTTTAGTCAATTAGAAATTTTGTAAACATTTTATTTGTATTGGAAATTTTTTGAAAACTTTTCTTTTTATAGAAAATCTTAAATGAAATTTTCAACAAATCTGATTTTATAGGAAAAAATTTTTTACAAAGACATTTTCCAAA
This sequence comes from Phyto melanocephala, assembly GCA_941918925.1. Taxonomy (NCBI): domain Eukaryota; kingdom Metazoa; phylum Arthropoda; class Insecta; order Diptera; family Rhinophoridae; genus Phyto; species Phyto melanocephala. The sequence continues at coordinate 45,122,883 of OW799233.1, read as the reverse complement.
AAAAAAAATTCAAAAAAATTGTTTTTATAAGAAATTTCTTTTTTAAGTATTTCTTTTTATAGAATATTATAGAATATATTACGAAAATTGCCAAAAAAAAAATTTTTAACAAAACAAATTTGTTTTCAAAAAAAATTTTTTCTATAAAAATTTTTGGAAAAATTTTAAAGAAAATTTTTTAAAAATGTTCTTTTGTACAAAACCCATAAATATCAAATAAATTTATTTCTTTAAAAAAAAAAAACGAAATTCATAACACTGTTGCCATGTGGTGTTGGATGCACAAACATTTTCTACATATTCTTTTTATAAACTTCATTTAATAAGTTTTCGTTCGTCCCATTCCTGACCACGAACAGAAGTAAAAACTGTTTTACTTCTTGGCCTTCCCAGTTGACCTTTACTCCGACAATTACTTAAAATTAAAAAAAAAAGATATATGCAGCATTGGTAGAATTCAAAAAATTTTCAACATTTTTGCATTTGACTATTTTTCGAAATCGAATGACAGGTGAACAGATATTTTTCCTACGACTTTTGAAAACGATTTGTGTTATTTGATTTTTTTAAAAACTGTCGCGAAAAGTTTGGCTGTCAGTTAACTGTTGAATGTCGTGAGCAAGTGGGATGCACATATTCATACACTTGAATGAACAATTTAATGCACATGTTTATTTGAAAATAAGATTTGTAACTTATGCTGCCAAAAAAGAAATTGTATCATTCTGGCAACGTTATTAGTTTTTCGATTTCCCGGAGAAAAAAAGTGTCTATTAAAATAAACAGCAAATACACAACAATAGTTTATATACAAAGCATTTCTTAAAACTACAAACAAGTAAGAGTGATAATTCGGCGACGCCGAATCTTATATACCCTTCACAAAGTGTAGTCACGCAATAACAGCAGTTTGTACCACCATTCATCTCATATGAAATACGTACATACATATATAAAAACATACATATATAAAAACATCCCATTGTAAAAAAAATTTAAAAAATAATTAAAAAAAAAATAAAACAAAAAAAAAAATAAAAAAAGATATAAAATAAATTAAAAAAAAAAAAATATAAATAATAAATTTAAATTAAAAAAAAATTAAAAAAAATAAAAATAAATTCAAAATAAATTCAAAATATATAAAAAAAAAATTAAAAAAAAATAATAAAAATATAAATAATATATAAAATAAAAAATAAAACAAAGAAGTAAAAAAAAAATTTTTTGGGCTCAGCTGGGGTTCGATGCCTCGTTTACTCTAACCAGTATACCACGTCTATATATATGTATGTATGTTATTGTTGTATGTTGTTTTTGTGTTAAAAAAACGAGGTGGCCGGTTGTTTATAAACCGATGTTTTTGATTATCAATACCGATCTACTCCCAAATATTTCTGATATTTTAGTAGCTCACCCGGCGATGACGGGGGCTTCAAAAAGTTGATTTCAACATACACACGGACAGACTGACAGAGCTTAATCGACTCCCCTATTCATAAGCTTTCAGAAAATATACACTTTATGGGGTCGGAAATGAAAATTGTAGAAATTTCACACGGAATGACAAACCTACATATACATACCCTTTTTCACTGTGTGAAGGGTATAATAAGAAGAAAATTTAACCACTTTTATTTTTTACTGTATCGATGTGTTTATGTTTATCTGGTATTATGAGAACTGTTTTCAACAGTTTCTTCTTTTCATCTCTTTGTTAATGTTAAATGGTGTCAAAACTGGCTAAATGAAAAACTGCTACAGCAGTTGTCTTACTGATGTCAGAACACCAAAAGCATCCAACTAAGTACACGCAGCAGCCAAAAACTTTAAAAGAAAAGCAGCAAGAGTCAAGAGTTGGTGGTGAAAGAAAATGTGTGAAAACCAATATTAAAAATAAACACACGCACACATACACAAACAATCATGTTTTCTTTGTATTTTGACTTTCATCACATTGCTTCAGTTTCTGTAACACTAATACTACTTTTGAAAAGTTTTCCATCTTGAGACCAACAACACTGAAAATGAACACAAGACTAAACAAATACATGAACGAAAATTTAAAATTTAACGTATTATTTGGCTTAAGTTGTTGTTGTTGTTTTAAAAGTTTGTATAGTTTTTTTTTCTTCCATTTTTGTTATGCTTTGCCATAGTTGAAAGTTGAAAAAACTCATTTGTATTAGAAAGACAACAGCAACAAAAATCTTAACAGGGCTGTGACCTTTTCAACGATGCCAGAAATTTGTTGGAAAGTTTTTTTTTAATTTAAAAACAAATAGATTTATTTTATTCTTTATATAGATAGATAGATCAAACTTTTTGAAACATTAAAGGAGAACTTCTAATACAGAAAATTTCATACCAAAAAGATTTAAAAAAATTAAGCATCAAATTTATAAAACATATTTAAAAAAAAATAAGAAACATTTATTAGGAACAACAACTTTAAAATTTTTTTAAAAACAATAATTTGAAATTTTAAAAGATGAAGGGGCCGGAAAAGCAGTTAAAAGGGACCATGTGTAATGCCATGTGGTGTCCTTCAAACCTATTGTTTATAATTTAGTCGCTAATACCCAATTACCACGACTACTAACAGAGTCAAAATTAAGGCATTGAATAGCTATAAAAATTTTACTCGATCGTAAGAGTTTTCTGTGCTTTTGATTTCAATAAAAATTTTTTAAAATTGCACCTAATCGATTGGCGTTTGTTCCCAGAATTGAGCAGTACGTCCAAACAACAACCCTAATTATAAAAATGTGTGTTCGTTAGTGCAAACGTTGTGTGTGTTGCGCCTTTTTTGTGCCAGACATGACAAACCTTAAAAGTCAACTTTTTCAACTTTAATGTACAGATTCAAAACATACAGTTTTGTAAACTACTAGTCGAGAGCCTGACTTCAGAGAAACGCTAGACTCAAAATCAAAGCTGCATTATACGAAAGTGTGCAAAAAAATCGAATTAGTCGGTTACAGGATTTAAATTTCACTCTGACGAATATTGTGACAAGTCTTGGACTTACGCTTGCTCCAATTAAGTCGGAAGCTCAGATATATTGAACAGATACAAGATTCTTTGCATGTTGAAAAGAAACTCTCAAAAGTCTGTGCTTCTGTCTGTTTAGGAAATAATTTTAATTTTTGTCGATACAATCATTTTTAGGGACAAGGCGTATGCACAAATGCTTACTGTTTGGTAATTCGTACTGTTTTGCATAGAAATCTTTTTAAGACCATTACGGATAACGTACAGAGGCATGTAGCATACTGAATGAAAAAAATATTTACGGCAGTATTGGAATTTTGACAGTCAGGCGGCACAATTGTCGCTCAGGTCATTCAGCACCACATCTAAATTAGTTGTTCAAATAAGAAAAGTCTTGTCAAGTTATTGATGTTGTTCTACTGTGGCTCCCTGCGTATAGGGGTCACTATGATAACGCGCAGTAGAAAGAAAATTTGTCTCGAATATATCCAACGCAAATGCACTCGCAATTCTGTTGAAAACTATCAAAAGCAAAATCTCCAGACACTTTCTTGCCAGACACGTTGCCGTTGTTTGACATGAGTCTTACACCGCAATTATCGAGCCAAGGTCGAGATTGCGGGCGGTATTGACGGATCACTGGATAAAGGGGAACATATACGCCAACTCGGATGACTCTGAAACTAAAATTGTCAAAGCTGACTGCCTTGGCTGCAAAGAGACACAGAACCCTAGGCAAATATAAACAAGACAACCTCGCTGAGATATCTGAAGTCAGACTGAATGATCTACTGAGAAATCTCACGGTTACCGGGTGGATCTAAATATAAATGAAAAAAGGTATGAGACACAGGATAGCCCAGACCATCTCTAGCTCTACTTCAATAGATTTAATTAGATTGGGAGATGTTGGATCTGCGACGCTATGTAAAACGATGTCATGTTCAGAGCATAATGGCATACAGACTCCTTTTTGGACAAAATAATAACTATTTCTTTTAACTTACGTAAGCGACTTTTTATACCCTTCACCTGTCATTTCGTTTGTAATTTCTACAATATTGATTTTCGACCCCTACAAAATAAATAGTTTTTAAAAGCTTATGACTAAGGGACTCGATTAAGCATTGTCCGTCTGTCCGTGTGTTGGCTTACTTTTAGAAGCCCCCACATGTCATTTAGATCTGCATGTGATGTCAATCTATTGCAAACATCAGGTAAAGAATATCTATTGCAATTAAGCACGATTGTACAATAACTTTCCGAAAATGAAGCAAACGAATACGACCACCTCTGTTTTTTCCCATATTTTTTGACCTCAAAAGCACTTTTTTTCAGTTTAATATATAGAGACGCTTGTTTCTATCGATATATATCATATACCTCTTGTGATATTCTAGCAAAATTTTGGATAAATTCGTTACTAACCGACAAAGTTATTGGCAAAAATAATTATGAAAAATATATATTTTTTTAAATTTATATCAAACTATTGATGTTCCTAATTCATTTTTGAATTTGCTAAAGTCCACAGTATACAAACCGCAACCTCGAAAATTATTGCCGAGAAAAACTAACAAATCGGTTTAAAACTGACTGAGCTATAAGCAAAAAACTAAAAATTCGTCGGTGTTTTTCTTAAAATTCACAAACGATAATCAATTTTTTTCAGCCTTTGGACAACAAAGAGGAACGATATGGGCAGCAAAAGAAAGGGCTGGACCATAGAATACTAAAAAAATTCTTCAATCCAAGACGATCGCTAAAAATGACCAAAAAATGGCGTACTTTTAATTTATATAAGGGGCAAATCTAATAATTAAAAATGTTCTTACTGCAGCCCCTTCAATATTGTCATCAAACGAAAGAACTTTCCCAGTAGAATACGGGTAGCAATGAAAGGTTTAAATACAAGATGACGTCTGAAGCAAAATGTTTATTCATTGGCGTAGTCGAACATTTTCTCTGAGCGTGACTGAGATTATTTTCTATTTTATAAATATACTAGAAAAGCCCGGCACGCATTACTACGCCCCTTAATGAATAAAAATGCATTCTGAATTTAAATTTAATATCAAGTGCAAAAAAGCTAAAAATTTAAAATTTTTTTTAATGGGCGTGGCACTGCCCACTTTTCTAATCAAGAAATTGTATAGCCATGACACAAAAATCGGTCCAGAGCAAGTAACTCAAAACTATAAATTTTTTATGGGCGTGGCCCTGCCCACTTTTCTTATCACGAAATTGTAAAGCCATGACAGCTTAATATGTGTGCAAAGTTTCAGAAAAATCGATCCAGTGCAAGTACCTCAAAATTATAACTTTTTTATGGGCGTGGCCATGCCCACTTTTTCACACATAAACACTCCCTGAAATGTATACAACAACTTGCCAAAGTTTGAGTCCGATCGGTTTTATAGTTTCGGAGTCTATAGCTAACACACACACAGAGTTTCACTTTTATATATATAGATTAAAATTGAATAGTAAATTTTTTCAAATCCTGCTCTTGTGGTTTTGGATTGTCATTGCCCCCCAGAATTGTATAGTTACATCAATGTCTTTAATTCTAAAAAAAAATAATATTTTTGAAAAGAAAATTTTTTTGGCTGCTTGATTTCAGTAAAATTTTCTTTTTTAAAAAATTCTTTTATCTACTTAACTAAAACAAAAAAATCAACGCAATAAACAAATAACATGTAATTACTATACAAGTGAGAAAGAGGTAACAAATATTAGTATGTACAACTATACAATGGAAAAGGTGGGGCAATTAAAGACAGCGCAACACAAAACTTGGTATATGAAATTCGGATATCGAAAATGTATTCAGAACAAATTATTTAAATTTCACACGGCTGACTAGAAAAGAAATACGTGTTTCATTAGCACTCTGCTCAATTTGATGAGCAGTGAGTTTTTGTTAAATTTTTTTTCTATTTACAAGAATTTTTTTTAATGAATTAATAATGAATTAAGAATCTAGGAACCACTTATTAAAACTTCTAAATATTAAAATTCTTTTTTTTACTTTTTGCTATGCTAATATTAGTTTTAGAAGAGATTTTGCTGTGAGTTAAAATATTAAAAGTCACACAATATTATGAGCTGCAGTTAAGCCTGCTCTCATCCGGTTTGTAATAAATATAAATTAAGAATTGTAACACAATTCTGAATGAAAAAAGGGAAATAAATAAACAAAAAATTAAAAGAAAGTTCTTTGTAAATTTATTGCAAGTTTTCTTAAACTGTTAATAAATTGTGAATCATTACTAGTGCACATTGCGTTGGTTAGTTGTGAGAAAAACTTTTGGCTGCTCATTAAAAATTTAAAACATACTTTGAGGCTTAACAAGCAATAACAACAACAACAACAACTACTATTACTACAAAGTATGTAGCTTACAAAGTAAAGTCTACCTTAAGGTTGTGCCTATTTTATTTGCAGTTTTTCTTTTATTTAAGTTTAACATTTATGTTGGCTAGAATAACATCAAAAAAGAACAAGCGAAAAATTTGCCAAGAATAACAGTAAATTACAGGTAAATATTTAAAAGCATTTTAAGGAGCATTTCAGAGGTAAATTAAAAGTTCAAGAGTTTTTTTTATAAATCATTTAAACTGCAAAAAAATAAAGAATCTTTAACTATTCTTATGACATTAAGATTGTTAACAATTTTCTACACGTAGAATTTGATTTACTATTTGTCAACAATTGCATATGCTGAAACTTTTTTCTCCTTCAACTTTTAGAGCCCACTAAGTAGTTAACTAAACTTTATTTATTTTTCGGAAGCAAATTGACTAAGTAGTAGACAAAAAAGGAAAAAATAAATAAAAAGTAACAAAAGAAAAACAAATTTTCTCTTCTAATACAATAAATCGATAATCACATAAGTACTTTATACTTTTAAACAACTCGTAGATCGCCCACTAAGTTTCTACATCCTGTGTTCTTTTCCAGTGAATCGGGGCAAGATGCTGGTAATTTTCTTATTCTCTTGTGCTAAAGTTTTCTTTATTTTTCTTTTGAATTAAACAATTCTATTACAACTTTAGCAAAGAGTTCTAAGTGTCATTTTTGTTGCCTTTGTATTCTGGTGAAGTGCGTAGATAAAGAGGAGTAACAACAATACCATAGATGAAAGCTAATAGGAGCTTTTTATAATTTAATCTATATATATAAAAATCAATGTGTGTTTGTATGTTTATATGTTTGTATGTTTGTTTGTGCTTTATAGACGGTTAAACGGCTGGACCGATTTCCTTGAAATTTTCACAAAATCTTCCTGTATGTCTGAAAGGAACTAAAGGCTATACTTTGGTTTGAAATTGTAAGTGGGCGGGGTGCCACGCCCTATTAAAGAATGAGTATTATATATTATATATCACAAAAGTTAATGCAGCTAGAGTCTTCAAATTAAGTACGCTAAACTTTGATATCTACACGAACATTTGGGTAAAAAATGGGCGGACTTGCAATAGTAGGCGTGGCCACATGAATTAAATACTAAAATTCGTATATCTGGAAAAAGATATCGATTAGAGTGCTAAAATTTTTCAAAAGCAACTTTGATATTCAAACAAAAATTTATGGAAAAAATGAGTGCATTAACAATAGTGGGCGTGGCACCTGCCATATGAATTAAATACTAAAATTTGGGTTGGCGAAGCACACCGGGTATTAGCTAGTAAACAATAAAAAAGAAACACACAGAAAAAACAGCATCGGTTGTTAGTATGTGACCTTCTCTCAGAAAAGGGACCTGGTTTGTGAAAATAAAGTTTTGAGTAAAACGCATTTAAAGTTTCATAACGCATTATTACTGTGAGCTCACCTTTAGTTAGGAGATGCGATTTGGTATGGTTAGTTATGATTGGGTGCCGACTTTGGTGACGGTATGACGTATTTTTTTCGCTTTTAGTGTGACAATACCTTTGCTATTGTTGCTGCTCTGTTTGTTATGAACTCGATACTTGATTTTAAGCCGCAACCAGTGACCAACGCAACAACATTTTTATGTGGTAAATAAATTCTTAGCAGAAATCTAACTCATTTCAAATACCAGAATCCACTCTTAGGTCCAATCCCGTTTTTCGACACATTAGGTACCTTTTCTCGGAGAAGGTCACAGAAGGTCATAGAAAAAAAGAACAGCATCGGTTGTTAGTACTAAAATTGTTTGATTGTGACAACCAAATTTGTATGATTGTATCACATAATTTCGTAATATTCTATTGCGAAAACCAAACCATTCGAATAAAAGAAAATGGACATAAAAATTATAAAATTTAAAAAATGGCTGAAATTAGCGAAGAGAATGATTGCCCACAAGGAAAGTTTACTATTCGGGGTTTAATTGCATTTACAACTGATAGCAATTTAATAAGTATTAATAGAAATCTTAGTCAATAATATGTATATATTGTGTCAGACTTAAGACATGCGTAATCTGTAAAAGCTTATAAATGTACGACCCGTTATCTTTATTTAGCACCTCAACAGGTGGTATATCTGCAGGCGCCTATTTTAACTTTTAACACGCAATGACAACACAGCAACTAGTTAATTGGCATAAGTTAGTAAGATGTATGACCAAACACAACAACACTTTTCCATGTCCAAGTAAAGGGTAAGTTTTTGAAATTATTCAATTTGATTCTAATGCTGTTAAAATTTTTTGAAAAACACAATTTTATCAGAATAGCAGACACAGCTGATCTGACAATGCCGCGTCCGATCTACCACAGTTTCAAGTAGTTTTTTGATAACACGGCTTGAATTTATTGAGTGCTGACTTCGATTTGTTTCAAGGAAGCAATTGTCTTTGGATAATTGGCGAGAAATTTATCCGTAGTTGCTTAGCATAAATCGTAGACTTAATTATATTTCTTGTTACACCCTTTACAGGAATATAAGGTTCTGTATAGGTTTGTAAGTACGTGTGAAATATCAACAATATTCACTTTTATGTAGGGAGAAGTCGATTGAAGATTAACCGTTTGCCCGTGTGGGTGTTGAAATCAGTTTTTTTAATCTAAACAACATCGCAAAGACCCATGTGCAATACCAAAATTTCAAGAATATTCGAGAGCAGACCGGTATTGAAAATCAAAATAATCGGCTCATAATTTCCTGAGATATCAACAAATAAACATGGCTGCCTTTGTTTTTTTCTCTTATTTAAAAAATTAAATTTTTTTTCCTAGGGCTGGATAGTTTGTCGATTCGTTTGTAACTATTTATAGATTTTTTTTTTTTGGCCACTAGAGATATTCATGAATACAGCAAACTACTAAAAAAGTTTGAAATCCTTGATGGCGTCTGAAACTAAAAGGGAGATTTTTTCAATACCACCAATATCGGTATCAAATAAAGGAGCTTGAGTAGTAGAATACAGTTAGTTATGTTAAATTCAAAATCAAGGATGGCGTTCGTTTTGGCCATTATATTTTGGGTGCCCCGGTGGACTAGTCAGTAGAGGACTATTCAGTAGTTTGGGGTTGCGGGTTCAATTCCCCCCAGATACTTTGGACAAGTCTGCTTCTCTTTCCCTTCTATTCTACCTATTTCTATTCTTCTCTCTATTAAGGCATCAAAATGGGCCTTAATGGTCTCCGGGTGGGGTTGTAAGGGTAACTTTGCACCAGCCTTACCTACCTACCTATCTACCTTATAACTTTCCACATCAATGTTAGAGTATTATCAGACTCTGCACAGCCGAATATAGCACTCTTAATTATTGTTGCTGAAAGTTGTGCATGTATTCAGTTTGATTGTATACGAATGCAGTTCCGCCCACAATCGGCGAGTAAATTTAAGACCTGAGACATGCAAATTTAATTACAAAATATTAAATAAACTTTCTTTCTAAACAATAATCTTGTAACGTTTTTTTAAAGAGATGTAGAATCTAAGGAAAACTGTTCATACATTCAGGTTCTTAAAAAAAAATGTTTTATTAACTTTTTTTATAAAAATTTTCCCCCGTTGAAAACTTTGGAAATTTTTTCTGTTTTAGAAACTTTTTGTTAAAATTTTCTGTTCAATTTCAAAACTTTGTTTCACATACAAATTTCTCATTATTTTGCCGTAAATTTTTTTATTTCATTTATTTTCATTAAGGAAAAAACTAAACTTTTTAATATTTTATAACGATTGTGCTGATTAAGGAGAAAGACTTATGTGTGTATTAAATTACTTCACCCTCACTCTTTTCCAAAGAAATTTCACATTGTTTTTGTGTTTGTAAAATTGGTTTTCCTCTTTTCCTTATACCGTTTCTACCTGCGCTGGAAAACTTTCTTTCTTATCCTGTTACATTTTTTATGCCTTCAGTTGCACCACTAACTCATTATAATTGCTAATTAAATTTATTATTTATGGTTTTTCCAAAAAAAAAGGTAATAAAAATAACAATAACAATTATAATAAAAATTATAAAAATTATGTAGATGCGAAAAGGGGAAATGTACTTTTAATTACAGCAGCGATATTTAAAACACCTAAAGGTAGGCAAATCATTTTATGTATCATTAGTAAAGTGTAATTTACAAATTTTATGAATACGGGATTTTTTTAAATTCTCTTAATTAATATTTACGCATACAATTATTTAGTGTAAGTACATAATTAATAATTATGTATGAGCCAATTAACTGGCTTTATACAAGATATGATGGCCCGCTTTAGCGTACGACATCATAAAGCTGCTAGAAAGAATAAAAATCGGATTCCCTATTTGCATTCCCATACTACATTACACAGTTCGCTGAGATAAGATTCTTGGCGCTTGTACTTTAAATAAAGTTAAATTAAAACGAAATTTAAAAATTGCGTGACTTGTCTCGGAAAACTGACCAGATATTTTTTTGTGTTAGCAAATGCTTTTGTGACAGGAAGTCTTTTACGGCGGTTGTCATAACCAAAATTGTAGTTGGCAATATTTATTTAGTTCTTTCTGCGACATACACCACTTAACTGTATAAAAGATCAAATGAAACCAGGTAGAAAAGCAGAAGCTTTTTAAATTAAACACTTTTGTAAAGAAGTATGTTATTGGAGAATTCACAGAAATTACCGCTGGCATGAGTTCGAAATTTGTTCTTTGATGTAAAAGAAACTTATGGGAAATTGCCAAATTTTCCATTAACAAAATTTTGTTGTATGAAAATCTGTTTCTGATCTGTTTGACAGTGGCATTTAAAAGTTAATTTGGAAAAACAATCCCAGGCAACTAAATAAGAAGAGAATCAAAGGAAATTTCTTAAGCAGCTGCAGGTGACAAGCGAAATTATTAAATACTTTCAAAGTACAAAAACAATAAATAAATTAAATATCATTATGAAAGAATGTTCAACAATAAATTTGTAAATGTATTTCTATCGATGTGTGGTATAGAGCTTTCTTTTAAGGACGGATTGATGTTAAACAAGTAAGAGCGCTATATTCGGCCGTGCCGAATCTTATATACCCTTCACAACGTGTAGTCATGCAATAACAGTAGTTTGTGTCACCATTCACCCCATATGAAATACGTACATACATATAAAAACATACATATATAAAAACATCCCATTATAAGTTCACGTATGTATGTTAAAAAAACAAAAAAAAAATAAAAAAAAAATTTAAAAAAAAATTTTAAAAAAAATTATTATATATATAATATATATAAAACAAAAAAAAATAAAAAAAAATTAAAAAAAAATAATAATAAAAATATAAATAATATATTAAATAAAAAAAAATTTAAAAAAAAAATCTTAAAAAAAATTTAAAAAAAAATTTTTTTGGCTCAGCTGGGATTCGATGCCACGTTTTCTCTAACCAGTATACACGTTTGTATGTATGCATGTTCGTAAATCGGTACAAATCACATTGAAAATATTTATATAAGGCCTGTCACATATTTTAATCAAAGATATTTTAATTTCGATCGATTTTGTTTTACCTTTTTCAGATTCCGTTAATTGTTTTTAAAACTAATTACTTAAACTTTTTGACAAAAGTCTCACCCCTGCACTATGTACCGTTATTTATTAAGGTGCTGTTATTAAGTGTTCTTTCTCCAGAATGCTTGTACTGGATACTTGGCTATTGATTAAGGAAAGTTCGACAGAAAGTGAGCGTCGAAATCGTGTAGTTCACAGTTTAACGGAGTAACTGCCAGATGCGGAACATTTAAACATTGAAAGTCTTAAAATAAAAGTAACCAACATTTGTAAACGATTTGTTACCTATTGGAAACAAGTTGATCGATCACGTTTGCGTATTGTCAATAAATATAGTGACTGGCTTGGTGAAATCGAAGTTTGTGAACTGTCTGCTTAGATCAAGCAGTTATTGATCGGTCTCATCATCTTTTGCAATGTCTTTCGTGGGGATACCAAATTAATAGTGTAAAATTTAGAGATTACTCGTTAGGAACCGCGCGAATGCTTATTAATACGTATCCATGGCATAATTTGCCTGCTTCAAGTAATAAAATGTTAATTCATGAATCGGAAATAGATGAAGACTGTCTAGTATCCATAGGCGAACTCTCTGAAGAAGCCGCTGTATCTTGTAATAAATTATTAAAGCAATTCAGACGAGACAAAACGCGGAAAATTGTGTTGTGTTGTCACTCACACTGATCTTTTGTGTAGACTTCTTCTAAATTCGGACCCATTGGTTTCTTCTTTACGTAAATTACCACAAAAGAAGAAGACTATGCCATCACCTGAGGCTTTGCGTATGTTAAGTTTTTGAAAATAATGTACAAATGTTGTATTAAATTGCCGTTATAAAATTTATTATTATTTTTTTAATTAATAACTAAAATTTTTGGTAAATAAATTATTATAATATTAAATTTACAGACTTTTCATTTTAAACTAATTGGCCCATAAATGATGACTATAGCTGAGTAAACTACGTATGACCGCCTTCCTTAGAAACTTGAGCTTGCCCAACCATCGCCCCTATAATAACGTTGAACAACTCAATTATGACCACAAGTAGACACCTTGCTAAAGAGCTCAAGACTATTTAAAGATTTATTGTGTTTTTTTCGCTACGAGACTAACCACATTGAACAGCAACATAATGGGCTTTTCGATCCGATCAATCCGAACAGGTCACCAAGTAACTTTTTCTGTTGCCCAAAGTCCGATCAAGCTCGAGCATCAAACTTCCGAATTTGTTTTCCTGCAAATAAAATAGACGACAGCCTATAAGTGTACTCCGATGGATGGTCGCAAAAAAAAAGGCTAGGCAAGTTCTCTTAGTAAATTGATTGGGTCCTTGACCAGGATTCAGATGGGTCCAAGAATGCGATACATTTTATGCCACCTTGTTAAAATTTCTTGATCAATTCAATTGTTGCCTTACTTTTCTTAAAGAAGCAAATTGCGAATTCAATTCCACTACCGAAAGAAAATTATCTCTGTGACTTGGCAATAAATGAAATTTTTGGAAGATAACAACAACAATATCTATAGAATATTGTTAGAGACATATAAAATGGGTGGATAAATGTATTATTTAAAAAAAAACGTATTTTTTTTATTATTTGCAATATAAAAACATCTGTAATCCACTGTGTGTGTATGATGACTTTTCTTATGTTTCACCCATAATGAGTCAAAGTTTTTGATGGTGCTCAATAACACATAACGATTTTTGTTGTTGTTTGTTTTTGACGGCTTATTAAAACGACTATATCTGGTATACATATTATAGAAGATAAAAAAATGGAAATAAAAATAGAAAAAAAATGAAACATGAAACATGTAATATTCTACTATTTAGCACAAGTGTTGCCAACAATGATTTTAAGTTTTTCCACTAAAAACCAACTGTAATGTTGGCCATTTGTTACAGCGGGTTTATCCGTTTACATTATGTGTTTGAACATCAAATTTGTATGCCCTTAAAGCCTATAAGTAGGCTGTGAAATAAAACAAAAAGTAATAATAAATCTAAGAGAAATCAAAACAATATGTTTCCTATGACTGGCAGTGAGCGCATATACAAAACATTATCCAGCAACTAATCAAGTTACAGTTTTGTTAAGCATTAGAGGGAGTGGAGGAGTAAGACGAGTAGAAGGTGGAAGTATAGATTTCAAAAGCCATAACTGTAAAAACTACAGCAAACATATAAAAATAAATAGGGGTTTATTGTGAAGCATATACCTACATCTGCAGCTTAAAAAAATATACATATAAAAATGAAAATATTGGAAACGTTTGTTTTGTTTTATTTTATGGCCCTGAAACAAATGAATCAAAAATAAAAATCAAAAAACAAATTTATTACATAAATTACAACAAGATGTCTGTAAGCCCTTGATTTTTACTTTATATCATATTTAGCAACGATTATGATATATTTCTATCACGGAGTAGAGCCAGGAGCCTTAGAAGTGGGAGGTAATGGTCTGTTTCTTAAATGAAATTTATTAACATTATCCTGCTCATAAAAATTGTTAGACAATAAACTAACTGAGATTTATGTATATACGCCGAAAAAGAGATACTAGTTGAAGTACCATAGAAAGGTTATTGTTTCCAAAAGTTTTTGGTATTTACAAAAATTAAATAAATCTTAAATGCTTGATGTTTGAGTGGTCGTATTAAGGATACGAATTTATTGAACTTTTAATGGAGAAAGAGTAATTTAGAAAATTACGGACTTTATTGTAAATATAAAACACCAGCGGATAATATTGCTTCTTTGGTCTAGATTCAAATTAAAAACTTATTGCTTTTATGGTGTAAGAAAATTTCATATTTTTCATATGCTACTAAGTGATAAAATTGTGTCTCTGGGTTCGCCAAGAATAACATAATTAAGGTGGTCGTAATCCAGCAGCAGCATGCAATGATTAAATTATATCGTTTCGTTTATTATATTATGTTTATATATATATTATATATTAAATAAACCCCTATAATCATATTATTATGTGTCATAACCATAAAATAATTTAAAATTACCATAATATGATCTCTCAAAATTACAAAATCAAAAAATATAATTTCAAATAGTCGTATCTTCAATCAATTATTGTTTTTCGATTTTTGTTATACGAGGGTTGCCTTTTATGATTAGGGGCAACAAATATATATCAACGAATAGAGCTTTATTGCTATTCGCAATATTCTTTATGAACATCAATACAGTTTTGTAAAAGTGTGAACCAATTTTTGTAGCACTCCCTCCCTTACAATTGAGGTACATGAATTATTAACACATTAACATCATCATCAGATATTGACCTCGCATTTTATTTTTTATATTCGGAAATGAAAATAAGTCATTCGTTGCTATGACAGGACCGTACGGCAGGTGACTCATTGGCCCTTCACACACTAGACTAAGATTTAAGCTATCAATTTTTGTTCTTTTCGTAACACAAGGTAATAATTGTTCCTGGCATAATTTGTATATGTGTATAAAGCTTTTGTGTGTATTAGTGTTTTTTTCTTTCATTTGAAGTTTGACTTTGCGTATAAATTTAAAATCCACGCTAATATGGTGGAAATGTGTTAGACAGCGTATTGTCTGTTTTGAGCTGAAAAACCAAGTAAAAATATTAGTAAAAGCAAAACAAAACATTTTGGGCATATTTAAATAGTCAATATAAGGCCAATTCATTGCCTTTCTAAAAGCAAATATGCATGAAAAGTCTGCTTACGCGACCAGCACCCATCTTCTTTTAAATTCATTTTTACACCAAGACGGTCAACTTATGACTAAATTCCCTCTGATGAAAACAAAACTGTTGTTTTTTAAATGTATATATATTGGTTTTATGCTGCTAGTGCGGGGTTAAGGCTGGTTAAAACTTTACGCCAACAAAAAACCATACTTTTCACCTCCTTTGCCTACAAACAATCATTTTGTTCTGGCACAATTAGTCTAATGTGTGAAGGGCCATTAAATCCATGTATTGAATGCTCAAGCAGTCTGCTCTTGTCTGAGCCGATGTATGCGAGCTGTCGCATTGTCATGGTGGGGATTTATTCGTCTTGGGCAGTTGGGTTTTATTATTTCTGTCGTTGGTTGTGGACCACACAGAAGTCAGCGTTCTACGTTGCGCCAATGGTACAATTGAAACATGCAACTATTTGCTTCGAAGTGTTTCGAATTTTTGAAGACCTGTAAAGTAGACTGCTGTTTTCTTTTGGGATCATATAATATCATACACACGTTTTGAAGCACCTTGTTTACATTTTTACAAATTATGTGGGAGCTAACGCGATCAAATCTTTTTTAAGTCAACTGTTCATACAATATTTGTCGTTCCCACTAATATTTAAGGTTGTCTTAGTATCACGTTAAGTTACATAACGATCTTGCAGTATCATTTCACGCACAGCACCAATGTTTTTTAGAACAACAAGAAAGTTTGGACGTCGTTAAGCGTATAACGGCCGCGATTGAATTCAGTAAATCATCAATAAAGACTGGTCTTTGAGGGTGCTTCTACACTAATAATCGAATTGAGTTAATCGATGCTCAATTTTTTCAATTGCGGTAAAAAAGACAAAAAGCGTTCGTTAGTCAAAACGTTATAAGTAGGCATGTTGTCAAGAAAGTCAAACTTTACTATGGAAACGTCAGTTGTCTGATTGCTATGCTTGGGTTGCCCAATTTCGAAATTCAAAAGGCAACTCTTGTACTGATTATAATTAACTTCTTAACACTTTATTATTCATGTAATTTAATTCAAAATTTTTTAAAATTTATGCACAATATCTATACATGTCAAACATAAAAAAAATTTATAAATTATTCAACAAAGATAATATATTGACTGCTTCATATCCATGATGTTGGTGCATCTATTATTTTATGGTTATTTTTTTAACGCTTATAAAAGTGCTTTAAATTTAAAACAAAGTCATATTTTTGCAAAG
This sequence comes from Phyto melanocephala, assembly GCA_941918925.1. Taxonomy (NCBI): domain Eukaryota; kingdom Metazoa; phylum Arthropoda; class Insecta; order Diptera; family Rhinophoridae; genus Phyto; species Phyto melanocephala. The sequence goes on along the minus strand of OW799233.1, from coordinate 45,105,978 downwards.
ATGTCATACTATGTTTGTCGTAATAAATTTCTTAATCATATTATTTTTCAACACAACCATAGCAAAGTCTTCACTAGAAATTAGCATGTCATTTCATTATTATTAGCGATAAAAAAAAATTTTATATAAAATTAACTATAACAGTGATCTATAACATGATCGTTTTGAATATGCTTTTTCTCTTTTACATTAACTGAGCACAATTATTGAGTATTTATTTTATTTATTGTGTATGTCTTAACTTACCTTAAAGGTTTTAGTGTTAAAACAATTGTAAAGAAGCTTACCTAAAAGTAGAAAAAATAAATACAAATTATTTTGGAATCTGAAAACTACTTTAAAATATAGAACAAACAATTTAATTTATTCTCTTCTGTTAACTGAAGAAAATCCCTCAAGTCTGCTTTAACTTAAAAATCTTTCACAAGCCTTAATTGCCACTTGAAGAATATTTTCAATTACAAAAATTTCACAAAATTGTTTGCTAAATGACAATCAAAAGTTTAATCTGCTAAATGCGATTAGCAGCTCCAGTTTGTAAATCACTTCACTTCACCTCACTTTTAAAATATTAAGTTCATATAAAAAGTTCCTAAACATCTAAAGAATTTCTATATAAGTACATAAAGTTTTCTCAAGTGCAAGAAAGTGATTTACAAAAAAAGGGGGAAATTTAATCACATGTTAGGTACATTATCAAATGATGATAACGAAGTACATAGTATTTTCCAAGCATTAATTTCGATGTTTCTTTTTAACTTTGTAGCTTTACAACAGTTATTTTAGAAAAGAAATTTACAAAAACATTTACTCTCCTTTTAACCCAGTTAAGTGTGAACGTTCCCAGCAGTCTTTTACTGTACCGACGCTTTTCAAATATGTATGTTAGTTCTTTTAAAACTGACACTCACTGTATGAAGTATATTTTATTGTGCGTATTTTTAGAGATGGGAGATATTGTTACAGCAAACAAAGAAAAAACAAAACGAAAGATAATATCAACTTCTGTTGCCATCATTATGGTGGCGTTTATGAGTGTAAGATAAAAACAAAACGTTCAAAAAAAATAATAATGAAAGCATCAAAAAGGAAAATAATGAAAAACAAAAAAATATCAGAAAAAGCTAACCAAAAAAAAAACCAAGAAGTCTATTAAGGAGTTTGGGTGCTTGGTATGTGTCTATGTATATAAAGTTGTGATTATCTTAATTTTGTAATACACAAAAAATTATACAGCCAACACATGCCTACGAACTCATCAAATATGCAGAAGAGTGAAGACAACAAAACATAAAATAATATACATACACTCATATTGTATAAATAAAAACTTACATATGCACAATAGATTGATATGAATATGTACGTTTCTCTCGTGGTGTGCGCGTGTGGGAGTGTACGTGTGTGTTAAATATGCCAATAAAAAAGAAAACATTTAAATAGTACTATTTTTGCAGCATTAAATATCATATTAGGTCTTTATTAATATGCCGTATAATGAAGACCCCACATACACAACTTTGTTAAAAAGTATAGTCTACTTTTAGGAAGTCTTAATTATAACGAAAAACATTTGATAAAAGTCTATTTTTAAACGAATTAATTGGAAATCTCTAATAATAAATTGAAAATTAAGAAAAGTTTGCAGATTCTTTTTATAAAAGATTATTAAGTCTTCATAATTTGAAATGCAGTATTTATTACTAAAAAGTGAATGGAGTGAGATAAAGAGATTGGCTTAGAAGAAAAACAAAATTGAAAAATTGTATCTTAAAGAACATTGAATTGAATTTTTAAACAAAACTACAATGTGTGTGTGTATCTGAGAAAAAAAACTTACATTGAAGAAAGAAATTTCAAAATTGTCGGTGTAAAAATTTGCACCAAACTTTTAAATTGCAATAAAGGACCATTGTTTTAGTGTTTGAGAAATAGACTTTCATCAAACTTAGACGGTATTTTTAAAACCTAAAAATTTTTCTTAATTAAATGGATAATTTCATGTCATGATTGTTAAAATATAATTTCGTTCAAGTGGCTAAAGCGTGCATGGTGTAAACTGAGTGGTAAATTTTTCTACGCCCTTCGCAATAAATCAGGCTGTTATCCAGAAAAAAGTCTGTAATATTTGCTTCGAATAACTCGATCGTTTCTTGTTTATCTACATAGACCTGGTACCTTTCACATCTGCAGATAAAATGATCTAATAACGTTAAATCACATAAACGAAGTGACCAGTTTAAAGATCCATTTCTTGATATTCTTTTTTTTTTTGTTTATCAAATATTTCCTTTAGTAAAGCAATTGTATACTGCGCAATGTGACATGCTCATCGTTACTACAACGTTCTGACCATAGATATTTGATAAAACATATGAAGCAATGATTGCACCCAATGACAGATTGACAAACGGGCAGACGGTCAGGGCTTAAACGACTCCCCTATTCATAAGCTTTCAGAAAGTATATACTTTATGGGGACGGAAATGAAAATTGTAGAAATTACAAGCGGAATGACAAAGCTATATACTATACCCTTGTGCACCACATGAGAAGGGTATAAACACACAATTCAATAAAATGAGCAGTGTGTTGGCTGAGTAAAATTTGAACAATTTTATTTTGTTCTCAATACATTGTGAATTATAGAAAAAAGTTATTTAATAGTTTCTATATTTTGCTTTCCTTATTTCCCTCTCTTAACTATTATCTAGTGGTAAAAGTAAATGTGTGTCCTCTCTCTTATATTTTTGGTATGTAATATTTTTTTATTGCGTTGAATTTTTGGATTTGTGCAAAAAGTACAAAAAATTATTAATTCAACAGCCAAAACATAATCAATTTCATTGTTTAAAAAATGTATAGTTGCGTTATTATTATTTTTACAGAATGTCAGTCTTTTCTATTGTTGTATTGGTCTAAACAATATACGAATTTTTTAAACATTAATTAAAAAAGGATTCCGAAGATATTTTTAATATAATTAAATTTTAATTTGTAAAGATAAATCCAAAAATGCTTAAAAATTTTTTTTAATTTTAACTAACTTTTCAGTACATGAAAATTTTTTTTAATTTTCCTTTAAGTTTATTCTTTGGTGTTGGTGTTCAGTTTTGTGTGTGTTTAAAATATTATCAAAAATGCTCTGTGTTTCATGCTTAAGCACATTATACTGCATACAAAAATATATTGTTACGTTTATACTTTTTATTAACGTTGGCTTATTTAATTTAAATGTACTGTGAGTTCTTTTATTGCAATCAAAACCACTTGAAATTCGTTATAAAATTAAGAGCACTTTATTTACCTTAACACACTCAGATATTGTTGTATAGCACTTTACTAATTTCACCTATTGTTATACACTTTAAATAAACACAGTTAGCTCACACTTAACAAGCTCTACTATTATACTGATCATGTTGGCTGTGGTGTTCGGCTATTTATAGTAACAAAGTGGTGTTCGGTAACATTCGACAAAGTTCTCGTATGTAGACACTAGATCATTCGAAAACCGTTACATTTAAATTAAGACGTAATTTTAATGTTAAGTAAAATGCAGTAGCAATTCTTCCTTATTTTTCGAAAGTCTTTAAACATTTATTACATAGACAAATATATGAATATGTTAGAGACAATAACCTATTAACTGATCGTCAGTCAGGATTTAGACCTCAACGTAGTTGTATCACAGCATTATCTGATGTCATAGAGGAAATTCGGAGTAATCTTGATGAGAAAAGAATATCATATTTGGTATTATTGGACCACTCTAAGGCCTTTGATACTGTGCATCATAAAATGTTATGCCTAAAATTATCAAAATTATTTAATTTTTCATCGCTTGCTGTTAGACTGATCTTATCGTACCTTACTAGTAGATCGCAATCGGTTATAAGTGGTGATTTAGTTTCACGTCCGCTTCAAATTACAAGAGGTGTTCCACAGGGTTCCATACTTGGACCGTTGCTATATTCGTTATATGCTAATGACTTACCACAACAACTACTATATTCTAAAATACATATGTATGCTGATGACGTTCAGTTGTATATTAGTTGTTCCAAGGAATTAATCACAGAAAAACTGTGGGAATTGAATAATGATTTGGAGAAAATTTCTACTTGGGCATCTGCAAATGGATTACGCCTTAATCCAACGAAGTCAAAATGCATAATAATAAGAAAAAAGAATACACTCTTTGATGATGGCATCAATATTATTCTTGATGGCTCAAAAATAGATATAGTAAACACAGCTAGAAATTTGGGTGTAACATTTAACAAATCTCTAACTTGGTCGAAACAAATTAGCCAGGCGTGTGGCAAAACATACAGTATGTTGCGAAATTTATGGGCCACTCAATAATTTACCCCGTTGAAGGTTAAAATCCTTTTGGCAAAAGCATATCTACTGCCAACACTTCTCTACTCATCAGAAATTTTTACTGGTTGCAACTCAAATGACATGAGAAAACTCACCACGACGTATAATAACATTATTCGTTACATTTATGGACTAAGAAAATTTGATCATATAACCCAATATTCATGCCGTATATTCAACATGTCTTTTCCCAATTATTTAAGATACAAAAATATAATTTTTATTCACAAAATTATAACGACAAAGGAGCCAAAATATCTCTATGATAGATTACAGTTTTCAATATCAAGAAGGGGGAGAAGTATTACTCAATTTCGCCATCGTGACCATGCTTCAGAATGTCAATTTTTTATATTTACCATACGTCTCTGGAATCAACTTCCTAATTATTTGCAGACCACTAGCAACGCAATAAGATTTCGTAGATTACTTGTTGAATATTTTTCATAACCTATATATTTTGTATTTTATTTAATTTATTTATATTTTATTACTTGTTAATTTTATTTTTTGATATTTTAAAAAAAGTGTTATTTAATAACTGTTCTGATTCTAATACTATAATTTATAAGATAATTTGTCTTGTTGTATTAGAAAACCAATAAATAGAAACAAATACAAATACAAATAATAAAAGTACCTAAAAGTATGCTGCACATAATAACAACTTAACATCATGTTCGAACAACCAGCGAAATAAACTAATACGAACAAAACGACAGTTACTTAAACTACTACAACTAAAATAAATTATAATGTGAATTCAGCTATTTAAAAAGAAATCTGTAACAATATATTATAATGTATGCTTGGTCGAAGATTGGATTAAAAAATTTTAACATAGCACACTTTTAGGAAAGTAAATATTAAAATTTTTAAAACTTAATTAGCTTGCTTAATGATTCATTTAAGCATATGAGAAAAAAAAAACAACTGAAAACTTTCTTGATAAGTTTAATTAAAATACTTTCTAAAGCGGCAATTATTTAAAGCATATTTTTAGGATAATCGCTTACATACAAGTTAAAGCTAAGTTAAGTAAGACAATAAAATTAAATTGAGCAGAATTGAATGCTTAAAATTTAAACTAAAATTATTTTTGTTAAAGAATACATAGGATAAAAATTTTTTTAATTTTTTTTAATAATAATTTTGCTTTTATTGTTTGGAACAACTGAGTGTTGTTTTTTGAATATTTATAGAGAGATGTGTTTTTCATATTGTTATAGCGAATGCTTAGACGACAGAAATATTATAAAAATTAAGCCATATTAAAGAGATTTACAGTAGTTATATGATGGCTAAGCCAACAGCAGCATCAGTAGACCATCTGGTCGGTGCATATTTAAAACATTTTGTTTGACTTAGTGTCTCACAGAAAAAAAGTGTCAACTATTTAACTCACATAGAAAGACATTTTCCCTTATCCGCTGTTAGCTGACCCACACATCACCAACAATCTGAACCCTTAATGGATTTTTTGTTCATCTCGTTTAGACAATAAGATGGAGATTTCATTTCATATAGTCCTTTTTTTTTTTTTTTTTTTGATATGTACAAAGATTAAAATAGAAAATAAACAAAAAATTTGTGAAAATTTTGAACATTTATCACAAAATTTATAAAACAATGGAAACTGAAATCGTTTTATTATTTTTATAAAACAAATTAAAAAAAAAACAAAATGTTTATAACAAAGCTATTTGATATATGTATAAACAAATTCAAATTAAAAAAAATGAAAAATTTAACTTAAATTCCTTTTTTAACAAATAATTTTATTATTATTATTTATTTTTTTTATAACTTTTTATTCGCTTTGTTTTTTGTGTCATAATAAAAAATGTTTGAAAAACGGTTTTTTAGTAAACAAACAAATTAAAATTTTTTAAAATTTAAAAGAAATTTTTCGTTTTTGAAACGAATAAATTTGTTTGCTAAAAATTTGTATTTATTTTTAGTAATTTATAAATCCGAAAATAATTTTAAAAATAAATTTTACACAAAATAATAAACAAATTGTTTTAAAAGAAATTTTAAAAATATTTTCTTTTTGTTTTAGTCTTAAAATTGTTATAATTTTTAATTTTTTATTTATTTAAAAACTTATTTAAATGCGATTGGCATCCACTTATGTTTGTACATGTTTACTTGATGATGTGTTAAAGGTTATTAAAATGTATTGCCTAATCTTAGGAAGTATTTAACTGAAGATTATGCTGCCTCTTTTGTAGTGTCGCTATAATTATAAAATTCCACTAAATTTAAGTATTGCACTCTTTATATTATCTTTTATTACCCTCTTCTTTTACTTAGCAAAAGAAAATTAAAACTTAAAAAAAAACTTTACCCAAAATGAGCAGAAAAAACTACTAAAATTAATTAGCGCTATAAAAGTTCATAAATTATGCACAAATTATTCACACCTTTAGGGTAATAAACCAAATATTGCACACTTTTTGCAATCTATTGATTTTTCAATTCACCCTCTACCTTAAGCGAACATTCTATCGTAACACGGTTAGAGATAAGTTGAGAAAAGAAAAATGTTTTTAAATATAAATATTCATTAACTTTATTGAAATGCCAATAAAACTCTTTGGTTTTTAATTTATTTTCAATGTGTTGGAGAGCAACAAAAAAAATACATGTAAAATGTAGTTGGTTTTTTTAATAGCTCTCTGCATATACAACCGTTGTGTGTGTGTAATAGTGAAGAGCAACGTTAACAAATATTTAATGAAATAAGAGGGACTAAAATAAATTTATTTTATTATATTTAATCTCTACAATAAATCATTTGATTTTACCTGAGCAGTGATCAACCCGTAGTTTCGTTATTTGCTTAGAATGGTTTTAATCAAATGTTTGCTTGATGTGAAAGTTTTACCTTTTAAAGTGGGTGTTGAAATAAATGTTTTGTCTCGTTAAGTGTATGCGTATACACATTTATATGATGATAAAATGTATGCCATTTCAAGTATGTGTAAATAACATTTCAGTGCAAGGTTATTTTTATGCATGGTTTCAGTTAATGCAATTTAAAAATGAAAATTTAGTTTACATTTTGTCCTTTACCATGTGCTTCCTCTATTCTCACTCACTTTTTCTTTTACATGTGCGAGAGTGTGTGTTATTCCTGTGTGAGTTCCAGTTGTAAAACTATCAGCCACATACTATGTAGGTGTATATGTATCTATGTACTTATGTTGAATATATGTATGTATGTCTATCACGCAACGAAAAAAACCAACTAGTATGTGGAAAAGGTAAAGGATATTTAATTGGAAATTGCAATTTGTATGAATTAACGTTATACACTTAGACTTTTGTGCGTTGTATTTTTGTTCAACATATGTATGTTAATACAATACAACACATATAAATTTGCATTTAGCAGTATGATTATCATGTTCATTATCATCACAAGTACCCACTGTTGCAATTAATAAATGTAGCATGGCTCATATAAAACCCGGTTACATTACACAACATTAAAAAAAACTGGTGGCAACAACATATTTGTTGAGAAAATTTATAATTTCTAGGAACCAATAATATATGTAATGTTTGTCCCGGAGAACATTGTTGAGGGGCCACAAATATCGAAGAAAAAAAATCCGATTTCCATCACAATCTATGTGGAACGACCCTGAAATATTTCAGCATAAACGTAAAATACTTTCATCGGGCATGTTAAAGAGATAAATTCTCAGCGGAAGTCGAATTAAACTCGTATTTTTCTTCCTTATAAAAAGTTAAACAACGATTGTAACAAGTTTTAGATTCTCAAATAAAATTGATTAAGACATTTATAACATTAAATTGCATACTTTAAGGCACGTCGAATATTTATTCCCTGCAGATAAGGTAATAAATCGCTTTTGAAATCCAGCACAATCGCCCTATAACTTTCTGAAAAATGAGCAAACAACCACGACTGCATCTGTTTTTTTCCCCATTTTTTGACCATAATACTATAAGAAGACATGATATGTCTCTAGCAATACTCTTGAAAATTTTTGGATAAATCGTTTACTAACCGGCGGAGTTATAGGCATAAATAATTATGCAAAAAATAAGTTTTAACATATGTCAAATTATTGATGCTCATAATAAAGTTTTTAACATATTAAAGACACCAGACTGCAAATTGTAGCCTCGAAAATTATCGCCGATAAAAACTGACAAATCGGTTTGCAGCTAACTGAGATATAAGCAAAAAAATACAGATGCTACGGTGTTTTTCCTAAAATTTTAAACGAAAAACGATTGTTAGCAGCTTATAGACAGACCGACCTAGTCAAAACAAGTGTCATATAAAAGGGCTTGAATGTTTTAAAATCCATAATGGCTGCTACTACAAAATAGCGTACATTATACTTAAATACGGGCATACGGACTTAGCTAAATCAGTTCCTCTGTCTTTAGAGATTCAGGGTCTACAGGGTCTCTAATGAATATTGTACGAATCAAAAACGGAATGACAACTTGACTCCACATTTTTTAATAGAGATTTACAACTTTAAGTTGGCAACACTTTTTTAACTAGCTCCCATCTTTGCAGCTGTTTAGTGATTTATGTTTAGTATCATTATGAATAGACTGACGCATGAATCGCAAGGCGTAGATTCGGTGAAATGGCCCAATCCGAGATCGCCGTTTATTCCGATTTTCATAAGTGAATTATATTTAGCGATGAAGCTAACTTTTGTTTAAATGGATACATCAATAAACAAAACAGTCGTTTATTGTTGAGACACCATAACATCCAGAAGGACTGAGTGTTTTATGAAATCATTGTTCTACACTTCTTTAAAATCGATTCTGGTCAGAACGTTAACGTCAATGGTGACCGCTATAGAGCCATGATTGGTGATTTTTTCGTTCATCAATTGAACAACTATGATATGCAGGAGCGGTGGTTTCAACAAGACGGCGCAACATGTCATAAAGCTCGTGACACAATTGAATTATTAAAGGTAATGTTTGGTAACCCCTTAATTTTTCATATCGAAACCTTTAATTGGCCTCCAAGATCTTGCGACTTAGCACCGCTATACTATTTTCTGTGGAGTTATGTGAAGTCGCTAGTCTACGCCGATAAGACCGAAATGATTGACTACTTGGGGGGACAGCATTCACCGCGTTGTCTCCGATATATAGCCACAAATGTTGGAAAAGTTATCGGAAATTGAACCTTCAAATTAGGCTATGTCCGAGTCATCCGTGGTAGTTATAAGGCAGAAATCATATTTGAGTTATAATGTTAGAAGATTACCTTTCGCATACAGTAGATTCCATGTCAATTTAATAAATTCATCTTTGTTTTGATTTGAAAATTAAAAACATACCTCTATAAAAACACTATTTATACACCCTTTCATAATTGTTTGCGATGGGTTTAAAAATAAAAATTAACATTTGATAGTTTGCAATTATTAATGGTGTAAAATAAATATAAAAAATAAATGGAATGTGAAGAAGGCAAAGCAAAAAACGGTTAGAATTCACTCGTACGAAATTCAAATCATTCCGATCAAAATTTTGCTGAAATTTTTATGTACATGGTTTATCAATACCTACCCGGGTGATACTGTACTTCTGTATGTATATTTATATGGGATGAATAAGTGTTTCTTATACATATTAATACTTTTTTGTTTTAATTAATATTGTATAGCTTTTAATGTTTCCAAAGTGCAACAAAACTCATAATGAACTCTGTGAGACCATGGAAAACAGTCTTGTGAGGACGGTTTATATTATAACTCTAAAGATAACGTGAAATGGTACATGGAGAGGCGCCGAATATAATTCGACGGGGAGCAATTAACATTGTTCGCGAGAACCTTTACATGGGTCCTAATCCAACCACAAAAAATATGTCCATTTCTGATATATTCAATTCCATTATGAGCGATGCTGTCAATGATTTTCAAACAAAAATAAAAAAGCTGTGTACAACAAATGGAATTCTGAAAACCCGCAGAATCAAAGAACTTGGATACCAATTACAGATGGGGAGTAACTAAGATATTTTGGAATTTAATTCTTCTAAGGAAACATTCAAAGAGTTGTAGAGAAAAAATTCATATCCAATATATCGTGCAACCATGTCACGGTTTGCGGAAATTTTACGGTTTCTTCGCTTTGACTGGCAAGTCACAAGAGTGGAACGACAGAAGAAAGACAAAGAGGGTCCCATAAGAGATGTCTTCAAGATAGTGAATTCTAATTCTAATTATCGATCATAAGACTCTATAACTGTAGACGACAACTCTTCAATTTTCGGGGCCGAACACGTTCTACGCAATATATGTGTTCCAAGCCAGCTAAATATGAAATCAGAATCTAGTGGGCATGTGATTCCAAAACTTTTTATTCACTTCAAGGCCAAAATATATACTGGAAAAATAGACAATGTAAGAGATATAAATTAATTCGAGCGTATAGTAAAAGAATTGGTCGGCATGTATAAAAATTCTGGAAGAAATATCACTATGAAAAATTTTTTTACAACACTTTCATTAACGAAAAAGCTGACCACTGGGAGGTTAACCGTCGTTGGTACAGTAAAAACAGCATAAAATATTCGCCATCAGTTATTCGACTTGGAAAAAAACAAAAAAAAAATAAAAAATAAACTTTAAACGTAAAAGTGTGTGTTTAAGAATACAAGCTAAAAGTATCAGTTTAAATATTTCCAAAACTAAATTGGCTTACCTCCTTTGAGCCACTCATTCACTTAATCTAGCAGTGCGCTTTAGCATGTAAATATTAAACTAAATAAAAAAATTTTTTTTATTTATTTATTTTACACCCTTTTTGCAAAAGTAATATTTTTTTTTTGTTATTGCACCAACACGTATGTACTAATCCTCTCAAATTATTAATCATGAATACAGTTGCATACACTAACAAAACCTGAGAGTTCCGAGAAAAATGGTTTTGCGTTTGTGATTTCTCTGCATATTTCTGTACATCCCCTTATAATTTACGGGTAATTAGCTTACATGTTGCCAAACACAATTTGTGGTAATTTTCAGTAAACAAGTAAGGATATTTGAATAGCCACTGTGTATTTCTGCACAAAGATTTGCGTGTATGAGTTTTTAAACATGCATATGAACATGGTTATGTGCTTTTGATATGTTTCTGTATCTGAATAAATAAAGAAATTTTTTTTATAATATTTTGAATAGTTCGCGACATAACTATTTGACGTTTTTAATAGTGCAATAAGTTACGACAATAATAATAATTGACGGCCCATACTTTAAATTATTATATAAGGAAATAAAGATTAACCATACAACGAAAATTGCTTACCATTTTTCGCTCCAATCTTCTTAACCACTAGCTAAACACGATGCACATTGGTGGCCCCAATAATTTTTTTTTATTGTATTTATTAGTTCTGAGATAAATTATGATGCCGTAGTTTATGTAAATTATGGCTAATTGTTTTTAGTACAATTTCTAATCAGTTATTAAGATGCTAATAAACGAAAAGGTTGAATCTCGGAATGTCTTGCAATACAAGGGTGAGATAATCTCACATGCAAATTGTGAATTTCTAGAGAAATATGGATACCAGGCCATTAAGTCATAATGGAAAACGAAAAAATCCTTAAGTTATCGAAAACAAGATCACTTCTGATCCTTGCAAAATGATAAGCCATTTCAGAGATTCAAAAATTAACTTTAACATGCTAAAACTGTGCAGATAAATACTAAGATGATTTACTAGTGCACTTAAAGATCTCACGGAGCTGAAAACTCATCTAGCTCACATGGGACTATCGGATAAAATGTCATGTAAAACATGCGAAGTAGAGAATGAGACTTTGGAACACTTGCATTCTTAATGTCCTGGGCTTGGGCATATTATAAATCCCTTAGGAATTGCATTGAAGTGATTGTGTTCTTGACCTAGTTTTGGTTTTTTTTTCTACTACAGGAATTTCATTCCTTAGAGAGTAAAATCCAATCTTTTCAACCTAACCAAACTTTTATAGTACAACTTCTTTTATGCTTTCTCTTCTATCGAAACTGTGTGTGCATTTAGTTCTTACTAACCTTCTCAAAATTACAATTTGAAATATGCATTTTATTTGGGGTTTGTATATTTTTTGTAATTTCATACGAAATTCTATAAAAATCCATTTTTTAGTTTTTCAGTCAATCGAGCTCAGTAGGCCATACAGATAAAAGCTGTAATAAGTGGCGTTTTGTATTTTAAATAGATGCCTACAAACCCAATTTTCAAAAAATTGTTCACGTTAAGATTAAGTTTTTTGCATAAAATTTTTTCTACAGCTACTCTAAGCCTTCGTTTGAAAACCCGGATTTTACTCGGTTATTATCCGCTTAGAATTAAATTATTTGCTAATAATTAACATAAGGTTTAGATTTATATTAATTTTAATTACATCACGGTACTGGTTTGCAACAATAAGTACCATATTTTATACGATTATTCATAAGCACGGGTATACAAATCGATTATTTATTTAAAAAAAAATGTTAATTCCTGTTAGCTCACATAGCTTATTTTTTCATATCAAGCCATAAAAATATTTTTTATTTCACTACAATAAAATAAAATAAATAAAGAAATTTTAATATATTTAAATTTATTCCAATTTTAATTAATGACTTAATTAAAATTGGATTAGATCATATTGCCATATTTTTAACGATTATTTGCAAACACGTTTTTATCCTGATTTATGTTAACCAATTATTAAATTCAAAAATTTTATTTTAGCTAAAGAATAGATTCTAATATACAGCCATTTTTTATACTTATGTAACAAAAAGCTGGTTTTGCTCGGATAAATATTATTCGATTATTTTGTGAACGAGTTAGCTAAATTTAATTATTCCTTAATAATGGCATGTTATAAGTTTAATTTTTGCAATATTTAATACTATATTATTTACGATTATTCGCAATGTCGAGTATATTCAGTTTATATATTAACCGATTATTATATGCAACATTTTTATTTAAGTTACTTCAGTAGCAAAGTTTATAAAATATTGGTTTTAACAAATTTTTTATCGTTATGCTACAAAAACTGGTTTTATTCGGATTAATATTATTCGATTATTTCTAAAAGAAGTTAGATAGAATAACAATGATTCCAATCTCAATTTATTTTAACCAATTAGTTTATGCAAAATATTAATTTCAGTTGATTATTTTAATAACGTAATTATATTAGTTTAATTTTTCAAAAAACGACTATCATATTTTATACGGTTATTCGCAAACTCGGCTTTACACGTTTTTTTTTTTTTAACTAATTAATTTATGCAAAATTAAGTTTTAAGTTACTTCAGTAGCTTAGTTTGTGACAGATAGACATTAAAAGCTATTTTCCATTATTATGTTACACAACCTGGTTTTATTCGGGTGATATTGAATAATTAAATCCTACACCGGTCAACTAAATTAAACATATTCTTATTTCATTTACGCCATTGTATTAGTTACATTTTCGCAACAACTAATTCCATATTTTATACGATTATTCGTAAACTTGGGCTTATACGCTTTATATTAACCGATTAATTCATGTAAAAGTTTTATTAAAGTTACTTTATTAGTTTGGTTTATAGGGTATAATTATTAAAATATTTTATTTTTTAGTTAAAATACAAAAATTGGATTTATTCGGATAAATGTTATTCGATTACTTTCTAAGTTAGATATATTAAACTTTTCTTTTCCAAATTTAAGTACTTTTTTTTTTAGTTGCATGTTTGCTGTAAATAATACTATATTTGATATGATTATTCGCAAACTTGGGTTTGTCCGGTTTATAATTAGATTACTCGATTATTTTATATACAGAGTGGACCAAAAGTCACGCCTGCGTGTAAAAGTTGAATAACTTTTTTGTTTATTAATATTTTTTATTTTTTTTTCAGATTTTATTAATCGATTCGTGTTACACCACCATGCAAAATTTAACGACTGAGCAACGAACGAAAGTAGTAGAATTTTACTTTTAATCGTTCTTCGAGGATGAAGTTGGTAATACAGTAACGGTGAATGGGGACAGATATCGCGCTACGGTTAATAGTTTTGTACGCCCTGAGGCAGCCAACAAGTGGTTTCACCAGGATGGAGCAACAGCACACACGGCCCGTGCCACAATGACGTTTTTAAATGAAATCTTTGACGATCGAATTATTTTGAAAAATTCAGAATTTAATTGGCCAGCACGTTCACCGGATTTAACTGCCCCTGATTATTTTCTATGGGGTTATCTCAAAGAACGAGTGTATGTAAACAAGCCTCAAACTATAGAGCAGCTAAAGAACAACATTTAAGCTGAGATCAGGGCAATAGAGCCTGAAACCTTGCGTGCAGTTATGCAAAACGCCTGTCTAAGAGCCCAATTGTGCATCGATGAAAATGGTGGTCATCTCTCTGACATTATTTTTCATAATTAAAATTTAGGTCATACAAATATAATATTTTATTTAAAAAAAATATTTAATAAAAAATAATAATAAACAAAAAAGTTATTCAATTTTTACACGCAGGCGCAAAGCGTTTAAAATATTTTCTCGTAATATTATTTTACCAACCTTGTTTTAATCGGTTAAATTTTATTCGATTATAAGCTAAGTAAATTAATAACTATGAATTTTATATATAAAGTTTCATTGATAGTAATGAGTTTATTGTTTTTCGCAAAAAAAATTTTTCGTTCAGTGATTCACAAACTATTGTTTTTATACCCTTCACACAGTGAAAAAGGGTATTTATAGGTTTGTCATTCCGTGTGAAATTTCTACAATTTTGATTTCCGACCCCATAAAGTATATATTTTCTGAAAGCTTATGAATAGGGGAGTCGATTAAACGCTGTCAGTCTGTCCGTGTGTATGTTGAAATCAACTTTTTGAAGCCCCCCGACATCGCTTGGACTCGGGTGAGGTATTTAAATATCAGAAATATTCGGGAGTAGATCGCTATTGAAAATCAGAAAATCATCGGTACATAAACAACTGAGATATGAGCAAAAACCCACGACCACCTCGATTTTTTTTTCACAAAAACAACATTACAACAACAACATACATACATACAAACGTGTATACTGGTTAGAGAAAACGTGGCATCGAATCCCAGCTGAGCAAAAAAAATTTTTTTTTTATTTTTTAAAAATTTAAAAAAAATTTTTTTTTTAATTTTTTATTTTTTATTTAATATATTATTTATATTTTTATTATTTTTTTTTTTGTAATATTTTTTTTTATTTTTTTTTTGTTTTATATTTATTATATATATTTTAATTATTTATTTAAAATTTTTTTTTTAAATTTTTTTTTTTTAATTTTTTTTTTTAAATTTTTTTTAAAAATTTTTTTTAAAAATTTTTTTTTTATTTTTTTTTTTTAACATTCATATTTTTTTATTTTTTTTTTATTTTTTATTTAATATATTATTTATATTATTATTATTTTTTTTTTAAATTTTTTTTTAAATTTTTTTAAAAATTTTTTTGCTTTTTTAACATACATACGTGAATTTATAATTTTACAATGGGACGTTTTTATATATGTATGTTTTTATATGTATGTACGTATTTCATATGGAATGAATGGTGATACAAACCACTGTTATTGCATGACTACACGTTGTGAAGGGTATATAAGATTCGGCACGGCCGAATATAGCGCTCTTACTTGTTTTCATTAAGATAATTATTAGTGTGTTTAAAATTTTTAGGACATCCTGTACAATAAATTAATCCCGTATTTTTTTTTTGTTGCTTTTTTTGTAACTGTTTAAATGTTTTAATAAACGCTATTTTCAAAGCTGATGAAATAGTGTTTTATTCATTGCAGTTGTTGAAAGAAATACTTTCGAAGAAGTAGCAACTTTTTCTGTTTTCTTTTCTCAGAATTGTTGGTATAGTGTTTTGTAAAGGATTTCTCGTCAACTACTGAACAATTTAATTTTGTGGGTAAACAATACTTTTAAGCAAAATAAAGCTCAGAAATTGAGAATGAGTTCACAATGTTACTCCTTTTTTTACCTTAATTAGTTTGTAATTGTACTGTAAAAACACTTAAAAAGGAAATGCCACTACAACAGCAACAATAAGATACAAACAACACCATCGTCACTAACAGCAATGCTAGCAACAAAAAGTTCAAGGATTTTTTTTTACTATTCCGTGAATGGAGAATTGAGGTTGAAAATTAAATTTCATTAAACACTTGTGCTTATAGATGTGCCAAGTAATTTGGGACATTTTCTTAAGAGTTTAAGTACTATAAATTGAGCTAAAGTGCAGATTAAAACAAAAAGAAATTTGCTAAAATTTTAATGGGGGAATTAAGCATATTATTACGAAGCTTATGCGAAAAGTTTTCTTTTATATCAACTAGAACATTTTCTATTCGAATATTTGCAAACGAAATATTATTCTGTTTTATACTAAATGTTTATAAATTACTCTAAGTATTTATATACAATTAATTATTATGATAATATTTATTGATTTTATAATTATAAGTTTATTTATTAAGAGTTTATTTGGTAGACGATTTAATAATATGATTGATAATAAAAAGAAACTGTACTGAAATTTGCTAAACTGCGTATAACATGAAAAGAGAAAGACCATAGAACAGAATTTAAAGGTTCAAAGTTGTATTTGATATTAGAAGCGGTTTCAAACAATCTTATATTGCGTTAACATACCGTCATGAATATTAAAAATTTTAACAATTTTAATTAGTTTTTTGTTTTTGTGCATAGTGATATGAAGTTGATTCATTTTTTTTGAATTGGGAATTTGTTAATTGATTTAGTTAAAATTTTAGTTAGGTTCATATTACATTTAAAATATTTTATTTTATATTTTATAACGTTTATCCGATTATTCGAAAACCCAGTTTATTCGATTTGATAACAAACAGTTATTCGTTTTTTTTTTGTTTTACTATATTTTTTTTTTCAAATTTGTATATTATTGTATCAATTCTAGATTATTTCTAAACGATTATACACAAAACCGGTTTAAGTTCCAAAAGGTTGTTCAAATATTTTTTACAAAAATTATCTGGATTTATTACAATGTTTTTAAATAAAAATTATTTTTAATTAAGCATAATTTTTAAGCAATTATATAAATAATCAGCGATTTTTTTTTACGATTTTTGTTTTTTTATATGTAATTATATGTATATTAAACCAGTTGTTTCCCCCCTTACATACAGTTTTTTTTAGTGCTTCTACGAAGGGAGAAATTAACAATATTCTTTATATTATTAAACGGTTTGATCAAAAACTCAGCTCCAGATAAATTTACCTTTTGTTACCAAAATTATGTTAAGATTGTTTTACACAAATTTGATATTAGTTTTTTAATAATTTCATTGCGATTTCTAACTGACAAATAAATTTTTTGAAATTAACTAGTCATAAAGAATTTGTTTTTATTAAAAACTAGAAAAGCCCTGCCTGCGTTGCTACGCCCCTTAATGAAAGTGCAAAAAGCTAAAAATGATAACTTATTTCTTATGGGCTGGCACTGCCCACTTTTCTAATCACGAAATTGTATAATCATGAGAGCTCAATATGTATGTGCAAAGTTTCAGAGAAATCGGTCCAGTGCAAGTACCTCAAAATTATAACTCTTTTATGAACGTGGCTCCGCCCACTTTTCTAATCACGAAATTATATAGTCATGACAGCTCAACATGTGTGCAAAGTTTCAGAAAAATCGGTCAAGTGGAAGTAGCTAAAAATGATAACTAATTTCTTATGGGCGTGGCCCCGTCCACTTTTTGCCACCCATAAACACTCCCTGGAATGTGTACAACAACCTGCCAAAGTTTGAGTCCGATCGGTTTTACAGTTTCGGAGTCTATAGCTAACACACAGACAGAGTTTCACTTTTATATATATACTAGCCAAACCCGGCGCGCGTTGCTACGCCCCTTCATGAATTTTAATCGCATTCTAAATTTTAATCGAATATCAAGTGAAAGGCTAAAAACTTCTTCTTTATGAGCGTGGCAATGCCCACTTTTCTAATTACGAAACTGTATAGTCATGACAGCTCAATAAGTGTGCAAAGTTGCAGAAAAATCGGTCCACTGTAAGTACCTCAAAATGATACCTTTTTTTTATGGGCGTGGCACTGCCCACTTTTCTAAATGCGAAACTGTATAGTCATGACAACTCAATATGTGTGCAAAGCTTCAAAAAAATCGGTCCAGTGAAAGTACCTCAAAATGA
Source organism: Phyto melanocephala (assembly GCA_941918925.1). Taxonomy (NCBI): domain Eukaryota; kingdom Metazoa; phylum Arthropoda; class Insecta; order Diptera; family Rhinophoridae; genus Phyto; species Phyto melanocephala. The sequence continues at coordinate 45,087,315 of OW799233.1, read as the reverse complement.
TACCTGTTTTTTAATGGGCGTGGCACTGCCCACTTTTTAATGACGAAAGTGTAAAGTCATGACAGCTCAGTATGTTTGCAAAGTTTCAGAAAATTCGGTCCAGTGCAAGTAGCCAAATCTGATAACTAATTTTTTATGGGCGTGGTCCCGCCCACTTTTTCAATCACGAAATTATAAAGTCATGACAGCTCAATATGTGTGCAAAGTTTCAGAAAAATCGGTCCAGTGCAAGTACATCAAAATGAAAACTTTTTTAGGGGCGTGGCCCCGCCCACTTTTCTTATCACGAAATTATTTTGTCATGACAGCTCGATATGTGTGCAAAGTTTCAGAAAAATCGGTCAAGTGCAAGTAGCTAAAACTGATAACTAATTTTTTATGGGCGTGGCTCCGCCCACTTTTTTTCACCCATAAACACTCCCTGGTATGTGTGCAACAACTTACCAAAGTTTGAGCCCGATCGGTTTTACAGTTTCGGAGTCTATAGCTAACACACACACACACAGAGTTTCACTTTTATATATATAGATAGATATATTTTATTCTTTGAACAATGGCAACTCTTTATCCGAATAAAGGTAATTAAAAATAGAGAGACAAACTAATCGATTATTCGTTAAACAAAAGTTTCTTAATATTATATTTAGTAATCGTAAAAGATTTTATATATTGTGCATTGGGAAAAAATTTTATAAACATCTCATTATTTTTGCCACAATTTTTCCTCTTTGGTTCTACACTTTTATATTTCCTTCCTTCAATTAAAACTTGCCTTCTAATAAAACTGAAGCAAAAAAAAATATTTAAAAATGTATGCCTATTTTCCTTGAGATTTTTAGTATATTAACTCTATACATACATACATACATATGTATGTAAGAATACTCTTAAGAGATTTTTTAATAATATGTAGCAAAAGTCAAGTATATTTTCAGGTGTTTTACAAATAGCATAGGTAAGTAGTACACTTGCATGCATCAATGTATATTCAATGTATATTTGCGCTGTACACACTAAATAACATTTAAGTATTTATTGGAGAAGAATCAATAAATAAATTCAATAAAAACACTTTTTGTTCTTATAAAGGTAAATATATTTACTTTGTGCATCTTTTATTGGCCAAATGAATTGTGAATCGTTATAAAAATTTCTCTGGTATTTTGGAAATGTATCTCATGTTTTTATAACATACTTTAAGGTACTTTATTTAAATAATTTTATTGCTATTTTTGAATGCTGTATAAAATATATATTTAAGGCATACTTTATGGCTTCAGCTTCCATTTAATTTGATGTGCGTAAGTTTTTAATTTAATCTTCTTAAAATTGATGGTAACTAAGGATGCAGTTTGAAATTAAATTGTATATAAAGTTGCCTTTATGTGTTAATCGATTTTTTTATTTTTTTTTTAATAATAGTAAAAAATTTCGTTTTGCCAAGTTCTATATCTACTTTTAACAAATCCACCTGATTATTCATATGCAGTTCTATCATAAGCCAGTTTTAAACTGAATAATTATTATTAAATTTATTTGTAAGCCCAGGTTTATTTGAAATTAAATTAACAGATAGCGGCCCATAGCGAAATTATTCACTTCATTTATATATTCATACCATTTACTTATTACAGTTAATTTTATTATTACAAAAAGATTTGTCAAGTTTTATTCATCTTAAAAATATTGTTATCTTATCTCTTAATAGGCAAGTCGCTCATTATATAACCGTTTTTAAGTGAAAAACATATAGAATTTGAAAGGAGCATTTCTAAAATTATGAACAATAATATTAATCTTATTATCTTATTAAATTTGGTTAATATTTTAGGAGTTATAAGTGATTAAAGTTGCTAATAACACAAACACAAAACATGTGTGTGTAATAAAACAGAAACAAAAGTAATTGTGTTGATAAAAATTGTTTCTTTTTTAAACAGTATGGTATAAAACACTTAACAAATAAACTATACTACTCACTACTATTACTACTACTACTACTACTACTACTACTACTACTAATGTAGTGCAACAATTTAGGCTCTCGTTTAAAATATGTTTTGCTGTTGTATTTTGTGATTGTTTTAGTTCTGGTGCTCACAGTTTATTTGATCTACTTTATTGGAAGAATTCAAGTCAAACTAAATATATAGTTTTTTTATCTAAATTGTTAGAACAAAGTTATATATTTAGTTTAGAAAATCATCTACAACTAAATTACGGTCGAATGGGTCGACCGCAGAATAAACTAGTTTTAAATAAATTTGCACAATACATATAATTATTTTATTAATTTGATTATTTTAACATTGCATTTTTGATGTTGCAAATAAATAATTTGAAATAAAAATTTTTTATAGCATACTCTGGGGCTACATTTTTTAATGCTTTTCAAAGCATAGTTTTAGGTGTAAGTATATATTTTTTTCTACAAAAACAATCAATTAAAATACGGTAAAAATTTTCGATTCTAATTAAAATTACGCTTCAAATCATTATAATCCCCTGAAATCATGCATAAAAGCAACCTAAATACTCAACTCAAGAAATATTTTTCCGATAACAATAAAAAACCGTAAAACATCAAAAAGGTTCAACAAACACAAACAAACACCCATAAACAAAAACGATACATCTTAAGAGCATTTAACAAAGAAGAAAAGATAATTTTGTTACCAGTACACAAACAGTTGCACAAAAAAAGGATATTTAATATGTGTTTGCCTTAACGTTTCTGTTGACATTTTTAAAATTGCTAAAGAAATGGAAAAGGAGCAACAATTCGTTAAAAACAAAATATTAAAACATTCAAAGGAAAACGTAAAATATATTAATTTGTAGCAAAGTGAAATAAATGTTTGTGGTTTTTTCTTCCTTCGTTTTCTCTTCGACAACATACAAAAAGGAGGAAACTATACTTTGTTAAAAAGGAAATCGTGTATAAAAAAACAAGTAAGAGCACTATATTCGGCCGTGCCGAATCTTACATACCCTTCACAACGTGTAGTCATGCAATAACAGTAGTTTGTATCACCATTTATTCCATATGAGATACGTACATACATACATATAAAAAACATACATACATAAAAACAACCCATTTTAAAATTATAACTTTACGAATGTATGTTAAAAGAAAAAAAAAATAAATAAAAAAAAAATTTAAAAAAAATATTAAAAAAAAAAAATTTTAAAAAATATTTAAAAAACAAAATTTAAAAAAAGTTTTTTTTTTTTAAATTAATTAAAATATACATAATTAATATAAAACAAAAAAAAATTAGAAAAAAATAATATATTAAATAAAAAATAAAAAAAAATAAAAAAAAAAATTTTTTTGGGTCAGCTGGGATTCGATGCCACGTTTTCTCTAACCAGTATACACGTTTGTATGTATGTATGTTGTTGTTGTAATGTTGTTTTTGTGAAAAGAAAATCGAGGTGGTCGTGGTTTTTTTCTCGTACCTCAGTTGTTTATGTACCGATGTTTCTGATTTTCAATACCGATCTACTCACGAATATTTCTGATATTTTAATACCTCACCCGGGCCCAAACGATGTCGGGGAGCTTTAACATACACATGGACAGACGGACAGACTGACAGAGTTTAATCAACTCCCCTATTCATAAGCTTTCAGAAAATATATACTTTATGGGGTCGGAAATGAAAATTGTAGAAATTTCACACGGAATGACATTGTACATTTGAACTTCTATAAAGTGGAGTAATTTTTGCAAAAGTAAGAGTAACTGAAATAAAATTTGATTTTTATGTTCCACTCAAAAGGTGCTTTATTAAAAAAAAAATTGATCATATTCGAATCTTCGTTGTCTAAAATATCCAGCAAAATAAGAATATATCGTACGTGACATAGAACAGAAGTGATTTTGAGGTATCTATGGAAATATGAAAAAATTTGCGAATCTTGGGAGTATTTTTTCTTTTTTTAATTTCTTTTACTAAACGAAATATTTTTCATTTAAAATCTATCATACTTAATTGAAAACAATCTGTAAATGATTTTATAATAAATTCAATTTAATATCGTTCGTGACATATCATACGTGACAGATTTTTCTCTAATAGTATTCTTAGGTAATAAAATTTATTGACATTAAAATAACATTTTAGGGAAATCAAAAAAATACTGCTAATTGGACTATATATTTTCTTTTTTCTTATGGGTCTTGTTAATTGTTGTTGTTACCTTAATTTTAAAGCATATTTAAATATACAATTTATTTTTACAATTTAGTCGCTAAAAAAATAGTTGATTGCAATTCTTGAAAATAAGTCAAAGAGATAATCAAATTAATTTCTTATTATTGCTCTTATAATAATTTAATAAGCTCTTATTACCTGCGCCTAGTAAAATTTGAGTGTTTTTTTTTATCAATAAACTTATGTATATTGAAAAACTTTCAAGAGTTTTTATTTTTACAGTCGTGGTTGACATATTCATGGAAATGCCCATATGAGATAAATGGTGATACAAACATTTGTTATTGCATGACTACACATTGTAAAGGGTATATAAGATTCGGCACGGCCGAATATAGCTCTCTTACTTGTTTAAATTAGTTTTGTTTCTTAAAATTAGGACAGTAGTTTTTAGTGAAATTGTAAATTAAAGTGCCTTAAATTTAAATATTATCCAACTTGAAAGTGAAATGCAAAAACCTAAAATATTTCATACTTTTTTAATGTTACAAAACTATTACATAATAATATCCCATAAACAACGATAACATTCCAAACTTGTGAATATTAAAGTTGCTTTGAATAATGTCTCCATAATACCATGAGAATGCAGAACCTAAAGAATGAGATTTTTTACAATTTGAAGCTTTTAAAATATTTGTTCACAGCCTCAAAGTAGGCCATATAGATTGTGTTCACAATCTACTCTTTTAAAGTAAACCGAATTTATTTTTGTGTTAAGTCTAATCTATATTTCTTTACATCTAACTTTGTTAAATGCTGTTGACCAACTTGTAAGATTTGCAGATTTTTCGTTTCGTTTTCAAATTGTAGCCCTTTTAGCACTACCGAGTTTCAAGTAAACTATTGTTGTGTGCTTTCATTTGCAAAAGTAAACCTTTTTTGTAGGACTATATTTACTGGGGTTTTTTTGTTTTAATTTAAAACTAAATATTTACATTTGGTTTAGTTGTGTTGGCATAATGAAGGTGTGTTTGGGTGCTTTCAGAACATAAAGGGATGCGTTTCTTTTTATTTTTCTTTAGTGGGTGTCAGATGCTTTCATTAATAAGAACAAATGTTTTGTTTAGATTGGAAAAGTGTAAGTAAACATATAGCAAATGAAAGTAGTAAAAGGATGTTAACCCTTTCGATGTGTTGTGTTAATATAAAGAAAAACATTTTTTTAAGTAACCAACGAATGTAAAAAAATTGGGTTTTTAAAGCAAGTAGATACAAATTTTTCTAGCAAAAGTATTAAAAAGGATTCACAAATATTTAAGCCTAAATTTTTTTTTTAGAAAAAAATTAAAAAAGCATGGTTTAGATTAATTCGAATGTAAATAAAATATTTAAGAGCGCTATATGCGGCGGTGCCATATCTTATGTACCCTTTACACAAATGTAGATAAGCAACTATTAGCATATACGTATAAGCTGTTTACGAAACAGATTTTCCTTAATCCGTCTCTGATGTACACTTGCTCAATCGTAGCTGTTGTTGACTCATGGCAAATCATCAAGTATACTTGTTGTGTGTAATCATAGTTGTGCAACGTACAGTAAACAAATGAAAAACTTGGTAATTATTCTTAGAATAAACAAAATAAATCTATGCAATATATTAGAGAGTCTTAATAGCTGTATAAAAATTCAGAAGAAGACTTGGGAATATTTTAAAATTAAACTAAAATTTTATTTGATTGTTCGATAAACTCGTGTACTTAGCGATATTTATAACTTAAAAAGATATATCTTATTACCATTGCTTTCTAAAAAATTGTAAAAAAAATTTTACTCGATTTTTCGAAAATCAGGTTTAATATGTTTGAAAATTAACCGGTTATTCGTTTTAAAAATATCTGAAGGAGATTTTCATTTTAATCTCAAAAAGGTTCTAGATTAGCTATGTATTTATTTGATTATTCGCTAACCCGGGTTTAAACAAACAATAATAATCGATTAGTAAATAAACTAATAAGTTAGTTAAACATATTAAAATTGATTCTAAATAATAACTCTCTTATCTCCTAATTTACTTTTATACAAAAACATTTTATTCTGTTTACAAACACGGTTTAATTCCATTAAAAATTACACGATTATTTGATTTGAAAAATATTTATTTTAAATAATGAAGAGACAATTTAATTAACAGATTACCTACAATATGAGAACTTGATGCTGAAATTTTGTTAAAGAGGTTAATAAATAATCGAATAAAATAACACTAAGGTGCAGTTTTATTTTATTGGATTATTTTTAAGCCCGGCTCAAATTTTTTTTTTATTTAATCGATTAATTAGGCAAGGAATTTTATAAAACAAATATTTTTTTATTTTAATTGAATTTTTTCAAAACCTGGGTTAATCCGTTAAAAAAAAAATATAGAAAATTTGTCTTAAATAATATTTAAAAACACGTTTCACCCGTTGCTACCTGGGTGTAATCAGATATTAAATTTAATCCATTAAACGTTAAATATTGTGTACACTAAAATAAGATTCAAAATAATTATTGATAAGCTTTAATTGTTTAATGCTTACCAACCTCTTTTTATTTATTTTAAAAACCAGGATTTATTCGAATACAAGTTAATCGATTATTTGGCGGCGAAAATGTACATATCACTTTATAAAAAAAACTCTTTATTTAATATTGATTTATTCAATTGTTTGATAAAACGGATTTAATCGATTGTTAAATTAAATCGATTAATCGTTACGCTACTAAATTAACGTAGGAAAAATTAAAACAAAGTCTTACAAACTCAATAATAAACTATTTTTCTTTTTAAAAAATTTCGTAAATTTTTTTCTTTAACTTTTTGTTTGTAAAACATCGATTTGATTAAGTATTTATGTTAAGAGATTTTACAAAAAAAAAAATTAACCCACGATACGAAAAAGAAAGGGAGATTTTACTGTAGGATAGCAAATCATAACCGAAACACTCTCGTAACAATAAGCCAAGTCAAAACCTCTCTTTATAATTGAAATCTATAAATTGAAAAACTGACAGCGTTTTCTTTTTTGCAAAACATTTTTTTTGTGCGCATGGCATTAAATAAAAATTTATCTTCATGTACATATACAGATAGCTTTGTCTACATTAGAAAATTGCAAACTAACGGACCTGCGCATTGCAAAATTTCACATAGAGAGCAGCAAAAGCTATTATGTATATCGCCGCTTTGTATTTAAGCTTGTAGTAAACCAATCAAGTCATTGCCGAACTAGAGCCAAATCAGGTATTCATCTTGCCAGATTTTACTTATTTATCCTTGTTAACAAATTCTAGAAGTTTGAGCAGCTAAGAGCCTTAACACTTATCTTATCGGATTTAATGACTGGTAGTTTTTTAGCGAGAGATAGAACATTTGTCCTTAACATTTTCTAAAAGTGACATATCAAGCTCTATGGTTTTTAAAGTAAACAAACTTTAAATTTGGATATTCTAAATTCCTTTTTCATAAGAATCTTCGATTTATTTCCATATTTGTACTAAAAAAACACATTTCGAAAGAGTTATTGAGACTTAACGGCTACCTCGTGAACGTGCCTAATTTGTTTATTTGCTTAAGCAAAATTAAAAACTATCAATTAAAATGCTCCTTATTGCATTTGCATGTTTTCCCAAATAATCTTTTTTTATACCCTTCACACAGTGAAAAAGGGTATATATAGGTTTGTCATTCCGTGTGAAATTTCTACAATTTTCATTTCCGACCCCATAAAGTATATATTTTCTGAAAGCTTATGAATAGGGGAGTCGATTAAGCCCTGTCAGTCTGTCAGTCTGTCCGTCTGTCCGTCTGACCGTCTGTCCGTGTGTATGTTGAAATCAACTTTTTGAAGCCCCCCGACATAGGTTGGACCCGGGTAAGGTATTAAAATATCAGAAATATTCGGGAGTAGATTGGTATTGAAATAAACAACTGAGATATGAGCAAAAACCCACGACCACCTCGATTTTTTTTTCACAAAAACAACATTACAACAACAACATACATACATACAAACGTGTATACTGGTTAGAGAAAACGTGGCATCGAATCCCAACTGAGCCAAAAAAATTTTTTTTTAATTTTTTTAAAATTTTTTTTAAAATTTTTTTTTTATTTTTTTTTTATTTTTTATTTAATATATTATTTATATTTTTATTATTATTTTTTTTTTAATTTTTTTTTAAATTTTTTTTTTATTTTTTTTTTATTTTTTTTTTTGTTTTATATATGTATATTATATATATATAATTTTTTTTTTTAATTTTTTTTTTAATTTTTTTTTTTAAATTTTTTTTTTTTTTTGTTTTTTTAACATACATACGTGTACGTATTTCATATGGGATGAATGGTGATACAAGCAACTGTTATTGCATGACTACACGTTGTGAAGGGTATATAAGATTCGGCATGGCCGCATATAGCACTCTTACTTGTTTTTTTTGTAATAATTCAAAAATAATAATTTTGTGTTAAATGATGTTTTAATTAATAAAAAGTTTAAACTGAAACATACCTTGAATATCGCCTGGTGCAGCATTAACATACATCATTGCTTTCAGCCTAGATGTATGCAACATGCCATTTATCAGCAGTAAACAATACAGAAAATAACGTATTAATCCCATGATGAAAATTCCGTTTATTCAATATGATTATTGTTGTTGTTGTCGTTGCTGTTATAAGTCTAGCTGTTTTCTATAAGTGGCAAACGATAACACGTAGGTGGGCAGGAAAATGTTTAAAAATGCAATTGCTGTTACTAATGTTTGGTTTGTTGCTGCAATTTTATTTTCTTTTTTTTATTGTTTATTGTTGACAACAAGCAGAGTAATCAACATATGGATGTACAAATAAATAAATTTACACAAAAGTTAAATGTAATGGCAAATATGTAGGCCTGTGTGTGTTTTAAAATATGCAGAGTCTGTCTGTATTTGTCTGTATGCGGTTTGATAATATTGTTTGATTTTTAAGCCGTCGATAAGTGGTAGCTTAAACCAAAATACCAACAGCTACAATAACTGGGGTGGTGGGTTTTAATAGCAAACAGCACGCAACGGCCAGCAGTATTACGATATTGTTTATTTAATAAAAATATTGTTGGTTTTTTATTAAACAAAAAAAAATACTTATGCACACAACTGCAGCATTGTCTACAATATGCTATCGTCTGCTTTTTTCGTGCTGTTTTATTATAGTTGAGTACTGTTAAGCGACCGCCGTAAACTATGCAATGATTTTGTTCTTTAAACTAGTATTCATTTATTTGTTTTGTTGGCCGTAGCAAATACAATGTTTTTTTCGTCTCTTTCAACTTCAACAAATGTATTTATGCACAAATATACAGGTGGTTTCATTTACAAATAATATTTGATTTTTTTTCTTTTTTAGGTTTTATTTCACTTAATTTTTTTGCAACTATTTTTGTTGTAATAATTTAAAAAAAAACTGGGATTTTCACTACTTTGTTGTTTATTTATTTACTGCATAATTTATTTGCAATTTTTGTATGTATTATTTATGAATTTGTTTATAATGTTGATTATGCATTTAATTCTCTGCACTTAATATTTATTATCCCTAAAAGTATGCACTTTTTTTTAGTTAGCTGTGTATGCTGAAAATGAAAATGACCATGAAATTTTTAATTTATATAGACATCTACACACATGTGTATATGTCCGTATACAATATTGAAGTTGTCAGTTTTATTTAAATATCAACAACATTTTTAATTAATTTCTTTTTTGTTTTTATTTGAATGCGGTATTAATTTGTTTTAAATAAACACATAAATTCAAAAGATTCAAAAAAAGGCCAAGAGTTTGATTTTATGGCAGCAAGTGACAGATGTATCAGTAAACTAAAGGGGACATATAATTAAATCAAATGAATAATAAATTATATGAATGGAATATTGACCGATTTATTTAATTTAATTTTTTAAGCCAATTACGCCATGACCTGTCTGTTTATTTATTTTAATCTTCCAGTCAAAATACATATCATTGTTGACAGGTAGAAAGGCCCTAACTCAAATAATTGTAACTCTACAGGAGAAGGCAAACATGTAATAGAAACTGTATTATTTTAATGTAATTTCTGATGTAAAATTGATTGTAAAACTTTCGTTTTTGAGACCATTGAATTATATTGGAATCAATAAACAACTTAATTTCGTTAAAAATATACGAGTTAGGGCTGTTCTTTTTTAAAACCCTAGATATTAATGTTGATTGCATTTCAAATTAAATTTATTAAATAGTGCTCAGGGACGTATCAAGTTCTCATAAAGGAGCTAAATACAAAAATTAGCTGAAATCTCATAAAAATTATTAAAAAAATTTTAATCAGCATGGAAGTAACCATGAGTAAATTTCACTAAAATTTCCCCAACAAGCTATGTTGGTCCCCTGTAACCACCGTTTCCGAAAAGAACCTATCTGTCAGGCACTTGTAAACTATACCTCGCATAAATGCAACGTATGCGCTACCCCATGTGTCGTAAAGTAGAGCTAATCGAATGCTGGCAAACATATGTTTCAACTCAAGTGTGTGAGCCGACAGACAGGCTAAATTGTGCTAAATTAAAAAAAAAAAAAAAAAAAAAACGTAATAAATGGGCTCCACGAAAAGCCCCCCAATGAAATAACGCCCAGGAAACAATCCCCAATGAAGTAAACCCCAAAAAATTGGAAATAACACCCAAAAACAGTGAATGAAATAACATCCAAAAATAAATGAAATAAGCCCCAAAGCGAAAACGAAACCACCCCCAATATTTGGGAGTTATTTCATATGAAATAACTCCCAATGATAAAAATGAAATAACCCCCAATGAAATAAACCCCATCAGCAACAAAAATGAAATTATGCCCAAAATTCATAAAGGAGTCAGATTCATTAAGGATTTCAAGAAGTCAATATGGACCAACAGCAAAATCGCAAATTTATTGATATAAATTGTGTGGAGGCCCGCAGGCGTCTTCTTCATAATAAGGATATATGCAACTTCGAAAGTGTGCCAGCATTCATAATCAATTTTTTTTGGTGAAAGAACATACAAAGCTCGTTTAATAGTGACTACTTTTGGTTTTGTAAGTGGACTAAGTCCAGTGCAGTAAATTTCCCTTATACGATGGAAGCAATAGATCAGCCACCAACGAGCTATCCTAAAGCTTTACGAATGGCTTGAAAATCCAACTCATGGGAGACGTTATTATAGTTACAATATTGTAAAAGGCAATAATTTTCTGTAATGGAGATGTAAGGAAGTATGAACAAAGAATTGTTTAATATTTCCAATATATTTGTTTTTGAAACCCAACTACCAAAAAATTATTCTCATGTACATACATAAATAATAAACTTAATACATTGTACATAAGAAATGGTAAAAAAACAAAATGGTTGCTCATGAAATCAAGATGGAGCAAATATACGTTGTATGTACAAATACTGCCAGTTGGTTACACTTTATTATTATGGACCTCCTCACTGCTTGGCAAAAGTGGAACCAACAACCGATTACTTTTGATTTAGAGAAAACAATAATTATTGCCGTCCGTAGACTAATTTCGTAGTCTGTCACGAAGGTCGCACCATCCAAATCCCGAACGTTATCATTTATGTATTTGAAAAGATATTATAATATATTCACAGGCTAAAAGTTTTCTTGTAAAAGGCCTATTTTTATATAATTTATATGCAAACATCCCCAAAACCAAAAGCTTTAAAAATGAAATAACCCCCGAATACAAAATGAAATATCACCCAAATTATACACGCTATGAAACAAGCCCCGAATTTGTAAATTTTGTTGGGTGTTATTTCATTGGAGATTATTTCATAATTTGAAAACCCCAAATGAGAAATGAAATAATTTCCAAAAAAAATGAAAGATGGCCCAAAAAAATTGGGAGTTATTTCATATGAAATAACACCCAAAAATGTATGAAAAAAATTTGGAGAATATTTCATTTCTCGTTTGGGTGTTATTTCATTGGGGGGCTTTTCGTGGAGCCTAATAAATGTACAAACAAATTAAATGTAATAATACTGTTTGGTGTGTATACTATGCGCTACTGGAAAGAAGCCACGGCTGCAATACCTCCACCCAGGAGCTAAAAAACGGTGAAACAGCAATCGCTTCAGGCGACACTAAAATATATTATCTTGTTGCCATTTGTATGGATTACCACTCTAACTAAAAGTAATTTCAAAGAGCAACATTTTCTTTGCGACTAATATACAAAGTCTAAGTTAAAAAATTAAATCAGCTTAAATATTTTCTCTTAGCCTGTTGATCTTGCATAACTTTCTTAATGGTTCTAATAGTGAAAATGTGTAACGCATACATTATGTATAAGCCTTAAAGTCTGCTTCATTTAATTTTTTTTTCCAAATCAATCCAAATATCTGGAAGATGGCTAAGATAGCTGCGATTCAGAAACATAAGGGTAATACTGACACAAACAATTTAAGGCCAATTTCAGTACTTTCTAGTATAGGAAAATTATTTGAATTTGATGTGCGCTTAAATGAAGCATATATTCCTCAGGAACAATTTGAATTGAAGAAAGGCAATTCTACGTTACATGAACTATTTAAATTTAACACGGATGTTGTATAAAATTTGATGAAGGGTCAAAGTACTGTTGTAGTGTCGCTTGATGTTGCAAAGACTTTTGATAAAGCCTACCATAATGGTATACGGGTAAAAATGGTAAGACTCGGTTTTGATGCGACAATCGTTAAAATATTTAGGAGCTATTTTCAAGAAAGAGAATTTAGAATTCAACTTGACAAAGAATTCTCTTCACTGGGTAATGTTTGTGGTGTTCTGCAAGGTTCTGTGTTGGCACCTCATTCGTATAACATACTAATGTATGATTTTCCACAGGAATATAATAATTCCAAGGGTATTCTTTATGTCGACGATTCTCTACTTTATTCACATGACGTTTCACCATTAGTTGCACTCCAAGGTTTCACATCGCACCTTAAATATGCTGATGAATATTATTCTCATTGGGGAATTAAAATAAATGTTTCAAACAGCAACGCTATTTGCTTACGAAATGCAAATACACCGTTGTTCCGGAAAGCAAAAACTTAAAAATAGTATTAAATGGTTCTGAAATCGTGTTTAAGGATAGCATCAAATATCTTGCAGTGAACTTTAACAAACTTTTAAACTTAATAAACACGTGTCTTTTAATTTAGAGAAGACAAATCAGGTAAAGGGAGCTTTTTCCAGATTATTTAATGCAACATTTTTACCAGTTAAAAAAAATTACTTCGGTGTAAAGTAAGTATAAGACCAATCCTTCTACACGCATTTCCAATACGATTTAACATTTCGAAGACAGTGATGACTAGAATGGAATTTCGTGAGCGCTATATTTTGCGAAAATGTATTGGAATAAATTTTAAATCTTTTAGAAAAAGATATTCAAAAAAATGTATATGTATATGAGCAGGCCAACATATCGCCGATTTCCATTTCTGCTCTTGATATGATGAAACGTTTTGTAGAAAGATTATCTTACTTTGAAGGTAGCATAATGCAAGATATTTTGTCTTGCGAGCAAGAATTTAATTCGTCAAATATAAATTATATTGCCCCGATTGGAATTTTACAAGAACGGCTAGATAGTCTTTCTCTTTGAAATTTCTATTCACGTACCACTCTCGGTGTACACAGGGGGGTAATATTAATTATGTTTTTTTTATTATTATTTTTTAGTTTGTAAGTAAATTTATTAGCATTAAGTTTATTAAATGTAGATGTTACTCTACTAATTTGGTAAACTGCCGGCAAGCAAGCATTGTTTATGAATTGTCATAAAAGTTATTTTTTAATATTTTAATTATTAATTTAGCGCACAACATACCAACTGGGCATAAGTGCATACCTGTCATGGGTTTGGGCTTTTATACCCCTTTTTTTCAACCTAACCTATAAATTTTGTAAAATTTCAATAAACTAGTCGCATAATCATTAAGTGCGTATGTAATTAAAATAATACGGTATAGTTTTAAGTATTCTAATAAAATTTATTCTTTGTAAATCTTGTAATAACGAACTAACTAACTAACTAAGACTTTTGTGAAAGCCTTTTCGTAAACTTTTAATAGCAAGTAATGTGTTGCATACATTAGGTCAGTAGGTGTTTGTAGTGTATATTTTCCCAATGAAAATAATAAAAATCATTTAACGCTTTTTTTTAAATAAATATTAATGTCAGAGCACAGATAATTAAAGTTTTAAAAATTTAAATTTCTAATGCTTGAAAATATGTAGCATATATTTATTGCGGCAGTTCTTTTGTCAAGTAGCATATTTCTTTAAAGTAAATAACCGTGACTACTTGCTAAGCAATAAAGACAAAGTACAATAAAAAATAAATACGAAAAAAATATGAAGAAAAAGAATAAATCAAAAATATTAAATAAAAAGGCGACAAACACTGTGTACAATGATAAAAATAAAATTTTTTTTTTTTATTTCGTCTTGCTTCTGAATCCATTGAAATCAGCAGACAGACAGGCAGACAGACAGTTCAATAACACCCAACAAAAGCAACATAAATAGAAATAAATAATATTGAAGAATTTTCAAAAAAAAAAAAAGAAAACTTTTAAATTCTGTAGAATTCTTAAATTTAAAGGTTATGCGTAAGGAAGTCATTGTTTTCATGTGACTAATGTGCAGGTAAAGATTCTTAAACAACAGCTGGAAAATAAGTAAAATAAGTTCCATGGGTAGAAGCTGACTTAAAAAGGGTGGATCAGTGACCACGGAATTGTAATGGGATGTAACATGGATGTATTGTTTTGATCACGTACCTATTTTCTAGTAAAGGGTCCGCCATCTAACGTTTTTTTTTCAAATAGTGCTTATTTCGTGAATGGTAACACTTAAATAGCTCATGTCTGATTTGACAGATAATTAGTTTTATACTTCCGCCGAACGCATATGGTTAAAGCCAACTGACCATCCAATGTGTTAAGTGGGCCTGCGATCAACTTACAGAAGATGCCGATTTTGCCAAAAAAAATCATCTTTTCAGATGAAGCTCATTTTGGTCTTTGCGGGTATGTAAACAAGCATAATTATCGCATTTGGGGCACAGAAAACCCGTACGCATACATTGAAAAGCCGATACACCCAAAACGATTCACTGTTTGGTGCGGATTTCGGTCCAGAGGCATAATGGGGCCATTTTTTTCGAAAATGAGCAAGGAGTGGCCGTAGTCAATAGCGAGCGTTATCGGGCCATGTTGAACGAATTGAAGAGGAGGATATTGGTAACATTTTGTTTCAACAGGATGGCGCTACGTGTCACACAGCCTAACCTATACTTTTTTTTATAGCATTTTCAAAAAAAAAATGTTATTTAGCAGACCCTTTATGTAGTTTTATTATGGAAACACCTTACAATAATCATTTGGTTTGTTTTCAATCTGGTATTGGCAAACTATAGTCGAAAGTTATGGGGACAGTCCAGACAAGACATGAATTTGCCCTGTTTGGTATAGCTCAAGCAATATCAAACTCTACTAGTACTCGGATTACGATTTGAGTGTCACCTTCCGCAGCAGTTCCAGAACTGACTGTTTTGGCACAGCGGTTTCGGCTGACTTTTTTAACACACCGTCTTTGGCTGACTGTTTTGGCACAGCGGTTTCGGCTAACTTTTTTGACATAGAAGCTTCGGCTTTAGTTTAGTCATAAGGTGCTTTTAGTATTTTTAAACTCTAATTGTAAGTATCATCCCCATCTCTTGAAAGTAAAAGTAACCTGTCTCAAGCTCCGACCAGATATACCGAAGGCCATACTCGAACTTTGATATTGCGCTTAAGATCTTTACGCGTATATTAATCCGTTAAGCGGTCATCTCATTCCCAAAGTCCCTATCCCGATCAACGCCCAAGTCTCGATATACCAGCGTGCTACGAGTAGTGTAAAGTGCTGTCTGGGTAGAGCGAACCCCCGATGCTATGAATACCTCGTTAGAGTGAACACCAGAAAGTTTACATTGACTACTCTGTAGAGTGAATACTCATGAAACTTTAGAGAGTGAACATACTTTATAGTGAGTTTTTAGGTTTCTCGATGGAAAAAAACAGTGAAAAAGAGTATAAAAATTAAAAAGAACATAAAATAACGGTAAAGTAACGATTGTTTTAGAGTAAGTTGACAAGTAACTCTCACAAATACGCATTCTATGAAGTTTTAATTTATTTAAGTCTGCGTGTATGTTACATAAAGGTCGTGTCTCAATGTTAATTTTTTCATTTTTTCCAGTCATAAATTTAAACTTTAGTATTACATGGAAATATATAAAATTTATAACCTATAAATGCATTTAAAATAAATAAGTTAGTTTTGTAAATAAAAAAAATTCAACCTTGATTTAGTGAACAACCTGGGATATAGTGGGTATAGCCCTGCAAAAATTAGTTCACTCTACCCAGACAGCACTGTATAATAATTTATATTTTATAACAAAACAAATCCTTCAATAAAGATAATTTTATAGTTATTCCCCAAAAAGGGTAAGTAACTGGTGTGTTCACTATACTTAAGGTTCGTGGATGCATAACTAAGTACTACAGCAGTACTAACTCAGCCTTTGACAAAAGTACGTTATAAATTTTATATGTTTATTTTTTTTCAGATTGTATAAATAACATCTGGAGCATAAATAATAGAGAGAACAACAACAACAAAGAAAGAATTAAAGAATTTTATTCTTAAATCAGCAATCAACTATTTTAACGGAACGCGCATATCGTCGACATTCTAACATCAGAATTTCGTCCTCTGAAGCAATGATTCGTTGCTTAGTTCTTCGTCACTAACAACATACTTAGGCGCGTAAGAGATTTGCCTTGAACAAATACAACACGTTTAAATCGCACTGCGAAAATACTGAAGGAGTAGAACAAAAAGTTAACGAAATATCAAAAACGTCTAACAGAAAGCATTATGCTTAGCTGGAAAGGCTTGTACGTCACTATTGCGCGTTTTAAATAAGTATTCACTATTATTTATCTAAGTTTTGCAATTAAATTTTGACAGTTGGCCAGAAATAAATTCAACTTTCTTAAAAATTTGGCTTTAAGTGTGAAGCTCATTTGCATTATAATGGCTTTATTTATAACCAGAGCTGAAGGTTCCAGAGTACTGAAAATTCAAGAACCATTCGCCAAAGCCAATGGCGCTCCATAGATTGTACAACATGGTGTAGCATTATATATGAAAATATCATTAGGCGTTACTTCTTCGAAAATGAAAATGGAAGTGCTGTAAATGTAAATGGAGAGTGGTATATAATACTGGTTAATAATAGAACATTTTATACGTCCTGCATTTAAAAATAGACTTGTAATATGGTTTCAGCAGAATAGAGACATTTACTACACCTCCCAAAACACAATGGCACTTTTAAATGAAATTTTTGAACCCTGATTTATTTTAAAAAATTCGGATTTTAATTGATCGTCAGATTTTTCAGCGCACGACTGTTTTTGGGGGATTATTTGAAGGAGCGACTATATGTAAATAAGACTGAGATATTCATTAGCACAAGGCCAATATTGTTGCAGAAAATCGAACTCTACAGCCGTAAATTTTAAAAGATGTTATGAAAAATGCTTTAAATCAAGTCTATCGTTTCAAGGCTAAAAAAGTGGTAATTTAAGTGATATTGTTTTCCATATATAGTGTAGTGTGTCCATTCTGTAAGTTTTAGAATCTTAAATCAAAAATATATAAACGAAAAAGTTAGTCAATTCTTAAATCATGGTATTTTGGATCACCCTGAATATATTTAGGTACATAACATCATTGACATAATCACGACGATCACATTTTATTTTCTTTAATAATTATTAATCGTCTCAAAGAAGTTTTAGTCATATTTATGGTCATATAAAATTGCAATTTATTATAACATGTTAGGTGCAACAATAGTATAGTTGTAAAGCAATCAAGCTATAATAGCTTTAAATAAAGTTTTGTTTTTTACTTTTTTCTTCTTTTTTTTAAGGTTTGTTTCTAGTTTCAAAGACTTAAATATGTTGAAAATATACAACAACAAAAATAAAAATGTTAAGCATGTAAAAAAATAGTGTGTTAAAAAATAGTCATATGTAAAGTTGTAATTTAAAAAGGTTGATTGTACAATTAAGAACAAAAATCAAAATTTGGTTTCAATAACCAAAAAAGATTTTATATTTTATTTGTAGTTAATGAAATTGTATTATAATTTTATGGTTACATAAGATCACATTATAATAAGGTATTTTGAGGTGGCTTATAATCATATAATGATTATTAAGAATTAAATTATGATCAAACAGAATTAATTAATGACTATTTGCGGTCATAATATGTTAACTGTATGATTGCTTAAATAAACATAATGATAGAAACTTGCAGCCATTATATGTTTAAGTAACAATTATACAGCTCAATCATAATAAATTGCACTCAGATTTATGATCACCTCTTCTCAGCGTAATTCTTTGCCTTTTTGGGGTACTACATTAAACAGTGATTAAATCTAAGGCAAAAAATCTTGGAGCTTTTTCATGCCATTTACATAAAAATCCAGGTCAGTTGTTTACAGCTCAGCCATTTGACGACAGAGGATAGAAGACGAATAACAAAAGTGATCTGAATTAAAAAAAAAATTTTAAAATTTAAAACTTGTAAATTTTTCACAACTTCTAAAAATATCTCGGATTTAAAAAAAAATCTACTGAACATTTTTCATTAAAACATAATTCTCCCGAGAGTTACACAATATTTTAATTAAAGACCTGTTGAAAGAATATCAACGGAATATAAAATCCATAATTTAATAAACAAAAAATAAATAAATAAATAAAAATTAATTTTTAAAATGAAAGGAAAATGTTTTGGACTATTTTTTGACTAATTTAAATAAAAATTTTGTAGTTTACAAATTATTTATATACAGGGTGTCTTGCCGCCATTTTGGTAAACATTAGTCTTGACAGTTCATATTTGGCAGTCGTGAAGTAGAGACATGCAAAATTTTTCATGGAAAAATATTCGGTAAACAACGTTTAAACATTTTATCAAAATCAATCATCGATTACTGTGACGATGAGAAAGTTACGTGAAATTTTTGTGAGAAACAACGTGCCAACAAGACGCACTATTTATCGTGTAGTGAATGATTTCGAAGAAAGAGAGACTGTAGCTGATAGGCCCAAGCAAGGACCACAACGTACTGCAAGATCGGCTGAAAACATTAATGCTGTTCAATAAAGTGTTCAAAACAATCAATCAATCTCAATTCGACGCCGTGTTCAGGAGCGTGGTCTTTAAAGAACAACTCTGGCCACAATTTTGCACAAAGGCTTGCATTTGTTTCCATATAAGATTCAGCTGACACAAGAGCTGTTCCAGAAGACTATTTACGGCGCCGTACATATGCCAATAGTATGTCACAGCTCGCCCATGACAACCGCGATTTTCATGCGTAAATCATAATGAGTGACAAGGCACATTTTCATTTGAACTATTCATCAGTCACCTTTGCAACAATTAAAAGGTGTTTTAGTCAGGAAGAGTCATTGGACCTTACTTCTTTAAAACTGAAAATGGCGGCGTAGCGGTAACTGTAATATGATATGATTGAAAACTGTTTAACGCCACAACTGCATGCTTTGGGCTTGCTTAGCATGTGGTTTTAACAAGGTGGTTCCATTGCAATGGAATTACTGCGAATAGTATACCTTCCCGGCGGACACCCTGTAGAAGAATTAAAAAAATTCTGTACATTGTTGGAAAGTCTCTATAAATTTAACTAAAAATGCAGAGGTTTTAATATTTATATATATTTGAAAATATATTTAGATAATAATGTATTCCGACAATTTCTATAAATTAATAATTTATGTCAATTTTTTAAAAATTTAAAATTTCTCTAAATTTCGTATTGTCGAGTTTTTCCCAAAATTACTTTTGAATCAAGATTTTATTAATTATCAAAGATCATAAATCGTTGAATCGAAGACGCATTTTTACATTTCTTTTACTTTTTTTTTTGTTTGTTTCGATTTGGGTTTTTTCATACAGCGCCTGTCGTTTATTATTTAATAAATTGCGTTTTAAAAATATTTGTGCTTAGGCTACCTTTGATACCATTGTTTTCTAAGTATTTGACGAAGTATGATGTTAGCGTCACAAAACTAAATATGATCTCATATTTATTTTTACGCTTCGGACGCAGCATATTTCTAAGGGAGTAATGTAAGTTTCACTTGCAAACTAGCTTGCGGAAGGCACACAATTTGCATGGCGAGTTCCCGCTTTGATGCATAACTCTTTTAGCAAAAAATGCTTCGTTGTAAGGAGAGGATGGATAGATACACTTGTAATTTGATCCACTACTGCATCAAAATAAAGCTTTTTTCGAAGAGACTTTATTTAATGGGATCTTCCAGGGTTCAAATTTTTTTCAAAATTGATAAATTTCCAAAAAAAAAAAACTTAAAATCCTTTGTTAAAAATTGTCAAAAATCCATTGAATTTTTTGAAAAAATTTGAATTTTAACAATTTGTCTAAAATTGTTGATAAATAAAGAGTTCATTGATCATGTTCGCTAAATAGGAACTAATTCAATATCTCCTATGTAGTAATTAATTATTAACAAGTAAGAGCGCTATATTCGGCGGTGCCGAATCTTATATACCCTTCACAACGTGTAGTCATGCAATAACAGTAGTTTGTGTCACCATTCATCCCATATGAAATACGTACATACATATAAAACATACATATATAAAAACATCCCATTGTAAAATTATAAATTCACGTATGTATGTTAAAAAAACAAAAAAAAAAAATAAAAAAAAAATTTTAAAAAAAAATTAAAAAAAAATTTAAAAAAAAAAATTTAAAACAAAAATTAAAAAAAAAATAATAAAAATATAAATAATATATTAAATAAAAAATAAAAAAAAAAAAAATAAAAAAAAATTAACAAAAAAAATTTTAAAAAAATTTAAAAAAAATTTATTTGGCTCAGCTGGGATTTGATGCCACGTTTTCTCTAACCAGTATACATGTTTGTATGTATGTATGTTGTTGCTGTAATGTTGTTTTTGTGAAAAAAAAATCGAGGTGGTCGTGGGTTTTTGCTCATATCTCAGTTGTTTATGTACCGATGTTTATGATTTTCAATACCGATCTACTCCAGAATATTTCTGATATTATAATACCTTACCCGGGTCCAATCTATGTCGGGGGGCTTCAAAAAGTTGATTTCAACATACACACGGACAGACTGACAGAGCTTAATCGACTCCCCTATTCATAAGCTTTTAGAAAATATATACTTTATGGGGTCTGAAATGAAAATTGTAGAAATTTCACATGGAATGACAAACCTATATATACCCTTTTTCACTGTGTGAAGGGTATAAAAATGTGTCCAAAAATTTGTAAGAGTACGGACGTCAAAACAAATAAAAAATTTATTAATATAAATTCTCTTGAAATTTAAAAATGTTTCTATTAGATAGTCCAATCTAAATTTGTTTAAAAAGAAAATACAAATCTTTAAGTCTGCCCTAGGAAATTTATTGCGTGTACCATCTGTAATCAGTTTGTTTATTTGGCTGTGTGTTAAATAAATATTAAAAGTAATAATGACCTTTAATGCTGTTTGATATTAAAGATGTGCGATTTTTGTTGTTGTTATATTTGTTAGTCTTAATATTAAGAAATGTAAAAATGCGTGTGTGTGTGTGTGTGTGTGTAGGAAGGAGTATTAGCCAAATACAATAGAAAGAAAAAAAATCGTTAAGAGAGTTTTAGTAACGGCTTTAAAAAGGCGCGTTTTCTTGAAATAGAAAAAAAGCCTACACACGCACACTCACACACTGAAATATACATATAAGCATACATTTGTATAAACACAACAAAATTTGTAACGCAAAAAAGAAAAGAGCAAAAATATTTCCCTTCTTCACAGTCACAACGATTTACTATAACAGAAAAAAAATAACATAAATTACTGCTAGACAGGAGGAGAACAATAATAAAAAATGTATCCAAAAAAAAAAAAACAAATTCATAATACTTTTGCTTAAACTGACAACTTCAAATACTGATTTATTATTAAATTTTATTAAATTACTTTTTGGGGTTTCTTTTTTTTTTTTTTAATTTTGCTGTTTTTATCTTGGCACAGGCTTTAATTTATGACAAAATAAATTTTGCCATTTATCAGCTGTTTACTGTTTTCTGTTCACTTTGGCTAAACAGCAGAGAGAAGAAGCGAAAAGTAACACACTCGCAATTTAAATTTAATTTAATCTTTAATCTTAATTTTTGAAATTTATTTTGAATATTTTTTTTTTATTTTCTTCTTTTTTTATTATTTTGCATTTAAGCAAATTTTTTGTTTTGAAATATTTTGCTTTTTGTATCTTTTTTTTAAACTCTTGCTTCTTTCAAATTAAGTAAAATTACATATTTTATGTAGTATTTCACAAAAGATAAAGAACACACGCACACACACAAAATTTTAAACCGTTCAATACAACCGTATCAATTTAAAGTTTGCTGTTGACTAAAATCTTTGTTTTTGCAGCATCCCTGCTTAAGTCCGGTCATGTTTAAATATGAATTAAGAAAAAAACAAATACAAAACCAAATCAACATCTCTATTTTGGAATTTATTTCTTCCACAGCATCCCCTATTGAGAGGGAGATAAAGCTTGATTTACTCTCAAGAAAAGCTTTTTTACTTTTATCAGTAATAAACATAAACAGTAAATATACCGTTACAAAATGTTTATCACAAATTCTTCCTGTTTATATTTACGTTTTTGTAAGACGAAAGCTTTTACAACTATTCGCTCCCATTTACTCTCTCGCTCAACTTCTCTGAAACAAATTTTGTATTGTTTTTTCTTTTCTAAACTGCAAATGGGCTAATGCGCATTGACATACAGAAGGAAAAATTGCAAATAAATAATACGTACTGAGAGAAAATAATTTTAAAATTGAGCGATAACCTCACATTACACTGTTATTGAGCACTGCTATTTGCCATTAACACCCAGTGGCAAAAAATAAGCTAAATAAATTTAATAAAACTTGATATTAATATTTTATGAAAATTATCCTTAAAACCTTGAATTTTTATAATGGGTTTGAAAAAAATATTTTCATAATTATAAATTAATATTTATTCGAACTTTTCAGATTAAAGTTCGTGCTTGCTGTGCTCTTGGTATAGGGATTCTATTAAGAATTCTAAAATTGCGGTCTCGTTCGTAAGCCATTATTTGCCCCTCAGGTTATAAACACATGATAATGTAACAACAACAAAATAAATCAAAATCTTGCCTAGTAGCGATTAAATATAAAATTGACCACTTGTAGGGTTAGGTTAGGTTGAAAAGGAGGGGCACTAAAAGCCAAACCCACAACAGGTATACACTTATGCCCAATTGGCATGTTGTGCGCTCCATATAAATAGAATAGTTAGAATGGAAAGCGAAAAGAAGAGAAAGAGAAGCAGACCAGTCCAGAGTCGCTGGCGGGAATCGAACCCGAAACCCCCAAACTAGTAGACCAACACATTACTGACTAGTCCACCGGGGCACCCCTAGACCACTTGTAACTAATGAAAATTAGATTCAGAAAAAGCAAAAACTTGAACAATGACTGACCATAGCAAGGACGTTCCCAATTTTTTTTTTTTAATTCATATTCATTGAAATGAAAGAATCTGGCCTTTGGTATGCCCTTTTACAGAAAAAAAGTTAAATGTATGTCAACGTTACTTTAAATGGTTCAAAGCGTTTCAAAGAAATTTTTTAAACAAAACTCAATACGTTGTAAATAATTCACAAATTGAAGGGTTATGTTTACCAAATATTTATTATTTTTTTTGTAACCCTAACATTTTTTCCAACATTCCCTTACACATACTACTTGCAAATTCGTATGTATTAAAAGAATTCTCTAATTTGTTTCTTTGTTCTTGTTGCAATCACCAAGTTAACAACTTGAAATGCAAACAATTTTGTAAATAGTCTTGCCAACATTCCAACCATATTTGCAAAAGTATCGTCTTCTTTGCATCGGCAGCAGCAGAGGGTAATGGAAGAAAAAAAACACGTAGGTCTATTACAAAACTGTCATAATTCCTTTCTTCTCTGTCGCTGCATCTTGCCTACATACAGTTTTATTTTTTAAGCGCTACTTATAGCCGGCTTTTGAAAGTCATCATCATCTCTAACGTCATTCTCGTCATTTTCTGCTTATATTTTCACTTTTTTTATTTTCATTTTATTTTTACTTCTTTGGATTCTTAAGCAAATAAAAAAAGGGGATAAGGATAATGTTGCGGAATGTGTGTCTGTGTGTGAGCGTATGAAAATTCTTACCGTTATTTTGCTAGTCTTTTATTATTAAAACGATTTGGATGTCAAGGAAATAACCAACCAAGTATAATAGTCGTCCCCACCCTTATGGCTCGCGTGCATGTGACAGTGACAATGACTGTGACACAAAAATGACAACCGAGTCTAAGCGTGTGTTATGGAGTGTGGGCAAAAATATTTTACAAAAAGTTAAGTATGTATTAAGAGGCAGAAATTCTTAGCATTTTCTTTAAAAACTTTATTTCTTTCATAATACCACATAGATGACATAAACATGTTTAAAAATTTTCCATAAAAAAAATTTAATTTAAAAGACGATATATTAAAAATTTTATTAAAGAAAAATTTACAAACAATTTAAAACAAAAAAAATTTTTTTTTCATCAAAAATATTTTATTGGAAAAATTAATTTTAATATTTCGAATTTATAAAATTTTATTATTTTTTAATAAAACATTCTAAAGGCAAATATTTTTTGGAAATGAATTTTTAAAATATTTGGAAACTTTCAAAACAAAATGTTTGTACATTTTTTGTAACAGAAATTTGTTTAAATGTTTTACATGTTTTATACAGAGTGGAGCTCGGTTAATGGTGTATAAAAAAGTCGTCAATATTTTAATGCCAGATTTTTAACCTATAAAGCAACGAATCATTGCTTAGTTCTTCATCACCACTAACATGGCTTCGTTAATGAATAACCAAGAAACGATTAACCACAATGGAATGCGATGAGCAAAGTCTTAACGGAACACCAGAAACATCTACCAGATGACGTAGTAGCTAGGAATGGCTTGTGGAAGTTCACCAGAAATTAAATAATCTTTATTAAACATTTAATTATAATTGATGTAGCTTATTTTCATTTGAATAGCTTTGTTTATAACGAGGAGTGTAGGTGTAGGATAAAGCCATTTATCAGCGCCAATTGCACCCTATTAGATCCACACTATAGTATAACTTATATTAAAAAAATATAAGGCCTTATTTTTTCGAGAGTAAAGATGAAAGTCATGTAACCGTAATGGAAATCGGTATCGGTTTATGATATAATATTTTGTATGACGTGCTCTTGAAAATAGACCTGAGGTGTGGTTTCAGCAGGATGGTGCCACTAACTACACTCCTGCTGGAAGACCGAGTACATGGAAAAAGATTTCTCATTGTACTTGATAACCAGTCTGTGATTGTATGTGTGCAGTGTATGGATGTGGACTTGAGATTGGTGCTAAAATGTGTTCTGAAGCTCAACAGGTGTGTGCCTGTAAGAATCACGAAACGATGATGTTGATAAAGGAACATGTGGGTATAGCCGGGAATGAGGTTACGAATGAGCTTGCGTAGATAAGAGCTGCAGTGGCTTTCTGCGCACCAAAACCTAGAGTAGCTCTGTGGGATGGGATGGTGGGGACAAAGGTCTTAGAATGGGTGGAATCATCGAATCTGAAAGGAGGGATGGATACAATTACATATAGACACACGCGAATGGTGGTCAGGGGGACCCTTGCAGTTAAGGTACCCGGATATAGTCGGAGAATCCTGAGCTGAAAAACTGCTCTGGTCATAGGGCATGGTCACTTAAAATATCACCACACAAAATTAAGAATGTTCCATGAGACTGCTGAGACAACAGCGCATCTGCTATCCAAGTGTCCGCCAATGGCTGGCAACAGACTTAGTACCACCGACAAGCAGACATAGGATGTGAGTGCTACGGGGGATTACGAAAGACACTGTGATGAGGACTTAAGATAATTATCAGTCTATGATTTGAAGTCATAATAGTCTTGAGCAAACGCCTGTGGCAGCATGGGACTCTGTGGGGCCAGTGATACCTCTTTAGTATCCTTCTAAAAGAATCTCATATCACATATATAGGAAGAATAAATAATTTTTAGAACTCCTTATTAAAGATAAGATAAAAACATTAATTAAATTGTTGTGTAAAATTTGAAAATTAAAAAAAAAGGTTCCATAAAAAAATTATTTAAAGAACTTTATTGGAAATCCCTGCCTTTTTTGACTGTAAAGGAGATTAAGTTGAAGAGTCGGTGGAGGAACGAGACTAACGATGATGTTGAAAATCAAGATAATGACACTTTAGATGCAGCCAAGTGTATGAGTATTAAAAAAAAGGAATCCGTGTGTATGTTTTTTTTTCGAAATCGAATCAACATAGCTGCAACGCGAGATCTAAATTTCATTTTTCACACAATCTAACTAACATACCTCACATGTAAGTCTGCATATGTGTTATGTGTAAGAGTGCGTTCGAATATGACAAAATGCAATCTAAACGCCATTGAAATTTAAAAC